>KV458781.1:123516-558670 GCA_001662605.1 Pseudogymnoascus sp. 05NY08 | reverse complement strand
AAAAAAAAAAANNCATCCAACCCATCCAACCCATCCTATCGTATCCTATCCCATGTTTCCAAAACGGCACATATCCAACGAGCGAGCGCCTTAAACAACCAGTAGTGGAAGTAGAAGCTGAAGAAAGTAACAGCCCAGCCCAGCCTAACCCAGTAGCCTGGCTCAGGCTGCGGAGGTGCATGTTGGCGGTACCCAATCTAGGCGGTAGCGACCCCTACTCGCGGACGAGTACGCGGAGCCAACCGTTTACTGTCCACCATTAACGCGTAGAGATATTATGTAGGCTGTATGTAGGCTGTATGCGGACATGCATGAACCCACGCCTAGACCCCGCATCAACATAACAAACCATCCCGTTCGTGGTATCCATCTATCCATACAGAGAAGAGGTGCGGGATGGATGAGGAGACCAGTAAGCGCGCGTTAGGAGGTTGTAGTGGTGGGGGGGTCGTATTTGGGTTTCCAGATCCTAAGGTTGGGGGTTAGTTTGTCTAGCTTGTTTGATTTGCTTGGTGGTGGGCGGGTATGAGGGTTGAGGGGGGTGCCTGAGGAGTTTGATTTGAGGGTGGGGGGGGGGGGGGGGGTGGGGGTGGGGGGGGTGGGGGAGGGGGGGGGGGGGGGGGGGGGGGGGGGGGGGGGGGGGGGGGGGGGGGGGAGAAGGAAGGGGGGGGAGGGGGGGGGGGGGGGGGGGTAAGGGGGGGATGTTTGAGGCGGAATGGCAGGTGGTGGTGGCGTCTCGGTGATAGCGGGATAGGTAGGTAGAGAGCTTCAGCTTGACGGGGGTGAAGCTTTAGCTATCCAGATATCTGGGCAGTACACGCCAACACTGAGCGTAACTGTGTACCGCATACCACCACCACCACACACACAGCACACACTAGGGCACCGCATCTCCCCAAACTAAGACACGAAGCGAAACGGAGGGCAGGGCAGTGTAGGGTAGGGTAGGGGTAAAAATTGAGAAACACAGCAGGTAAATGGGGGGACATACCATCCATTCCCAATGAGTTTATTCCCGCCTTTCTCGGCGAGTCGGTAGTACTTTGCTGACTCCATCTGTGGTGACTGTGTAAGCGCGGTTCTGCTCGGATCTTCGGGGTTTGGGGTTTGGGGTGAAAGGGGGGGTTGTGAGTTCGCCTTGTTTGTGGATGGGAAGAGGGGGTTGGTGCCTGATAGCTTGGTGGGAGGGTGTGAGGGGAGGGGAATATAGTGGTCTGAGATGTGTGGAAGGGGGATTGGGGATGTTTGAGATGCAGCAGATGCTGGGTAATAATGGCGGGATTGGAACGGGGATAGAGCAAGAACGAATGGGGAGAAGGACGCACCTTATCTTTCTTACACCCGAACCCCTCAAGATAGCACCATCCAACCTCATTCATCGCGTCTAGAATCCCTTCCGTTAGCCGGCTGTGCATACAGGTGGGGGTGGCCAAGAGAATAGGAGGGTCGTACCTGTATCCCCTAGATTCGCGGCGGTTTCGTAATACTGCGTTTCGTCAGCTCCTTGTGCTACCGATCGACTTCTCCCCTCACTGTCGTCATTCCATCCACCCACGATCACGAGGAGCACGCCACACCACTTACTTGCTTAGCAGCCACGGGGTCCTTCTTGACTCCCCACCCTTGCCGGAAGGAATTTGCAAGCTCGAAAATCGCGAGGACTAGCTCGCCTTTTGCGGCGCCACCTTTTGCGGAGCCGGCGCGCAGAGCGGCTTCTTCGATGGAGGCGGCGTTTGAGGCGGCGTAGGTGAGATATTGCATCGCTTGCACTGGATCCGCTGTGCATCCCCATCCGTGTCTGCCCATTGTGTCAGTAAGATGTTGCGTATATGAACCATATAACTGATGAACCAAGGAGCAGCCAGAAGGTGAGTGAGGATAAAATACCTAAGCGCCAACCCATAAAGCACCTGACTCAACGCATTATTCTCCCCCCCCGGATCCGCCAACCTCCCAAACATGCGCGTCGCATCCTCCAAGCTCCCCTCCTCATGAAGCCTAATAGCCTCCTGTATATTATCATCCGCCCTCTTATCCCCCACCACACCCACGCTCTCCCTCCTCAACTCCTGCCCGAGCGTCTGTCCCATCCCCACCCCCGCGGTCGCTAACAGGCTTCCAACGCCCCTCTCAGGACTCCCACTCGCGCTGCGGATAATAGCCCCATTACTCCTCGCGAGCAGCGTAGCGCGCTTCTCCCACTGGCGCTCGCGCTCTGTTTGGTCCCCGCCCTCGGCGGCATCGGAGGCTACGTCGATGGCGGGGAGGTCGGTGGGGATGTTTGAGCTGCTGACTTCGCGGCGGAGGTGGAGGCGGGCGGAGAGGCGGCGGCGGATGCGGTTTTCGGGGTCGGCGGCTGTGGCGGAGGAGGCGGAGTTGGAGGATGTTGCGGAGTTGGCGCGCGGGCGGGAGAAGGGGGAGAGGGAGAGGCGGTTGCGGCGGGGCTCGGGGGAGGGGGGCGGCGAGGTGTTGGTGTTGGTTGTGGTGGTGGTGGTGGTGGTGTAGTCGGGGGGAGGGGAGGTGGGGCGGTGGAATGCGAATTCGGGGTTTGAGGGGGAGGAGACGGGTTCGGGGCGCTTTTCCTTTTCCTTTTCTTTGTCTTTCCTCTTGAGGAGGTCGCCGAGGGGCATTTTGGGCGGTGATGACGGCGGATGTGTTCGGGTTTGGAGGGTGCGCACGTGCGGGGTTGGGTGAGGTTGTAGCCACGAGGGGGAGTGGGAGGGAATGAGGTTGGTATTAAGAGGGTATTGAAGTGATTAATGTGGTCGCGACGGTGGCATGGTAGCTTGGGATGATTCTATTTCAGTGCTTTCATGGCTGAGCATTGGCGCGCGCGGCGGAGGATGCAGGAACGTATACGAGGCGCCGAGGCTGTGTGCTCAGCCTCGTCGTTTCCTTGACAGGTACCCGCCGTAAGATCTGGGGAAGCCATTTGTAAAGAGGCAAGAGATTATTCTAGAGTGTTGTAAAAATTAATGATTATGCTGCAGCTTTTGATATATTTGCGATGATAAACCTCTGACTTCTTTGTCTCATATATGTCTATGCATTAAAGTTTGGGTAACTTACCCTGGCTCCCCCTCCACGTTCCCCACATGAGCTGCGAAAGGGTCTAAAACATATTGTCTTGACAGTCTGAACAATGTCTCGTCTGCATTTCTCATTTTTCATTGCAAAGGTGGTATCATAGCTACAAATACACGCGCACAGTTAAAATACAAAAACTCCTCCATCCCCAAGACATTGAATCAGCATCCACCTCCCGCAGCTCCAGAACCTGCTCCAGCTGCAGCATTCCGCGTCCGCCTCTGTGCACTGTAATGAAGTGCCACTATTGTCAACAAGACCATCGTATCTAATTCCTGCCCCAGCTCTCCCCTAACCTTGACAACAGCCTGCGACGCGCTCATCATCCCCGAGCACGCATACTCTGCAAGCACCTCGTCCGGCCTCGCTGCCGCGACCAACTCCATGTCCCCCATAGGACGAAACGTCCTGGTCGTCACGCGCCTCCATAGAAAAGTCATAGGTTCTTGGTCCGGCCCGCAGCGAAAGACAAACGAATATTCCGAGTGCGTCCATATGCTGCTCTTGGTTACCTGCGTCCAGGTTTTATTCACCGACCCTGGGTTGCCCATGCAAACTTCATCAGAACCCCAGCTGTGTAGTTCGACTGCCCCCAAGACGGGACCGGCTTTGCTGCTACCTGCATGGAGGGTGATGCTCGGGCCGCCGAAGGTGTGCTTTTTAGCATAGTAAGAGGCCCTTGCCTTTCCTGGGCCGTTTTCACTGATATCAAGGCTTTTGTTCCCGAAGAAAGTGAGTAATTTGAAGGGCCCGACAATAGACGTGTCGTATTTGGAAGATGGTGATGGCATGGTGATCTTGGGATTGATTGTTTGGCTTGCACTGTTTGTGTAGTTGAGGCAACAAGAAAGAGATGTTGGACTCACAACGCGCTCTTATATGGGTTCTATAGATTGTGAATGGATAAATTGAGCAAACCGTTACCTGGCTGTCAGATGCAGCGCCCCCAGCGCGCGTGATATATACCGCTTTAGTCGAAGGATTCTTGCAGATCCACGAGGCGATTTACAAGGCAAGATCGCTGTACGATCTTGGCAAGATGGCTCACCATAACCGAACGCGCCATTCAATCCAACTTGGGTACAGTGAGGCAGTAAAATCAGTAGATCATTACAAGCATACCACGCGAGGGAAGGATACTATTATTGTAACGTGCCATCTGATGGGCCATTTGGAGTAAACGGCTGTGACGGCTGTGGCGGAGCCATCGATTTACGCTCAGCTTGGTCACGTGCACAACCCACTGTGGGCATATTTTGTGGATTGTAGGATTGTCGATACGTCATCGTACTTATGCCGAGGAAAAGTCGCCGACGAGGAGGGAACCAACAGTATCCAAACCCCATTGCCGATTTAGGAAGTTATAACAACTACAGTATGGATAAAACAAAGAGTCTTAATCACGTAGAAGTTAGTTATTAAGAATCAAGAAATAGGGGAGGATTCTACAAGGTTCAACCATGGATATCAATTTCTCAGTTGTCCTATACAATACAGTACAGACTCCAAATTTTTGACTGCACAAGTGTAATTTTTTTGAGTAGTGAGTAGCCTCGTTCCATGTCAAATACATTACAGCAAATTTCCACGCCTACTCATGTGATTACTATAGAACATCTTCATGGAAAGAAATTAAACTCACAGAAGTCCCTAGTTCATCCCTTTCGTGACATCGTTGAACTGCTATCAGATCCCATCCTATGTCCCATGGCGCCAAAACCAAGCGAGCCTAATCTTCGTACACGCATCCGCTTCCTGCTCATCAATGCTCATGCTCCTTCCTGTCTGCACCAAAGCCATGCCAGCCATTGAACTCGTCGGCAAACCTAACCGCACCAGACAGATACAGTCCATCAGCATCACCCCATGTCGATGCAGCCTCTTTCAGGGCGCGAAGTGCTATCCGATTGTCAGCCACATAGTACTGTACTGACAGATGAGCATGCCTACCTTTCACGTAATGGGCATCAGTTGAAAATGATCCTGCAACCGCCTTGTGGACCACATATTTCCACCCTTTATCTCCCACCTGCGCTTTTTCCACTGGTTCCCAGTCGATCTTCGGCCTCAACTGGCCGATATAGACGGCAATAGTTAGGAGGAACCATTGTCTCACAACGCCAATGTGGAACTTCTTCGGAACAAAGGGTAGGAGAATCCTCACTGCATGGCTCGTGGTGAGAATATGGACAAGGAAGAAATCATAGTCTTCTGCACCGGCCGCAACGGTGGCAATCAGTAAGGACGCGGCAGCCTTCTGAGACTCTTCAAACTGCTTGACGGGGTCCTCAATGGCCCATGAATTCCAGTGTTCGAGAACAAGGCTCTCGTGGTGCTCGAAAAGGTAGGTGGAGTTACTGCCACTCTTATTCTTGAAGATGCCATCGAAACGCTTGTCGGCGCCGATTCTGCGCAGGACTTCAAAGATAGAGGTAGTCGGGTTCTCGGAAGGTTTCGTATATGATGTGTCATCCGAGTACTTATGTAGGTAGTTATAGGAAACCGCGGCAAGCCCGAGCGCTTCCATAGCGATCTCTTTGCTGTTGAACTCGAACGCATAACCGAGCTGTATCAAAGGATGGCCAACTATACGGGTTAGTACAGACCAATATACTCTCCACAGAAAAACATACGACCACTGATGACACAGTTTATCAAGGGCTTTTCGCCCTCAAAAAAGAACTCCTTCACGACGATCTTCCAGTCGTAATCATGCTTCAATGCAAGCTCGTCCTCGAAAAAATCCACATATGCCCTTTGGTACCTCCTGTCACCCAAGAACTGCCTCCAATCCTGGTCTGTTATCTCAGCTGGAGAGTCCGTCCACTCATCCAGAATTTTTGACATTTCGGTGTATATATGATTCAGATGATCCTCATTCGCCCCGAGTATATATGCAGAGCATAATATGTGAGCCATATGGTTGTCAAACTGTAGATCGTGGAACAAGACGGCGAAGTTCACGTGGTTAGCTTTTATCAGGTGCTTGAGCGTCCTTGCCCTCTTCTCCGGGGCGGTCTCTACATCGTGGATGTCGACCGAGGGAATATCAATTGAAGGATATGATGCCATACTGAAGGAGGTCATAAATTGATAGGCGCGGTTGACCACTGGGGCCCAAGCTATCATGGGGGCTGACATCGCAGCGGCGTTGTCCGACTATGCTATGATATAATAAATGATATATTAAATGGCATACAATATCAGATGACTTGGAGATACTCAGATATTATAAATCAATCCTCATAGCATGGTGTGACTTGTGCAACCTGGGTGACGACGACGAGCTAAAGTTGTTGAATGCGGGGAGCTATGACGGCAGGTCCCCGATCGCGCTAGCGACACCACTACTAGCCCGAGCTTCTCCAAATCCCCAACCTCACCTCTTCCGCATCCAGGCACCGCGCCCTCAACGCGCCTCAACCCAACGCGCCCGCACCCCTCCCCTGCGTGGCCATCGCGAAATACACCGCTTAACCACTATAATGATTCCCTCCCCGCCCCTAATCTACGCCGAGCTTCTTCCCAACATCCGCCAGATCTCCGTCCTCGCCGCCCTCCCCACTCCTTCCGACGGCACAACCCGCGTTTCTCTCTCCGGAGACCGCGCCATCCTTACACTCGTCCACAATGGCGCGACAACTTCCCTCCAGCTACCTGGCGCGATAGCACCGACCTATACCCCCGCACAACCGAATCACAACCTCGCCCAGATATCCTGGCGCATCCCCCTCCCGGCCTCCATATCGCAACCACGCGCCGCGCCCTCCCTTCCCGCGCCGTGGTCCGCCAGTGCACTCGCAAGCACATCCTCGTTTTCCTGCCGAGGATGCGGGCAGGTTATTCTGTCCCCCGGACGCGTGACGACGTGGCGCGATCTCCCCAGCGAGAACTGGGCTGAGATGATGGAGTTCTGGCATTGCCATAAACCCGATGTGCCGGTTGGTGAGAAGGGGGAGGAGGAGGGTGATAATACAACGAAGGGGTATGGAGCGAATACGCGGATGATGGCGCAGAAAGGGGTGGGGAAGGTGGATTTGACGTACTTCCTCCTTGATACTGAGGATTGTAGTGGTCTTGAGGTAAGGGTTTTTGATGTACCTTGTTTTGTCTGGGTTTCTTTTTGTTTTCATATGTTCGGGCATCAAGAAGGCGGCCTGCCAGCTTATTGCTTCAGTGGCAAGGTCACCGATACAAATGCCCGAGAGCGACCCCTCCACTCCGTCCCAGGATGGCGAGTCTACCCTCTCATACCGAGAATGGGTTACTCTGCCATCAGGATTCTCTAACTTTAGCATGAGAGAACGCCTTGGGAGGGACGAGGAACATACCCATTACCTACCAATTTCCCGCCATCCGCACTCAGCCATTTTCTACAAACCACCCCTTCACAACCAAACTAACCCACTACAGACCAACCCCTCCTCCCTCGCCCTCACCTGCGCATCCTGCGCCGCCCACATCGGCACCTCCACACCCGCAGGCTATCAGCTATACAAATGGTCTCTCTCGCTCACCGCCCCCCTAACTACCGCAACTTCCTCCCCTACCACTCAACTTGCACCCACCTCCCCACCTCTCCCCCACTTCCTCGTCCCACAACTCCACGCCCAGTCCTCTGCCCTCGGGGTCTCGAAATTCATCGTCCGGCCACCGCCACCAGCGGCTGATGCCAAGAGCGAAAGCGACGCGGATGCAGAGGTAGGGGTATATATATGGCTATTCGCACCATCTCTTACCGTATCATTTTCTTCCCCCTCTTCCCGCCCCACCTCTTCCTCCCCAGTCCCCACGCCCATCGACTCCTCATCGCCGCCACCCCTCCCAGCAAGCAAACTCCTCTTCCGCCCTTCTCCTCCTAGAGACGAAGCGACCGCCCTCCTCGACGCGCCGAATAGCGCAGTGGAGGAGGTACGGCTCCCGGCCTCGGTAATACGCGATTTCACTACCTTATTACAGGAGAGTAACGCTCGACTACCTGAGGGAGCGCGTGCCTTTGCCGGGGGATGGGACGTCGGGATTCTAGAAGTGTGGGATGGTGGCGAAGGAGTGGTGTGATTGAGCGACCCAATAGGATATAAAAATGATAAGTCTTGTTAAAAACCAGAATATTTTGTTATTCAGCATGCGTTCTTTCTCGCTCATTTCTGTCTAAATACGCAAGAACAAAATTCACACTCTCGTTCGCAACCCCAACCAACATAAATATGGAAAGTATTTGCCCAAACGTCCACTCTCGCTCTCCGAGTCCGATAGTATTCCTCGATATAGTTTGTTCCAGGGACACCATCGCATAAATATTGAAGCCAACCGCAATAATCATCCCCATCCACTGTTCCACCTTCGACTCCCTGTCGCTCGTCGGTGGTTTTTGCTCAGAATACCGAAACGTCTCCCACCCATTCGGATGCCTCCTCGCCTGCCAGCTGAAAAACGCGTAAAAACAGACCATGAGCACCGCTCCAACCAACGACCAGAAAGCAGTGAGTAGGAGCGTGCCAATCATGATCCAGCGCAGTGCTGCGAAGGTAGCAGGAATGCTGATTCCAAAGACGACATAAATTATATCCACATTGCATTCTGGCTGCACTCCGAATGTCCTTGCCGTATACCAGATATACGTAGAAAATGCTATGAAAATACCACTGGCACAGAACTTAATCCCAAGCCATACATACATTCTCAGCACTCCCACATTTCTGTATTTAGCCTGGCGCGGGAGATTAATGCCGAGGAGGGCGAGGAGATGGATGACGCAGATAGCGTGGAAGAGAGTAAATTTGTTGAGGAACGCCTGTGTTACTGCCGTGAAGAGGAGAGCAAGGCCTTGGACACTTAGTGTTACATCTATAGCTTCTCTCAGCTCTTTTGTGTCTTCCTCGTTGCCGATCTGGGAGGCAATAAAGCTGATTACTCGACCGCCGAGTGCAAGAGCATAAATTGAAATTCGGATCTATATAGGACTTAGTCAAATGCATTTGTTGGGCCAAGAAAATCACTGACACCCGTCCCCGTTACATCGGGGTTTGGTTCAATGGTGCACGCTGCACTCGACATTTTGTTATGTGAAGTCAGAGTAGAATCCCGCAAAATACGAATTTATTTTGACTATTTTCCACTGGTTTTAGTTTTGTTTTATCTTGTATCTTCTCGTTGAAGTCTTCCGTCTCTCCTCTTTCATCACTTTGCTGCTCAGCCTCAGCTCAGCCTCACGTATGCCTCGCGTTTGCAGGGTTCTGCCATCAGAATTCCAGCACTAGAATGTCAAATCCCCGCAACAGATAATGACGCGATACCGAAAATCTATACATATCATGGACAGATAGAATACCTCAAGGATAACCCTGAGATTTTATCTATCATCTCTCACACACCGTAGGAAACCTCAGACTAGGGATCGAGATAAATTTCTCACCCCAAGCCCAAGTGAAAGAGCGATCTCCCCTCTCCCGACGAAGTAACCCCCGCCGCCCGCATAATAATAACAACCTCTCGCTAACCATCCCACAGTAACCGTCACAATACTAATCTACCTCGTCGACCTCATTTTCAACCTAACTGCCGGGCACTATGCTGCCCTTACCGGCGCGAGGATCAACTCCTGGTCTCGCTCCAGCAGCACAGCTCAAACTCCCTACGACGGCTGGGAAGTAGCTATCCTCGGTGGCCGAGCGGGGCTTTTCAAATCTGCCATTCTCGCCGTCTGGCATTTTGGCACCGCATACGGCGGCGTGAACATGCCGATAGGGGTTTTATTTGCGATGGCGAGTAGTAGATTCGGGGTTGCTGTTTTAGTGACGTGTTTTGTTTCTACGATGGTGTTGGGGATAGGTATGTAGATCATCTCGTTGATAGGGACAGTAGCCGCCTCTGGTCTACCTCTACTACTCCATGAAGATATTAACAAAGAAAATAGTAAACGAAAGCCTCATCAAGCCCGCCCTCGTAGCCTCCCTGTTCCTCGGCTCTGAAACCTCCCCTGCCACCGCCGCAACGCGTATGAGTTTAACCTCCCCCTTCTGGGATGCCCTCTCCAGCTACCTATTTGCCCGTATGACGCGGCGAGAAGGTATTTCCCCTCGACCCCTTTTCCTCTCCGCGGAGCTTCACATTCTCACCTCTCACCCCCCAACCCTAGGCTTCGAAATATGCTCTAACAAAGCCGGCTTTGCCGCTGGCCTGGTCTATGGAATCTTCACAACCATAAGCCGCGTGTTTATCGTGTTTGCCCGCGGTCCTACAGTCTCAGATTCCCGCACCTCGATGATGGGCTCGACAACGAGGGTGCGGAATAACTTTGAGAGCTATACCGTCGTCGATCCCGGGGATAGGAGGACAGAGGGGGTATTCACAAATAGCTGGACGTTTTTGGGACAGACTCGTAGTAATAGTTATGGGTCGAGTTATTCGGTTGGGAGTGTGAGTGGAACGGGGTTGTTTATTGGGAATCAGAGGGTGGGTTGAGGGGATGCGCTGAAGAGTTTCTGCTGGTTATTGTTATATGATTACGAAACAAACACAGTCTATATTGTTTGAATTTTGAACGTGATTAGGTAACGGGTTGGTTTGACTACCCTATTCTATAGAAAGTGACCCTATTTGCACCATGTCCGACAAAGAAGCTCTAGCAAATAAATAGGTTCTAGGCTACGGCAGCATCCTCAACTATATAAAAAATATATGAGAACTAGCTGGTTAGTAATCCCACCCATCGCTATATTAATTATTAGCTCTACAACTACAATAGTTAGTCCCTTTACCTACTTAATGTCATGTAGTGTGTTGTCGTCCCCGCCCCCAAATAACCCCTGTAACATTAACGCAACTCTGTGTAGGATTCCTCCCTTGGGCATCACTGCAGGTTTAAGGGCGGAAGTTACTCAGACATTGCTCAGCCACTCTTTGAGTTCTAGTTCTGTTGAAGTAAGACTGAAAACTAAACATTGACTTGCTAGCAGTCTTGCCACCAAAAGAAAAATTATAGCCGTTTAAGTAATATGAGACTTCTAGACCGTCTTAAGAAAAAGGCCGGGGGTAACGGGGAAAAGAGAGCGGAGCGAAGATCAGCAGCGTCTGGTACAATTGAGCAGGTTTCCACCTCGGCGCCTGTGTCCGCGGTAGTGCCTACCAGACTACCACCTGAGCGAGCTGGGCCGTCAGATCCACACTCGCCGAGTCGCTCACAGTCGCCAAGTCACCCCTCCACGGCCACCCTCTCGATTCGACCTGCGGATCAACTGAGTGCCTCTGCTACCCCCTCGACGAGCGACAGCCTCGATCTATGGAAATTGGCTTACGATCAATTCCGAGAGAAAGGTTCTCAAGAACTGCTAGTTGGCTATGATACGCACGTGCTTGGCAGTGCTCCAGTGGATACAGATCTCTCAAGCCGGAAGTCTATCGAAACAGCGCTAGAGAAGCTATTAAAGGCCGGAGAAAATAAGCAATGGAAGGTTTCAATCCGAGGCCGCGATGTCAATATACGAGCGCAAGTTGTAAGGTTGACTAAAATCCTTGAATGGTCCGATCCGTTTGTTAAAAGCGCCGTGAGCACCCAACCCTACGCGGCACTGGCGTGGTCTCGTGTTTCGTTGCTTCTCCCACTCCTTACAAGTGGTACCACGGAGAATGAAGCAATGCTGGAGGGATTCAGCTCGATTGGTGAACTCCAGCAGTTCTGGCAGATCCAGGAGAAGATATCCCTCCAATCCAAACATCAACACCACTATCAAAGTCTCACTGAACGCTTGGTTAAATTATATTCACTGTTCTTAACGTACCAGGCTTATGTTATATGCCACCTCTCCAAAACACAATTCTCGCGCGCATGGGGAGATCTGAGCAGTCCTGGATTTTGGACGAGTAAGGTGGAGGAAATTGATAGTTGGAGCGAAAATTGCTGCAGGCTCATCGGTGTATCTCGTGAAAGCGAGATCCAAGAAAATAGGGATAGTCTACTGGAAGGGTTACAGAAGCTACAAGAGAGCAGTGAGCGTCATATTAGAGACGGGCAGGAATCAAGACTCCTTGGAGACTTAGCGGAGGCAGCAGGAGATTATGAAAGATACAAAGGTCTCAATCCAAAACGAGTTCCTGGCACCTGCGAATGGTTTCTAAAGGATGGGAGATTCCGCAAGTGGCGCGATAATTCAACCTCAAGTCTACTTTGGGTTTCGGCAGGACCTGGACGTGGCAAGTCAGTCTTGTCAAGATGTCTTATCGACGAAAACCAGTTCCCAGTTACCACGATAACTATCACTCCATCTTCCAATAAACCTGCTACAAGCAGACAGTCAACTATATGCTACTTCTTCTTTAAAGATGGCGGAGAAGGCCGCATGGATAGTGCCCAGGCGTTGTGTGCACTATTGCACCAGCTTTTCACTTGCCCTTCTACCTCTGGACTGATCAAGTATGCGCTTGGGAACTATAGAAATCATGAACGAACTCTCACCCAGAAATTATCTGAACTGTGGAAAATTTTATTAGCTTGCGCCACATCTCCAGATTCTGGTGGAATCATCTGAGTCCTCGATGCCCTAGACGAATGTAAGAACGAAAGCGGACAGGAACTTATCAAGACACTAGAAGAGTTCTATTCTCAAAGCACGAGGCCATTGACCGATGATTCGAAGCTCAAGTTTCTCGTGACAAGTCGTCCATATGATAATTTGGAAAGTTCTTTTAGGAAATTCCCTAAAGCTGTCTATCTACGATTCGATGGTGACGACAAGTCAAAGGAAATCCAGAGAGAGATTGATCTTGTTATCGACGATAGAGTGACACATATAACATCTGGTTTCGCTGACGCGGATCAGCAAAAGATCGCTGAATACCTTAAGAGCATGGAGCATCGCACATACCTCTGGCTACATTTGACGTTCGATATTATCGAGAAGCGCCCTAGTGAGTATAGTAGGGCGCTTGATATTGAAATGCTATTGTCTAGTCTGCCATCTCAAGTATCTGATGCGTACGAAAAGATCCTAAGCAGGAGCACAAACCAATCACGGACGAAGATTATCCTCCAAATCATACTAGCTGCTACACGGCCTTTGACTCTCGACGAGACGAATGTTGCGTTGGCACTAGCTATTCGAAAGGAAGAACCGGAATCACAAACAAAACTCAAGTGGGAACTATGGCCAGCGGACAAATTTCAAAGCGTTGTCATAAATCTTTGCGGCCTTTTTGTTAGCGTCTACGACTCAGAATTGTCGTTTATCCACCAGACGGCAAGGGAGTTCCTTATGGATTCCGAGCAGTAGGGACTTGGAAAGGTAGATTTAATATGGCACAGTCGCATCATTTGTTATCGCGATGTTGTATTTCTTACTTACTGGTGCCTGATATCAATGAGCTGATCGACGGCGATGGCTCTACTCGATCTCCATTCCATACCTATGCTGCTAGCGCCTGGCCTTCGCACTTTGTCTCACAAAATGCTGTTGATGCTAATTCGTTACGTACACAGGCTCGCGCGCTTTGCCTACAGCTAAGCATTGGGCAGACACTTGGGTTTCTTACTACTTTAAACAACAATACATTGATTACCTCGATTGGACAGCCTTTTCAGATATGTCTCTAGCGAGCGAACTTGGACTTCGTGAGGTTGTAGAGGATATCTTGTTTGAGGGAATAGTAGAGAAGAGTCCGAATCTGCCTCTGATATTGGCTGCTAGGAAAGGGCGCGAGGCGATATTTAAGCTGTTGCTTGAGAAGGTCCCCAAGATCGAGGCGAGGGACAATGCTAGTTTCCGGTTATCACTATTAGTAGCTTCTGGGGGTGGGCATGAAGTCATTGTTAGGCTGCTACTCAAGATGGGGGCAGATATGGAGGAGACAGGGGATTATTATTTGCAGAATCCGCTGATATCCGCCGTTAGGAGACACAGTAAGGCAATTGCAGAGCTTCTGATTGAGAATGGGGCCAATGTAGATGCAATGGTGAATAAGGGCGAGTTACCACTAGTGGAAGCTGCTGGTGGGGGGGATGAAGCTATGGTCAACCTGTTGCTTGAGAAGGGAGCTGATATAGATAAAAGGGGTTCCAATGGCCAGACGCCACTATTGCACGCTGCTGAGAGAGGGAAGGGGGCCATCGTCAAGCTGCTGCTCGAGAAGGGGGCCAAGATTGAGGTGCAGGATTTTATTGACCAGACACTGGTATCGGTGGTGGATACGGAGAAGGCGCGAAAAATTATCGTCAAACCGATACTCTCGGCCTCTGTTTGATACGGGGCCCTGGTGACGAAAAATAACGGAGAGGTGCTGCTTCTTAACCTTTGAAAACCGTCACGCTGGGAATCGTCAAATGATGTATGTCTTTGTCTTTTTCTAACATATCCGGGTAATCTCCCCTATAAAAATATATAATAGGAACTGTACTATGAACGTGATTGCGGTGGCTCGTGATAGTGTATATAGGATAGGCTTCCTAGTAAGAGAATAAGGGCCAAAGGGTGCTTAGTAGCGCCGAGCTGACGCCTCTTGCCACATGAAGGTGATGCGATGGATATCCCAGCTTTTACAGATTCAAAATCACTCAATTCCCCACAGTTATTAGATTCAATAGTTGATAGCATTGATTATTTAAGCACGTTAAAACTAAAACTTCCAAGTTACAATATCCCCATCGTACATGAGAACGAACCCCAACCCCCCGCATGGCAACAGGCCGCCAACCCCCTAATAATCATAAAACACCAACGTCCGCACCTCAATACTCTCCCTCGTATTCCCCTCCGCATGGTCCCCATCCTCAAACGCCGAATGCGGCACCCTCCTCGCCCTCCCATCCACTAGTGAATCAAAACACTTGATAAATAGCGGCTCATCCGGGCGCTGCGCGTACTTGAAGTACCACTTATGATCCGGGTTGGGGCGCACAGTGTAGGTTTTTCCGGTCCGGTCGGGGTAGATGAGGGAGACGGGGATGAGGTCGCTCTCAGGGACGGTGGGGGCGGAGGAGAGGGCGAGGGGGTCGCGGAGGATGGGTTTTATGGGACGCCAGACCTGTGGGTGTGAGTAAGCACCCATGTCGTTTGTTCGAGGGCAAATGTGTGTGAGTGTGTGTGAGAAAGATAGTGAGGAGGAGAGAGCAGAAGAAATAAGAGGGGGAGAGAGAGAGAGAAAGCGATGCTGTGGCGGACTTACATTGATAATCTGAAACCTCTTCTTGAGCAGCTCGTCCGCCTCCTCGGGGAGATGGTACTTCACGCGATTCTCAGACGCTTGGTAAGTCTAATCAATGTATACCCTCTTCCCCGGCCCCCGAAGCTGCGTCGTTCCATCACGGGAATCAGCGGCTGAGCGGCGGATGGTGTGGTCGAATATGAAGATGCGTGTTGCTCCCGTGCCTTTCATGTGTATCAGTATAAATGGATAATGGATAAGGGATACATGGGCTTTTTTTTGCTGCCTGGATAGAATGGGTGGATAAGAAGGAAGGGGGGGAGTCCTCACACATCTTTCAAAAGCTGTTCCACCTCATATCCGGAAGCAACCACGCAGCACCTCAACCTGGACGGTACCGATTCACCTTTCTACTACATTTAATTGGCCTCTTTAATATCATCAAGCATATCAGAGTAATCGTTCACACAGACCTTCGTGGTTGGATGTTCAGAGCCTAACGATGACTTAAAGCCAGTGCAAGCCCTTTCATAAAGTATCGATGCTTCTTCGTACTGCTTTTTGTTCTGAAGAAGATCGGCAAGAAAGAAAACACTCATGAGCGTATCTGGGTGCGTCTTTCCAAGCACCTCTTCCATGAGCTTAAGCGTCTGGCGGTTTATAGCCTCCGCTTGAGTGTATTTGCCCTTCCTAACAAGCACTGAAGCGAGGTTGCTCATGGTCGTGAGCGTACTCGGGTGCATCTTTCCAAGCACCTCTTCCTTAAGCTTAAGCGTCTGGCGGTTCATAGTCTCTGCTTCGGCGTATCTGCCCTGCCTATGGAGCATAAGAGCGAGGTTGCTCATAGTCGCGAGTGTACTCGGGTGCGTCTTTTCAAGCACCTCTTCCTTAAGCTTAAGCGTCTGCCGGTTCATAGTCTCTGCTTCGGCGTATTTGTCCTGCCTATGGAGCACAAGAGCGAGGTTGCTCATGGTCGCGAGCGTACTCGGGTGCGTCTTTCCAAGCACCTCTTCCGTGAGCTTAAGCGTCTGGCGGTTCATAGACTCTGCTTCAGCGTATTTGCCCTGGCTATGGAGCACAAGAGCGAGGATGCCCATAGTCGCGAGCGTACTCGGGTGCGTCATTCCAAGCACCTCTTCCTTGAGCTTAAGCGTCTGGCGGTTCATAGTCTCCGCTTCGGCATATTTGCCCTGGTTATCGAGCACGAGAGCGAGGTTGCTCATAGTCGCGAGCGTATGTGGGTGCGTCTTTCCAAGCACCTCTTCCTTGAGCTTGAGCGTCTGGCGGGTCAAGTTCTCAGACTCTTGATACTTACCCGTAATTAGGTAGCATTCTGCAATCCGTCCGGCTAAACGATACCATTCTTTAGATTCCTTCTCTTGATCTTTAGTCGATGTGAGAACACACTGCGCATGTATTTGATAGCTCATCCAAAGAGCCCTGTTCTCATGTTTTGGCGCAGGGAGCATGTCTTCTACCCGGTGCAGGGCTGCATTTACCCGGTCATCCCATTCATTTCTCAAACTCAACCAATTCCTTGTTGATAAATGCACTAGCCGATGAAGATCAAGTGCGTCGTTTCCCGGACGCCTGGTCACAAACGAGTATGCGTCGAGGGTACCAATTGCGGCCATCTCCTTCTTCCTAGACTGGCCTCGTGGAAGCAAAGACTGTGGAATGTCCCTCGAATCTATGCAAGCCATAAATGATAGATATTCTGCCGCAAGAGGATCGCGTTGGCGGATCTGCTCAAACGAGATCAGCCATGTCGTGGCTACTGGGTTCTTCACATTCTGATATCTTCCGTCGTCCTCAAACTCCTCGCTAAACAGATCAATCACGTCTTCTTCTTGGTCTGCTAGGAGAGATAAATAATCAGAGAAGGATATCCTATTCTCATTGATGTATGCTGACGCCTGAACAATAGCGAGCGGTAGGTAAATGAGCTCGTTTAGTAAACTCGACGTGTCAGGTTTGTTGCTAACCAGGTCGGGATTAATGAGATACTCTTGCAGCATAAGTGTAGCTACGTCTTCGCCCATCGCTGGCACTTCCATTACATTTTTCTGTGCAAGTTTGACAGCTGTCTTCCGATCGCGTGTCGTGAACACGATGCAACCGAGCTTACTTCTAGGCAAGTAGTCGATCAAACGCTTCGTTCCCTGTTCCGTGTGCGTACCAACCCACATATCAATGTCGTCGGCGTTGTCGAAAACTACGAGCCACTGCCCGGCACTTTCTCTGCTCAGGAACTCCTGCACAAGTCTTTTTACATCTGCCGAGTCCTCTTCCCACCCTCGTATACCGAACTGACAGGCGACATCTAGATATGCCTGATGCAGACTTTCAAGGTTAGTAGCCGGTATCCAGAGGACCGAGCAGTTCTCATGCTTCATTCTAATGCGATGAACGAGCTCGATTACTAGACTCGTCTTGCCTACACCTCCGAGCCCAAACACAGCAACCTTCGTTGCTTGATCTTCTGCAAAAAGCACTTCTTCTAATTGAGTCAATTCTGACTCACGGCCGGTAAAGCGATCGTTCTTTTCGAAGGGTACGATGCAGTGGGTTTTTGGCATAACTGCCTCATAGTCAGAAATAGTAAAATCAAATTGTGAATGCCATACCGTTTTGTTGCAGTCTAGGATTTGCCTAATAGTTTGCACTGTTAGTGGCGAAGTTGGTGGCAAGAACTCTGAGTAGTACACACCCTTGAGTGTTCAAGACGGCTCGTAATCGTGTCATCTAGAACCAAATTAGTTCTAGGGCACATCTATCACATATGAATAATTAACTTCAGTAGCGCTAGCTTAATATGAAGGACAGCACTTGTCTAATTCCATTCTCTTTCGGAGCAGAGCATCCTCGTCAAGATCTGCCACAATACCCTTAGGAGGGGAGGTGAGTGATTCCAACATACCCAGTTTCAGGGCCTCATCATATAACCATTTCACATTACTTGTTACTTTTTTCAGGTTACCTTCATCCTTCGTAGTGTGGCCAAAAGCTGCAACTCCGTGATGATCAGCTTTCAACTCGACGATTCGCTCACGACCCCCAGCGAGCCCAAATTTAGAGCTGCCTCGTGAGACAATCTAAGTTAAGGGGCAATCAGTAAATTTTAGTCCATTATGAGGCCTTACACCGTTACTCGTGACGTGAGGAGAACATACTGTATCCTTGTCACCCCAGAAGGATACCATCCTGTAACTCTCAAATTGCTGCCGAAAGTGGTCTTTGTGGATATCCGTGAACATAGAACCTTTATCCAAGGTCTCAATAATGTTGTCCCCCTTTTGAAATCCTAGCCATAAAGCCACATTTGCAGCTGTCTTCCCCGCCGTAACCATCCCTCCTGAACCACCTTTATGGGGAGTTCCGAAGAAGGCCAGACACGCCCTAGGGTTCTCGGTCAGTACTTGTAGTATTATAGGTATATAAGATCATACGTTGCGTCATAAATATGCTGATAGGTCTCATTCTGTCGAGCATTAATCAAGGCTTGCTCAATCAAAATACCACCGAGACTATGTCCCATGAGAATGAGAGGCCTCCCCTCCCAGTCCTCCCGGTTGCATCTGATGGTCTCCAGGAGCTCATTTGCCTTGTCGGCAAAAGTTGCCTGGCTACCACCATAAACTGCTGACGAGTCATATACATAGAGAGATATTCGTGCATCAGGGAGTCTCTTCGGTAGGTCGTCCTTGGGCCAGAGCCTGCCATTCTCGGTCCAGGTATTCAACATATGTGCTTCATCGTCCTTACTTTTGGGATTCAGGCCGTGAACTAGGATAATACTACACACCACGTCGTTAGTATATTCGCTACCAATCATTATATGAGGCATACTCACTCGACTTTGGCTGCTTTGCTAGCATCCGGATTGTTCTCGGGGTATACCTGGTTAAGAGACTAAAGCGGGGTAAGTTCTTGCCAGCCACGGCAACATCCATAAGTCGGAGCATCTTAGGTGTCTCACTAACCATCTTCAAAGTCTTGTCTGGAAGCCCTACAACATGCAAACTTCAGCACATGAGATTTCGGTATGTGAATTTGGCTAGCCCATTATTCTACATGAATGGAAGGAAGGATGGTACAAAGTGAGAGTAAGGGAAAGAGTCGTGGCACTGCACGAAGAAACATGTCGTCTGTGCTCAGCCTCAAAAGGCTGACTCCGGCGCCTAAAGGTCAGATTTCTTGGCATAGTTGCATAACCCACGCTCAGCTTTCACGCAAGAATTTGATTGACCATTTGAACGCCAGGTAGTGATATATATGTATCGTTTCCAAAGATAGAGTACAAGTTTAGCTGAAAATGTTAGCCAAGAGAATCATTGAGTTCCAGGTGCGAACTCTTTCATGGCGGAAAGCTTTCACGTGATGCGGCGGCTCGAATGCTTGATTCCTCGTCCATTCGAACGCTGCTGCCTAATTATAGAAATAAAATACTACAAGGTAGGAATATCCGCTTCGTGTAGTTTTTATCTGGTATTTCTTTAAAGCGTAAAACGGTCTAAGTACACTTTTATGTTGTGAAATCGGCAACCTCTTGCTTCGCACCTCTAATGGGCTCAACCCAGCTAACCCTTGAGCGCGTGAATATTTCAACATCGGGAATGTATTCTTCCGAAGCATTGATGCCATCTATACACCCAGCCTTAATGACCATCGTGTTGGGATATCCGTCTGACGTGCGATAGAGCAAGCTACCGCATTCACCACATACATGATTCGTGATCGTGTTTCCGCTATCTGCAAGTTTTGACCACGTTTTCAACGTGCCCGAGAGGACCTTCAGCGACTCGCTAGAGAAGAGTATATTTAGGGCAAAGGCGGCTCCAGTTAACTTCCGCTCATCTGTACAGTGGCATCGGAATTTGACAATTGGCGTATTGGTAAAGCTGATGACGTTCTGACCACAGATGCAAGATGACTGGATAGTTGCCATCTATTCCGATACTTTTCTTATCCTTTGTTGAGACCAACATTAGACACACAACATAATTAGGGGGGAAGAGAACATACTCTCTATAATAAAGAAGCTAATGAACTATAGGCAGATTGAATGCTGATCGATGATGCGAGAGAGTATTATAACTCTTTATATGAGATTGCATTTCTGATTCATAATTAATGTAACTTAACATATATTTGATAATGATATCAGGATTACTCAGGGACCAGTTTAAGAGAATCTAAATGTAGATAGATTACTGATCTTAAAAATCCAGTAATTTATGTGAGTCTCGTCGTTATCACCTCGGCAAGCATCGTGTGAAAGAGTGGTAGCGACGGATTTAACTTAGATTACTGATCATCAAAAAATTACTCATCATCGAAAAGTTCTGATCATTAAATTTACGGCCGTTAAATTTAATAATATACTCTTGTCGTTAGCTACTTCGTAAGCAAACCTCGTGCAAACCTCGTGCGAAAAGACCGCGGCGGAGCAAACATGGCGGGCCGATAGTCGTACTTCCGACGCTCGTAGTCCGCACACTAAAGCAGAACACAACAATACTTCTTGGTACTTCCCTCGAGTAACTACAGCCAATGATGAGCTCCGGAGATTTTAATCACAGTACCTGG
Organism: Pseudogymnoascus sp. 05NY08; assembly: GCA_001662605.1. Taxonomy (NCBI): domain Eukaryota; kingdom Fungi; phylum Ascomycota; class Leotiomycetes; order Thelebolales; family Thelebolaceae; genus Pseudogymnoascus; species Pseudogymnoascus sp. 05NY08. The sequence continues at coordinate 537,859 of KV458781.1, read as the reverse complement.
TCAGCATGGATGGGATATACGATGGGCTTTCCCACTGCTAACCCCTTAACGAATGAAGCAAAAATCTCAGCATTTCTCATCAAAAACTAATCGCGTGCGCCAAAGCACAGGCATTCTTATGTCCTACCCGAGCTTGTTAGGTGCTGTAATGGCAGCTGCTGGTGATACACGTGGCAAAATCGGCGCCCCGTAATTTTATGATTACTACTCGGACTTAACTTCGAAAAGGGCAGATGTCTGCTGCTCAAGGCCCATTAAGTCCGGTTACAATTATGGAGATCTAGATAAGGCTGAATAATGTGTATTATTACAGACTTACAAAGAAAAATGTAGAATCCTTAGAGAAATAAGAGAATATATTGCGAAGAGGCCCCCTTTCCGCTACCGTCCTCTTTGAATAACAAAAGCTACACACAATACCAGTCATCAACCCTCATACTCTATTTACAATGGCTCCATTAGATAACGCAGTAATCCCAAAAGGATCCTTGGTTCTAGTTACCGGAGCCAACGGCTTAATGGGTTCGCACGTCGCTAAGCAGTTTCTCGAATATGGCTACAAAGTTCGCGGCACCGTTCGAGACACCACTAAATTCAGCTGGTTGCTCGAGCTTTTCCAGAAGGACTATGGCAAGGACAGTTTCGAGCTTGTTCAGGTTGACGACCTAGCTGCCAAGGGGGCATTTGACGAAGCAGTCAAAGGCAAGTTTAGCTAAGTTACCACGATAAATTAATCATGGAGCTGACCTTATCATTGAAAAAGGTGCTGCTGCAGTCATCCACACCGCGTCAATCATGTCGTTTGATCCGGACCCTAACAAAGTCATTCCCTTCGCAGTGGATTTTGCTGTCAACGCTTTGCAGGCTGCATACAAGGAGGCGAGTGTGAAGCGGTTCGTCTTCACATCTTCATCAGCAGCTGCGGTTATTTCCTCGCCGGATATTCCCCCGGCCAATATCACCGAAGACTCCTGGACGGACTATATCGTCGATGCAGCCTGGGCAGACCCTCCCTACACCCAAGAGCGCGCGATGGTGACATATGCCGCAAGCAAGAACGAGGCGGAGAAGGCAGTCTGGAAGTACCATAAGGAGAACCGCCAAGAGCGTCCTGATCTGATCGTAAACACTGGTAATATTTCCGTTGCTTGTGAAAAGTGATATCGTGGTGTGCATTAACTAATTGAAAGCATCAGTCCTTCCTAACTTCAATTTCGGCAGATCGCTGGACCGCGAGAAACAGGGGTATCCTAGCAGCTCTGGCCTGCCCCCTAGCCTATTCAAGGGAGAAGTTAATGATTTCCACAAAGGCCTTCCACCTCGTAGGCGACCTCGTTCTCCTTTAGTGACGGTATGCCATGGTTGACTAACACATTAATAGAATACTTCATCGACGTCGATGACGCCGGCAGGCTCCATGTTGCGGCAGCTATCCTACCCAATCTAGAAGACCAGCGCATCTTCGGTTTTGCTGGAAGATTCAACTGGGATACTGTTTTAGACATATTCCGCAAGAATGTGCCTGAGGAAAAGTTCCCTGACAATTTCAGCGGCGGTGAAGATGGCAATGAAATCATCCCTCGAGGAAAGGCTGAGCAGCTGCTTCGTGATCTAGGACGTCCAGGATGGACCAGCTTGGAAGAGTCGATTTTAGCTAATATTGAGGGTCTGTACTAAGACATCCAATGATTAATAGAAGACTTTAGCACCGTATGGTCGTGCCCTCTAGACGTGCCCTAAATCCTCGCTGCGTGATTGCATTTAGTGTCAGTAGTCACAACAAACTGGCTTGTAGCTGCTAGCTTGAATAAACTGTAGCTCCCTAGCTTGAACTTCATTACTGCGATAAACTTGGTAGCTTTCTTTCTACTCCTTTCATAGAAGCTTCTAAGACGCTGTTCCCCTGTCGTCTATTAACGGCATACGTCTCCACTGGACAGAAGCCATCACTTTCCACCGCATAGAGTCACACCAGTGTTAATTAAAGATACTGCTCATCAGTTGTTGACCCTCGCCACCATCACCAATGACGCGCTATGCATTCACTACTTGGAACTTGCCCATCTCTAGAATTGCATCAATTCTCTTCGTTGTCATACTATCAGCTACCTATGGCCCTGAAACTAATCTAACAGCTTCTTAATCCCTAGGCCTAACTATTGCTCTTTAATAGGAAAGTTTCCTCGTGACACGTCTATTAGGACTGGCTTGTAATCTCCCGTGTAGTCTGTTTTTCTCATCCATTCTTCTAACGATTTTACCCGAGTAGGTAAGATCTTGTCCAGCAGATCGTAGTCCCTTTTCGCAAGACCGTCACGCCACACGTTGAAAAACCCAATAAAATTCTGACCCGCTGTCTGTAGAGTCTTGTCCGACCCGTCTGTACCATAGCCAAGTTTCTTATCTACATCGAGCGGCTCATAACCATCTGCGAAGTATTCCTCAGGAGTCAAGAGCACGGCTGTTGCGGGCTTCCCAGTAACTTCTTGAAACGTCCTGACGAGGTCGTTTAAGCCGATATGAGTTGTAGCAACTTCGAGATTAACACCCTTCGATTCAACCGGGTTGTCGAATATCCAGCGGCAGTACAGTCCCAGATCTTCCAAGTGGATCATAGGAACAGTACCATCACCAAGAGGAACGGCGAAGACATAACCTCCACTATCGTCTTTTCTCGGTCTCCAATTCTCCGAAAGCATCTCAAGGTACGGGCAGCTGCTCAAAACAGACCAGGCTACCGGAGACGTCGGCTGAGATTTCAAGTACTCTAGAAAATTATTAGAGTTATTCGCTCTCGTACCACTCACTATAAGGACAACATTGAATATTACTTACCGGTGACTTTATTTTTCCCATCCAAGTGGCCACATCGGTACTTCGCAGCAAACCCACCCAGCTTTGATCCGTAATCAACTCCAGCCCATACGAAGTGCTCCAGGCCATTCTGGACAGCAAGTTCATACATACGAATCCCCCAGTATACCTCTGCCTTCTCGCCGATAGCAAATCCATTTGTATTAGCAAAGGCTAGGTGTACGCCTTTATAGGCTTTCTGGAGATCAGCCTCGTCATAGGGATTTCCCTCGAAAAGGGTGACGTTTGGGAGCTCGGCGAGGATTTTGGCTTCGGTTGATTGAGTACTTCTAGTCATAGCTCGGATATCGTACTTGCCGTCCTGCGCGAGAGCTGTACTTACTATGTCAGTCACAATTTCTTTGTCGTTGAATAAGAAATGCTACCTTTCACCACGGCTGAGCCCTGAGCTCCTGTTCCTCCAATCACGAGGACGATTTTCTTTTGGAGAGGAGACATTCTTAAACGATGGAAAAGTTTTCCGAGTATTTGTGTATATCGTTGTGTTTCAAGTTGGCGTGTCGATAAGAGCTACAGTCGTTCAATGAACTCATATAACTCCGTGATTTCCAAGTCCCGCTAACTCTTGCAATGGCACTATTATAAACATTGACACGGAATACTATTTTTATATTATGGCAGCGGCGTGATTACTATATAAGCCGATCTATACGAGTAAGTCTGCCGCGACTTGGCTCATAATACTAATCATAATTACCTTAGCACTCCTTCAATGTAGCTCGCAAACCCTAGCGCGACATTGCAAGTCAGTTGACTCCTATGATGATGACTTATTTGTGAAAATTCCAAATTGGAAGTTATGAATGATTAGTGATATGCCCCTGTTACAAACCACTGGGAGATAGATTTACTTCAGTGATTCAGTTGCTTGAGATCTGTGGATTAGTATTCGCTGGTGGTCACTAGCGAATACGCAGCGTTGTATGTTTTTTGCCCCGTGTTTGTTTGTTTTTGGCTTCGTTATTGAAATTAAAGGGGGGGGCCTCTGACCAACCCCTGGACATGACCGGACGACACGGTAAAACCAGACATATCTTGGGCGACAAGACACCCTCTTCCATTTGCTCATCTCAAGTGCCGCTCTCCTCAAGCATTTATCAATTACCCAATTACCCATTCACCACACCACAATCAAACATCTCACTTCACAGTCATATCATATCAAATCAAGCAATCAAGTGTGTGTGTTGTGTATGTCTTACATTCCCCCTATCCTGCGCTATCTGTATGAATCCCCCTCCCCACAGAATCCACATCCCCGGAGCCACCGTCGAGATGATCATAGGAAAAACAAACAAAAATGCTATCCTAAAAGCCCAAGGAAAGAAAGAAAGAACAGCAACATATGGTTCTATCTAATGCATGTCCCGCGCACACGCCTCTTTCCCTCGAATTCGGTTCGTCATCAGCGTCCATTACACGCACCGCCTCACTCTGGCGGTGTCTTTTTCGTCCACCCCACCCAACTTCCCTCGGAATGTTGGGTAAACCTTCCTTCATATCATAACATCATAAAAAAAATGCGCTTCCCTCGCAAATCCATCGTCGTAAACCCGAAACACAAGAACAAGAAACGTATAACATCCCAAACAAGATGAGATAACGAGAGAAGAACAAGAGGAGATGCGACGTCGTAATAGCACAGAGATCTAATCACCCCCCTACTTCCTTTTCACTTTCCACTCCACCTTTCCTTCTCGAGGAAAGGCGAACATGCTCTCTCACAAGCCACCCCATTTTCCATCAAACCCCTCGTCCCCTCCCCACTCCGCTGCCCCCGCGCCACCTGCTCCGTAGAAGGCCATAAAGATCTCCTGCGATGCAGCATTCCCCCCCTCATGCTGGTGCCCCCCCAGCGCTGCGACCTCGCCGAACAATGCGACCTGTCCCTGCGGCGCACCGGATCCAAAGAGTTGGAAGTCTGAGAACTGCGTGCCCAAATTGTTGTGGTTCTCAGCGTGCTGACGACCAGGCATCAGTGCCTCAAAGGTCTCGCACGACGAGTCGGGGGTGTAGAGCATTGTGTTCCCCTGTCCCACCGGGCTGAGATGCTGCACACCCTGCGCGCGGGCGGGGGTGACGCTCTCAACACAGCCGTACGACGGATCATACGCACGCTGGAAGATGGCTGCATCGGGTGTAGGGAGCTGCTGCGGGACATCCACGCGAGCAGAGTAGAGATCTTCGTAAAGTGTGAAGTCATTCCCTGACGGGGCGAACGCAGATCCGAAGTTTGCGGCTACGTCGTCGAGGAAGAGGTCTGAGGTGTCGACGTAGGGTGATGTGTTGGAAGAGGGGAGCGAATTGAGGCGTGAGTCAACGGGGGAGAGTGTATAGTTGTTGTGTAGGGCTTGCTCGTTGTTGGTGTTGTAGGTAAAGTCGGAGGGATAGGTGGGGAAGTCTAGTGGAGAGCGGTTGAAATCGTTGTTAAAACCGTTGGCGTCGACTCCGGCGTCCATCTCCCAGTTCATCTCATCTGGAGAAGAGAGCTGGGCCTCCGAGTCTGGAGTGCGGATGGTGGTCGTCTGCGGCGTGGGCAGGGCATTCGCCTGCTGCGCCGGCGTCGCCTGGTCGCGGTTCTTGCCATTGTTCTTAGAGCGAACGTAAACCCAGTTGTGGCTCTTCTCCATGTGCTGCTTGCAGTTCGACTCGCGCTTGGACTGGTATGGGCACGGTGGGAACTGGCACTTGAAGAGGCGCGGCGACGCCGAGTGCTTGTCGTTGACGTGGCGGTCCAACTCCTTCTCCGTCGGCCATCCGTATTCGTGGTACTTGCACAGCGGCTCCTGGCACTTCCAGGGCCGGCTGTGAGTCTTCTCATGCTTGGTGAGGTCGCACGATCGCTTGAACTCTTTGGTGCAGCCAGGCTCGCTGCACTTCTTCGCCTGGATCTCGGCGGTGGCAGAGCGCTTGCGGCGCGCCATCGAGCGCATGATGGACTCCTCGTCGTCGAGCTCCTGGCTCAGCGAGCGCTTCATCATGACGCTGTTCTTCTCGTCGTCCTCGATGCTCTCCATCTTGATCTGCTTTCCGGTAGCGAGCGAAATGGCTGTGCCGTCGTTCTTCACGCGGACGAGCTCTGCTGGGCGGCCATTCTTGGCAACACCGCCGTAGAGTTTGATCTGCTCAGCTCTGGAGCGCGGGTGGTTAGCAGTGGTCTTCTTATATCTGCGTGAAGGAGCCCTTGCACCACTAGACTCTATGCGCAGAGTCATAGTGCTGACGGACAAGGCTGTGGCTTCAATTTGGGGCAGTGAAACATACGGTTGGACATCCATGTCGTCAGTCTCTCCCTCCTCCTTCTCGCGGCTAGCCTGAACAGACTGGGCGTAGTTCCTAATCTGGTCCACCAGGTCAATAAAGTACCCTTGCGTATACGGGCGGTCGTTTGGTCTGGTCTGCTCTCTCTCATTCAGGAATTCGACGGTGGCCTGAATGCAGCGGATAGAGGTGACGCAGAACTCCAAGTATAGTTTTGCAGTGCGCGAATGTTCCTTTAGGCGCGAAGAAAACCAGTGAGTGAAGGCTCTCACGGCGTCATCATCGTTATGGATATCACTTACAGGTGCCATGAACATCAGTGTCTTCTCGAGGTCTCGCAGACACACGATCTCCTTCTCGTTGATTCTGCGCGGGCAGTCCGCGACGATGGGGTGGAAGTCCTTCAAAGACGGCGTGGCGAGCAGCGGTTTCAGGATGAACTCGTGGATCTTGTTCGTCGCGCGCTCGCTAAGGCGCGGCTGGGTGTCTTGCGATGAGCGATGCGGCGCGGCGGAGCGCGTGATTGCAGATGCTGAAACGGTCGATTTGGCGCCCTGCTCATCGGTGAGACAGGTGAGGCCGTCGGCGGCGGCGACGCCTCTCTTCTCAGAGGAGGCAGACATGATGGAGGATCCTAGACCGCTGTCAGATGCGTGGTGGGTGGACTGGCGACGGTTGTGTCGACGAGGGCGCAGCGAGCCTCTGCCGATGCTGAAGTCGGATTGCGAGGCAATGGGCGACATGGTGCTTCGGGTCTCGCGGCGGTTTGTAACAACGGTGTGGTTGAGGAAACCCTGAGGAACGGGAAGGCTATCGTCACGGAAATTCTGAGTGGTCGGGGTGGGTGCACCAAGGTCGACAGCAGACAAACCGCGGTCAATATCTCCGAGGGTCAGGGCAACACGACGCTTATGAGCCTCGACAACATCCTCAAGCGAGGTTTGCGAACGGCGTGGAAGACATGGTACGATAAAGTGATCGGATACTGGAGAGGGTGGGTTGTGAAATGTGGCACCTTTGCGAAGCTTATGAGGGGTCATTGAGATTGTGTCGAGCATCGAAGCGGAAGCGGTAGCGGAAGTGGCAGACCGAGGAGTCATTGGTGACGAAGAGGTGGTCTTTAAAGAGCGTCGAGGATGGGGAGGGGTCATCGTGGGCGATCTTATTGGACACGTCTTGATGAATCGACGGCGAGCGGACTGTGGGGGTGGGAAAAGAACCCAGTTAGCCCAGGCGTTCTCTGAGAGGGATGTATGGATTGATGAACAGTGTTGACTCGAGGGAAGGGAATGCACTGCAACTCCACTACACCGGAACAGTACAGACAGTACAGAATGATGTATGATGTATGATGTACAGGCTGGATGTTGGAAGACCCAAGCAAGCAAGCATGAACCAGGCTAAGTGAGTCACCTCCGTCACACCCTCGGAAGCGGCCAGAGAAAAACCGGCGGCCCAAGTAGTACACCGAAGAAGAGAAGCGACTCGGTGACCCGCTCATTCGTCAATGCAGACTGTGCTTTGAAGCAAACAGTCCCGGGGAATATATAAGAGCGAGGGACGGAAGGGAGCAAGCAAGGGAAAGGAAGGAAGCTCTTACAATCAGCCTTTAGACTCGCGACCCCAGGCAAGCTGAGCCAGCAGGCAGGATAAAGGCGTTTTCACGTAAAGATGAAAGTCGCGGGTGGTGGTGGCTGGCGGAAACGAGGCTCTCGGAGATGTCGGGATGGTCGAGTTTGCTGGAACTGAAAAGAACAAAACGAATTGGTGAGATGGGCGGCAACGCGGCGAACAATGAGATGAATAACGATAAAGCAGTTGAATCGATGGCCTTGTTTGTGAGGTGATGTTAACGATGATTTCGCGGTGGCAAACACGGTGTTCGAAAGGGGAGAGAGAGAGGGAGAGATTCGAGTTTGGAGAGGATGGATTGGAAGGTGGAAGTCGGTGGTGGTTGTTGGTGGATTAGGCAGCAGTCAGCAAGGTGAGCGGGGCGGTGTTGACGCGAGTGGAGACGTCACGGCGAGAGGTACAGTTGTACCTGTTTAGCGCGGAGTCACGATTTTGTGATGGATGGGCGTTGGAGGGTGGAGACTGGAGGAAGACGGAAAACAAAAAAGAGTGGAGGCGGAGGTGCATATAAGTACGAAGTCGAGACCCTCGAAAACCCGACCTGGTTTTTGCCGCGTCTGTGGTGGAAGAGGATGGGGAAGTGACTTTGGAGAATGAGGGATGAGGGATATGAGGGGAATAAAAAGGATAATTGAATAATGGGCAGGAATTGAATTCGATAATTAGGTGACGATAATTAAATCGGGATGAAGTGGAATGGGATGGATGGGATGGGATGGGGGTAAAGTAGAGGTGAGTTTTATTTATGGGTGAATTGGTATTTTTGGAGCGAAGGGGGAAATATTGAAGCCTAGAAGGGAGGGTGTTTCGTGGAAGTGAGTAGAGTGGTGGAAGTACCCTTTGGCGTGTGCCAGTATGCAAAAAGTACAGGTCGCGTAGGGGACAATCGCAGGGACAATCGCAGTTGGTACTTGCACAACCCTCGTATCGGCGTCGTACTGACAGTCGTAGTGACACCCGCACTGACACTCGGAGTGACAGAAGGAGCCGCCCATCAAGATCAAGTCTTGGGGGTGACGAAATGCCAAACCACCAGCACAGCAATTCCACCATACAAACACCACCACCAAGCATTTCCCCCATACAAACAAGAGCAAGGCACACAACATTTTCCCCCATATCCCCATCCTTCTCCATCATCCCATCGCAAACGCATACGCATCTCCCTCCACCATTGCGTCCCCCATTACGCATCCACCACCCATCCACCCTCCTTTTCAAACAGCACCAGATTCCAGGCAACAGCCCTCCCAATCCACAACAGGTACCCTCGTACCCCCATCCATCCACCATCCTCCCCACCACACTGCCCCTCGCCTACCCCAACCAGGAAAGGTCTCAAGGGAATCGGTGAGCTTAAACCGGACTCCGACGAATCGGATACCAGGGTGGGGGGTTCGTACATGCACGGACGACAGGGGTAGGAGTCGGGGTCGGAGGGATAGCGGCGACCGGTGAGGGATCGACTGTCCGATCACGAATAGCTTACATAACGTATCTACCAGTTGTAGAGGCGGCACGTGTTCGGTTCTGCTCCTTCTCCGTTGGGATTCGGGGTTGGGTTGAGCTCGGTGAGTACTGTACGAATACGTCGCTGCTTCATGGGATGGATGAAATGCCGCACGCACGTCACGTCTCCTTCTTTCCACCCTCTTCTTCCCTCGAAACCGGGAGGATGGGATGGGTTGAAATCTGGCTTCCTCCCCTCGTCCCTTCCCCTTCCCCGTCCCTATCCCCGTCCCTTCCGCACCCTCCCACCCCACGCCATCACCGCGTCATAACCCTCATCCTCCCCCATCCCATCCCATCCCATCCCCTTCCCCGTCCGTCTCTCACCGAACCCTCATCCTCCCCCATCCCATCCCATCCCATCCCCTTCCCCGTCCGTCTCTCACCGACTTCCGACTCCCTCCACCTCTCGTGACTCTCGCTTCCTGCGGCGTAGCAACACCCCTGCCCCATCCACATCCACATCCACATCCAGCCCTGTACCCCTACCCTTGCACGCATCAATCAATCACCCATCACATCCCATCACACTCCCACCCATCACATATTTCCGCCCATCCACGCAAACCCATCCATCACATCACATCACCACACCCGCCCAACCCATCCATCCCATCACCACCACCGCCCCATCCCTCCCACATCCCCGTAGCCCCCAACACACCCATCCACCACCATCCACCCATCCAATAGTCCCTGTGGCGCAGCACCTCTCTCGCACCGACGATAGCACTGACCACAAGGCTGAACGAGTTCCTCCCAATCCGCGTCTCGGATACATACAGAGCGGAGCTTTCCCCACTGAATTGTGCGTTTGTTGTGTTCAGCTCGCTGGCTTGGCGGACTGATGCAGTTCCATCTTCTGCGCAAGGGGCCGACTCATCCCTCTTGGGTGGAGGGAGCCCCCCACGCATTGGTACTGTAAAATGGTGAAGCCGCGGAATTGCTCTACTACTCTTCCTTTTTGTGCTCCACTCCACTACTGTCTCCTCAAGCCGTACATCCAGTCCGTCCTCAATGGAAGGAAAGACATCTTATCCCCGTCCTATCCCCGCCGCCGCCCACCACCGCCCAGCCACAAGGCCCCACTCCCCTCCCCTCGCCGCGCCACGAAGGATCGACGCACAACACCAGTGTAAGGAGGGTCCAGCCAGCTTGGCGGTTGCACCGCCACGGTGTCAGGTCCGTTGTAGCCGTTGTCAAACTCCCATATGCAGGCACGCAACAACATCGTGAAGAGGTGATATGAGACAGTGTGTGTGCCCCCACGCGGAGTGCTGCCAAGAGGGGAGGGAGAGAGCGGCAGAGCGGCACGCCGACGGCGAAAACCCCGCAAATTGGGATTGTGAGGGGAGGAGGTGCAAATGCCTCAGTGCCGTTTCTGGGGTCGTGGGGGAGGAAGTGGTCTGGCCACGACGATGGCCACAACGATTCTGGATGCCGGATGGGATGGGAGGTGGTAATCGCGCAAAGGGTACTTGATGGGTAGGAGAAGCGGGTAATTCGGCATGGAGAGGAATGGGTTTGTGGTGGTTGATGATATTGCATCTCCGGGTCTGATAATTGTTCTCACTCAGTCTTGATAACTCCCCCCCTCCCATCATCTCTTAAACCTCAATCCCCTCTTCCTCAACCACAACCACCATCGCCAATAACCCCCCCCCCCCACACACCTAAGTAGCAGCACTAATTCCCATCATCCTCCCAACCCACCTCCCTCTCCACCTCCTCCACTTCCTCTTCCTCTCCTCCTCCTCCTTCGCGTCACTGACTGCTCTATCAGCTTCCATCTTGGCGACTTGCGTCTGCGCCTTCTCTACCGGCGCGGTGCGCACGGTGGCGAGGCGGTTGGTTTCCGCTGTCTTTGGAGGGGGTTAGCATGGTGTGGAGAGAGGACGAGAGAGGAAAAGGGGCATACGAGGTTTTTCCGGAGAGTGTCCATGTCTTGACGCTTTTGGGGGGCTTCGGTGGGTTCTGGCATTTCGACAACCTCCAACTAACTTCCCTACTAGAGTTGGCGAGATCCGGCGTCTAATCCACAGAGCGAGCGGATATTCAAGACTGAGTAATCAGGGGTGATATACTAGTATACTGGCATACGAAGTCGACGTCGAGAGTCGGGAGTGATGTGATATATCAGTGAAGAAAGTTTGCGGGGGTGGCGGAGGCAGCGGCTAATATATGAAGCATATTTAATGGCATCTTGGCGCGGAGGTTATATTTTGGGAATGCCGACTGTGCTGCGGTGTCGATCGCTGTTTTTGGGGAGTGGGGGGGTCATATGATAGAGGTATGTAGATGAAGGAGGGTGGTGTGAGAGTTTAATTGCGAAATATTTTTGTTATGGGTCTATAATTTTTGGGTAGGTATGTAGAGACGGCAGGTCTGTTTCCTGCCGCCCCAGAGAGGAATCAGCGGCTGTTGTAGGCACAACCGTCACTGTTAGAGTTAACGGCATTGCAGGCACTGTTATATTATATCCCCTGCACAGTTTCTGTTATATAGAGAGGTAGTTCTGTATTCTCATTCTGAAGGTAACGACATTTCTCATTTTAATAGTTGGACCATTTTTAAAATCCGTCTGATTTTAAATAAATGTGCAAAAATTAAATAAATACGGCACACCATCGCAGGCAGATGAGAACTAGGTATACGCTATCCACTCTACCTTACACGCGCTCTAGCAACCCATCTATAAAAACATACACACAACCCCCCTAATTAAGCTCTACACTACTAGACTCTAGCACAAGAATAAACCCCCCTAAACACCACGACTCCCACCCCCCACAAACTCCCGATATGGATACGTCCTCCTCTCCCTTTCCTCTCTCCTCCCCGCACCACTCGCCAATTTACTGCCATGCAGCCGGTAGTGCGCTAGAGATTTCGCTGTCGGCGTGGAGGGTTGCTAGGGCATTAGTGTTGGTTTCTCCTCAGGAGCGGCGGGGTGGGGGTGAGGGGACAGATGCGGGGATGTAGGGTAAGGGGATAGATACGGGAATGGGTGTTTGTCATGGCATCCTACCTACGCCGGGTGCGGGGTTAGGATGGGGACGGATGCTAGTTATGGAGGGTGCGCTGGGGAGGTGAGAGGTCGGGGTCCGGGGCGGCAACTGGGTCGGCGACTGGGACGGAGGGGGTGAGTTGGATCTGGGGATTGTTAGTTATGTCCGGGTTCTGGGTTTGAGTGATAATGGAACTGCTTTGGGGAAAAGCCATACAAGCGTTCTCCTCGCCCTCTTTCGAAGCTCTCCAACTTTCGCGCTCTCCATTTTGGTTTATTACAAGGGTGTCACTTGACGATTAGATACTCTACCACAGGGTAAATTTGTTAAGGTAAACGTTATATTAGTAAACGTTATATTACGACCGAGCGCGTGGAAAAGTGTTTTTCGGCAAAGGATATTATATTTAAGAAAAGCTTATAAATATATTTCTGTACCGATAAATATTCCTATCCAGAAGCGTGGATTTATGATCACATCGCGAAAGTAAACTCTCCCCATCTATGGCAAGCACTGATTGCCAAGGACTAAGGACTATAGTACTTCAGAATCGGAGCTTGAGGTCCATGCCTTTTCGGCTTCTTCATATGCATCATAGCTGTATAACCAGGGTTGAACTTGAGGGCAAGTCCTATTGATCAAATTAGTCCGCTAACTCGAGGAAGATTAAACAGGCCGTCTCACCATCTGCTTGGAAATGGGTCTCCTGTAAGTCCAGTCTCCAGTTGCGAGAGGAATAATTCATCTCTAGCCTCCTGCTCCGGGCCGTTCGGCATGTGGAAAGACTCGCGCTGCGGTGAAAAGCTGGTTAGCAGGGAGATCTTTGATCATTACGGGGGGGAGATGAAGTACCTGTTTGAACGTCTCCCTAACAACCGCCTCGCCGCGGGTTTTCCTCAACTGCTCGTATAGTTTCAAGGCTTTAGGAAGCTGGTTACGGGTTTTGACCTTGCCTAGAAGATGACCGAGGACGGCTCCGTCTTCGATGGCTGAGTTGGCACCTTGGGCGAGGTAGGGAAGCATGGGATGGCATGCATCACCACTGCCTTACTGTTAGCAAAGGGAATATTAGAGCAGATGTGGGTTACTTACACCATGACAAAAGTCGACTTTTTATTAATCCACGAGTCCATCTCGCTTCCTATGAAGTGGATTAGAAAGGGTAACAGAACTCAAACTCGATATACGTACTATGCATTAATTTCCACTTGTCAACCGTTTGTACTATGTTCAGGAATCGTGTGAGGCTAAAAGGTTAGTTAGTCGACGTCCAGTTGCGTTATCAATCACGTAGATCTGTGACATACATAGGATCCCAGCCCTTGAAAAGGACCTTCATTTCCTCCACCGAACCAGGTTGCCGACTAACACCCTCTGGAAGATCATCCGGAACAAGCAAGACGATATTATACATCTTCCCCGCACGCACCGAGTAACCAACAGCATGGGCTCCTGGGCCAATCCAAAAATGTACCGATGGGTTGCTCACCCATTCTCTTAGGTCGGGGTCTTCAATATCGTCCAACGAGAGTACAACTCTGTATGCGAGATCGCCAGTTGGTAGAGGCGCATCCTTAACATCCAAGAAGCAATTCCGACTTTGCGACCAGAGTCCATCTGCAGCTACAACAAGATCCGACGTGAACTTAGCCCCGGAACTTGTGGTGACTTGTGGGAGGTCGAAATCAACTGATAGGACCTTCTGGCCCAGCTGGAATTTGACGCCGAGGTCGAGGGCACGCTGATATAGAGCTAGCTGCAGATCGACGCGGTGGAAATCGAGGAAGGGTGCTTCGTACTTGGCACGAATCTTTGTGTTGAAATCTTTCTCCATGGCCAATACCTTGCCATCAGAGTATCTATGCACAGCCAGGAACGTCGGCTCGGCGGCTGTGGCCCAGAAGGAGGCGGGGAGGTCCCATTTTTTCAAGAGGCGCGTGGCATTTGGTGTGACTTGGAGTCCTGCGCCTACCTTGTAGAACATTAGCTGCTCGGAAAGATATCAACTGTTGACGGACGTATCGAGAGAAACTGACCTCTTGCAATTCAGATGCCGATTCGATAACGGTAACGGAATGGCCTGAGATTGTGCATGCGATCGCTGTGCTGAGGCCGCTCAACCCCGCACCAACGACGATTATTTGGAGGTGAGCCATATTATTCTTACACCAAACGCTTCAGGAATTGCTTGCTAAAGACCTCCAAATAGGCCGAAATACTCTCTCTCGAGTATGTTAGATGTTGTGTTCGCTATCGAGAATGCTACAGTAAAACGATAAGGGCAAAATGATACAATATGAAGGGTGATGACAATGGGGAACAAGAATGGCGCCGAGCATAAATATTTGGCATACTATCTACATCGGAATCTCTCACGCTTTCACGATCCACCATCCGCTGGCCATATGTTTAGTTATTCAGCCGTCGTCGAGCTCAAGCAAGCTCCGCTAGTGAATAACCCATGAATTACCCCGCAGAGCGGGGAAGTTAGCACCGAACCACCCGGGTTGGTCTAAATAAGTACGTAGTGGGTGTGGGTTTGTGGGGAGTTTGTGGGGAGATCGTGGGGTGCTAAGAAGGTTACAATCCAGCCTTCCTTGTCTTTACATAAGTGGACGGGTTGAACGTGGACAGGAAGTGGACATGACGCCGAGGCCGGCAAAGAACGATATTACGACGGCAACTCGAATCTTAGAAGTCGTAAGTGTTCCAGGGAGATGCAAAACATTTTATCAATGAACTTGATTGAATATTGCTATGCTTTATTGAAACTCTAGTCCAAGATATGGCATAACAACCTTAATATATGGTATTTTCGACCCTGCCGACTTCAACTCTGCAAGTTTTTCATCCACTCAACCACATTCTCTGCCCATTTTTCTGCTTTTTTATCACCACACATCAACGAGAATGGCGGACTAATATGATTATGTCCTTTCATCCACTTCAATTCGATTCCCTGTCCGCTTCCAAAACAGTCATCCCACAAGCTTAAAAATCGTTCGTTTGGTTCGACAATTTCATCCTCGGGATCAAGTTCCCCCAACGTCACCAAAATATCCGGCAAGCCGTTACGTGCAACCCCAAGCGTCCCCATTGATTCATTTCTAGCCATCAAAGTTTGCAGGAGACCATTTGGACAAAACAGATCATGAGACGATTCTTGCTGCGTGCCAGATAAAGTTGGAGGGTAGTAAGTTTGAAGAATCTCGGATCGGTCAGGAGTCGCTGCCTTGAAGTCGAACGGGACGCTTATTAATGCAGCACCACGTAAAGAAGAGAGTTGAGACTTTTGTAGCGCATATCTCTGTCTCTCAAAACGCTGATCCAAGAGATACGTAGAAACGTGTACACCGCCTGCAGAATTGCCCATGAGAAAGACGTCTCGCTTCTTTTGGGCCTTACCATCGCAAGACGGTAGGTACGTGGATTCAAGCCAGTCCAAGACAGCTCCAATATCTTCGCCTCCCGATGGGAAAACAGCATCTTCTCCTGTGCCCAGGGCTACATCGGTAACTCGACGGTAATCGGCAACTATTATCGTGAATCCCCGTTTTGAAAAGAAGGCACCGAAATTGTGATAGACCAGCGACAACGGGATGAGAGGCAATATTTTGTCGCCTCTGTTAAGTCCTCCGCCGTAGAAAAAGATGATTATGGGTGAAGATGAAGACTGGGTAGATTCTTCGTATACGTCCAGTTGTTGCCGTTTGTGTTGTCCATAGGTGTAAGTCGTCGACGAGACTGAGAGAATCTCGGATTTATTCGCCACAAGGAGGGGTTTGAAAGCTTCCACTGTTGGAATAAAAATAGAAGCAATTGCTTTACATGAAAATTGCGCGATAGTATCCATAGTGCTCGAGGATGGTCAGATCGAAGTCTTTGATGATACAGTATAATGGGATTCGCTCGGATAGCTTCTCTCACTGACAAAAAATAATCGTATAAATTATATGAGATAAACGCGAATAGATCTGTAACAGACTGACGTGAACTAGGTCCAGACTGCCGTGATAATTGCCGTTGCTGGGGGTGAAGCGTCGAACTTGAAGGTGGACATCTGGACGATATGCGGGGTAGTCCACATTGTTACATCTGCATGTGGTAGGACGCCGAAAGTGGACATAAATCTATTTGCTTGGCATTGGACAGGGGTGGGGATGGGGGCTGTCCACATTGGTCTATCAGAAATCAAGGGTCCCAAAGCCCCGAAACCCGAAGACCACAGGGCCTTGATAGCGTTGACGAATATAGGTGCGTACTTTTGATCTTCAATTGAATCTCGCATATTCTACAAAATAATAAGTAGAGCTGAGATTCTGGAGTCTTATGCCAAAGCTTTATTTGAAATCAATTTAACTATACCGAAGTCATGTCCGAGTCGATTCCAACCCTCACTACGCCCCCGGGCTCGTCTACTCCCTACAAGCTCCCATGCTTCACTGGGGAGCTATGGACTATCCCGACTTCAAAGAGTACCATGCGCCTCCTCGCAACAGCGAAGGAGACGAGCAACGCATTCGCTGTTGTTGGTACCGGCGGAACGTTTGATAACCCAATTGGTTTCCATTATCACAGAGAGGCGCACGATGTGTTTCTGTGTATAAAGGGAACGCTTAACGTTTGGGCGAATGATTCAGCGAGATCTTTAAGTCCGGGGGACTTTGCGAGCGTGCCACCTGTGAGTCGCATTTGATATATTATGTTTCGTTCTATTTCTTTATACATCGCTAATCCAATGTAGAACACAGTCCATCAATACCAAATTGCATCTGCTCACACTGAATTCTTGGGGCTTATAATCCCCGGTGGTTGGGAAGAAGTATGTGCCCTTCTCAACTAAATTCCAATATCTAGCGCTGCCTGAAATCCTCCAATTGTTATTAAACTACGAGCGACTAATTGCTGTCTCTAGTTTTTCCGCTTCATCGGCGAGCCCTTTTCGGGGCCCCTATTCCCCACCCACGATTCCCGCTCCCCATTCGAAGTCCTCATCCCCAAACTCATCGCTGCAACTGAGAAATTTGATATGGTTCCCGTGCGCGAGAAGGCCTCTTTCGATCCACAACCCTGGGATGGCACGGAATCCCAACTCCCGGGAGTGTGCGAGAACGGAGGATATTACCTCAAGGCTGACACGGGTCCAAAATTCGCCACTGGTGGCACAATTGTGCGGCCTCTTGCTACGAGAAAGGAGTCGGATGGCAAGTTTTCGATATATTCCGTCGAGGGCTCGAAGTTGCACGATGGGAAGGGACTCGAGAAGACGACATTTAAGTTTGAGAAGACTCATCATGTCATACAAGTCGTAGAGGGCTTGCTGAGCGTTGTTATTAATGGAAAGGAAACCACAGTAGGGAGCATGGAGACGGTTTTCATACCAGCTGGGTCAGAATGGAGGTGTGCGGTCAGCAGCGTAGCCGCAAAGTATTATGTTTTTGCAAACGGAGGTGGAATAGGAGAAGTCCTCACAAAGACAGGAAGTCCATTTGAGTGGGTCGTTGTGCCGGAAGCTGGGGATGTGTGTGGGTGGGATGAGAAGCAACTTGAAGGGTTCCAGAAGGAATTAGAATTCGCCATTGTTTAGGTTGGATTTCTGAATTCAAAGACAGTATCGATAATAAATGAAATGAGTCAAATATCATCATTACACTCAAATACAGGTGCAAAACTAAGCATGCAAACTGATAGAGGCGGCTCACAAGTTGATAAAAATTAACGAGAGCTATCTTTCCGCAACTGTGTTCTGTGCCAAAATGAGCAAATCTCATAGAATCTACATGGTTGAAGTAATTGATTCGTATAAACTAGAGAACGCTACATGTAACTGGAGTTAATGGGGGTATGTGGGAAATCAAATTAAGACGCACTTTGTAGTATCGTACTGCACGGTGTTCATACTCGCGGTTTGGGTGCCTATTCCTATGACCACGTTCACATATTACGCTATTATTTGGCTGCCTGTAAGGTGTACTATTTCATGTGTACGGAAGGATTAATTATGATAGATCAAGAGACATATATTTAAAACTACACTATGGCCCCATTACACTCTGATGGCTGTCTGTCTCCTGAGGTGAAACTTCCTCGGCGAGACGCGATCTATATATGCAGCATCTGTAAATTTTTTGTGTTAGCAAGCAGGCTCGTGTTGTTTTCTACGGGGTATTGATGGTCGCCCGACTCGGAACGTGGCAAGGAGAGGGATAAACGTACCGATTTGTTCGACACTAAGCCCAGATGTCTCGGGAACTACGAACCACGAGATGCAGAAGAGCAGAACACTGGTACCAGCAAAAACGAATCCGGTTTTAGCTCCTAGATTGCCGCTGTCGATGTTGTACATACTTTGAAAGTCAGTTTAATAACCACCTCTGAGAGACCCCAAGGGCATGGAGAATACTAACTATGGTACGATGAATTGAAAAAACCACGAGGAGAGTGCCTGGATGATGTAGCCAAACGATTGGGTATGTTGTCGTAAGCGGTATGAGGAGAGTTCGGGCGCCATAGTCCAGGAGGTCGAGACGCAGGTGTAGATTTGAAACGAGATGAGGACATTCCTAGGTGACACGTTAGCAATGCGCTTGAGACAGTGATGAATAAATAACAAGTGAACAACTCACATCAAGACAGCAATGGCCCAAAGTCCACCTCTCGTGGAATCAAACGATAGAGCGCCAATTACCGCCATTGCAACAGCATTGCCAGAGACGCCAACAAGCCAGAGTGTTCTTCGACCAATGACATCGGTAAAAAACCAGCCGATGGCAATAGCAACACAAGCCAAAAAGAACCCGCCGATGCCAATGTCGAAAGAATGCACAGCTTCCAGACCCACAGTAAGCAGGAAATAGATATTTTGGCTTAGGAAAGACGCGCCGATTAGGCCACCACTTCCAAAAAATAGAAGGGCCACTGTAGCAGTTCTCTTCAAGTCTGTGCCTTTGAAGCACTCGACAAAGGAGCCTTCTTTCTCGCCGGCCGTCTCAGCGGTCAGTGTCGCTTGTAGCGCATCTAGGCGTAAATCGACATTGTTCTTGTTGTATAGACGATTCAACGAGGCCCTGGCTTCATCCGTGCGACCACGAGAAAGAAGCCAAGTAGGTGATCTGAGGGAGACAATTAGAGGCAATGGTTGAGTGCATTTCGGAGCCCGCACTCACTCTGGTATGAAGAATGCAAGTAAGGGTAATGACCCAACGACCCATTGAAGCCCGAATACTATACGGAACGCAGTGGGATCCAATCTTGTTACAAATGCTCGTATGACGCCCAACCCACAACCTTGCATAACTACTGCGCAGAAGACCAAGCCTTGCTGAACTGGCGCTCGTAGACGTAGTGGGGCGACCTATCCCGTTAGAAAAAAAGTGCCTATTGTGCGGTGGTCTTTGAACATCCTTACCTCTGATGCATAAGTCGTTCCCACAGCCAGTAACCCACCGACGGCAAAGCCGTTGATAATTTTGCCCCCGAGCAATATGCCTCTAGTTGTGGCAGTGAACTGGAGAGAAACGCCGACGATGCTCACAATGGAGAAGGCCATGATGACATATCGACGACCAAGGCGATGTGCAAGAGGGCCGCCAGCAAAAGAGCCAACGGCTTGGCCAAGGTTGGTCATGGCTACCCATAGAGAGGTCCAGATGGAGGGAATAAAAAGATTCCCAGCCGAGTCGAAAGCTCCAAAGTAGATCAGAAAACTAGGCATCGCGAGGGTCGCTCCATTCGCAATAACGTCGTAGCCATAAGTCATGCCACAGAGGTAGGGCACAATGCCTGAATCTCATGTCAGCACTGTAGTCCCAAGACCCAACCCACGTACGTACGGATCAGATATGGTTAATACACAGTATTGGTTGGTCAACTTACAGTAGAGAAGGATACGCTTGTGGGCTACAGCAGCTTGCCACAGGGTCATTTGGTTCTCAGCCTCCATAAATTCATGCTCTTCGGCCTTTTGATCCAAGTTGGAAGGGGAGTTGGAGAGGGAGTTCTCCACCATCTCAACATCGGTGTCGTCTTTCCCCTTTATCGATGTTGACATTGTGAAAGGATTTATTGGGGCTGGGTCGACTTAGGATCAGATGAGTGCTTCAATGTGAGTGCCTTCTCCGTGTCGATCTGAGAGATAAGGAGTAGGAACAGCAGCAGATATAGCTCCTTGATAAAGCACACAACTGGCTATGCTACATCGTCATGTTGAACAACCCCCAAGCAACGCCACTTTGTAGGCACGGGAGAGCTCTGTGCGGAGAATTACTGAGGAATTGCATTGAGAACCCTCCCCGGAACACAACAAGGATGAGACAAAGCCTACCCCAGAGGCGGGGTTTGTGGGGAAATCGAGAAAATGGGGAAATCGCTACAAGCTAACCTATACGCGTGGCAACTAGAAGTGGAGGCGGCGAGTGGACATTAAAGACGGGCCGAGCGAGGTGGACAATCACTGGGCGCGCATGTGGACACCTATGTGGACGCTTTTCATGCTGGCGTCATGTTATGCCAGAGTGGTACCAATCAAAGTAGATGTTATTTTTTGCAGCAGCTATGTTCACGAAATGATTTCCGGTCGTCCATTCTTGAATTGAGTCTGTCGCTGTAAGATGTGCCGAAAGGATATCGGAACTAAACCATGGGTGCCATGGCTTCCGATGGCGCTACATGTCCACCCGACCACGATCACTGGATGGGAACTTCAATCCAGTCTGCAACAGTTTCATTCCCCGCGCGCGTGGGTTGCGAAATAGTATTTTCAACAGAGTTCTTTTTTGAATCTTCTTAATATACTAAATAAAAACATAAGATGGGTCTCAATTACATTTCTGCCCTCTTATATAGTAAGACAGCCAAATCCAAAGCTGCACCCCAAGTACCCATGCGTGTGAGCACCTCCGATGCACTTCGAAATATCAATCTCGAAGCATCAGACGAGGAAACCATGCAATTCGGGGTATTTTCGCTATTTTCGATTAGACCCCTCTTTACCACCGCAGTAAAGTGACCAGAGTTTATCTTATCATTAGTCTCTATCAAATGCATGAGCGCCTGTTTTTGTTCTCTGCGCGCGACATTGATGAAGGCCCAAAGAGCGATATGGCAGAGGAAGACAGCTATGATGCTGTGGATACTGTGCCCCACCGCCGATTGTTTGTCCGTAGATGAGTTGTGATTGACTGGCGCGAGTGACTCGATCATTTCCATACATAGCAATACCGCATCAAGCGACTGCGGAGACATTCTGACCCAATTTGACAATTTTGACATTGCTTCAGGAATCTTTGAAGGCCCAGATTTGCCAATTGCGTTTTGAAGGTCCGTGAGTGGTATCTCGAGGAGTAGTCGACCAAGATTATAGAGCAGGATAGAGGATTCTTGGAAATGATCCAACGCGTTGGATGGTGGTGGTATATTTTTTGAATGGTGATTGTATGTTTCGCTCCACCTGTTAAGTGATTCTGTAGGAATATTAGTACAAGCGTCTTTGTGACAATATAAGACGGGATTTGGGGTCTGTTACCTAATAGTTGCATCTTTCTTTTGGCAAGATGCTTCCAGATGGCCCATCCTTCCGTCTCTGAAGGACCTCTTAGCATTTCTCTCATTTGGTTCGCGTTGTCCCTATGAAATTCTGTGCTATTGGTAGAGTCGCCATTTGTACCTCTATTGTCGTATGAAACATCACCACCACAAATCTTCCCTGCAAGTACTACTTCTTGAGAATATTCATAAAGCTGACTTAATATTGCAAGAAGAACAATAAATTGGCTCCATGGGTTAAGCTTCATTGGAGAAAGCTCAGGCTGCCAGTCGCGTCGATCATTCTGTAAACCTCGGGGGCCAGTGACATCAGCAATGTGAGGCACAATAAAAGGGGAAACCGCAGTAGTGAAAGATATCGATGGTGGGACAGAGGCTGGCCCGAGTAAGCGTTTCCAGTGTCGTGCTGATGGAGCCTGCCAGAACTCTTCGTCGCATGGACACTCTAGTGCAGATAATTCGCCTCGCGAAATGGTGGATGGCAAATTGAGTAGAGTTGGGAACTGGCAGTCTAGCATGTAAACTGCCCAGTAGAGTCGTTTTTTACTCTCATCAAAAACCCACTCCCTCCATTGAATTTCGAGACTGTTGGCTCCTGTATTATCCTGATTCAAGATCAGAGTCTGCGGAAAATCATTGCCAAAGCCCTTGCGCCGGCAAAAATTCACCACAGACCCTCGTAGAGATTGTGCAAGCTCAAAGGAACGTTTGTTCCCGCACCACAGCCCTGTATGGCAAACTAGAAGAAAGGCATATATAACCATAGGCTCTCTCACTAGCCCATGATCGTATTCCGTATTCATCAACAATCCGCGTCTCACCCGATCAAGAAGCATAATGGTAAATGATCTCGTATGTCTTTGATGACTGTATGTGGCACCAATGACGACCATGGCGGCCAATAGGGCCGGAGGAAGATCTTCATCCATCACTAAAGTGGCCAGATGAACAACAGGCATTTGGGGATGGTAATGCCGAAAGAAGAGTGCGATAAATAGATTGATAACATCCAAGCTTGGAATATTTAGAGGAGTTGAACTTTCGGCCAGGCGATGATCATGTGTCCAATCTAACCAGTCGATAACAGCTTGATAAGTGTTAACAGAAATGTTGTATTTAGGATCGTGAGCCAAAAATAGAGGGTCATCGCTGGCAATTGATATCAATTCGGTTCTCAGAACCTGAGATGACCGTGGATTCCATGCGAACGGCCATCCATCCTCGTCGGAGACCACGTTCGGTGGAGAAGGTATTCGGATTACATGTCCCACTGCAGGATCATTGCGCAGCGTACTCCTAGCAAGCCTCGTTGTATGGGGTGCACCATGCGTGGGCTGATAATTGTTGTACTGAGAATGTTTCTGCCTGGTTCTGGTCGTATTCCATCGATCGGTTGACGATGCTTGGCCAAGAGATGTACCAGCGTCATCCCAATCAATACCAGTCTCGCTCAACGCGGAGTAAAATTCTCCTGTGAACCAATTGTCCATGGTTCTACCTTGGACGTATGGGCTAGGAGGAAGCAAGAAGGAAAAATCAAACGGCAGATTTGCAACGTGACGCCAAGTCGCGTCAGATGTTTCCAAACCAGGCTGAGTTGGAGTATCTTCAAGAGAGCTAGAGAGTGTAACGTCGGAATGGGTGGTTTGAATGGAGTGACTTGGCCTGTTCTCGGTGCCATGATCCAGAACATATGGAGAATGATCCTCTCTGAGAAGAGCCGCACTAGGAGGCGCAGCGTGGTTTTCAGGCGGTGTGCTCAAATAGGAGCCATTGGTGACTGTTTTTGCTAGGCCCCTTTTTCTTCTTTTACTGATTCCGCTGCCTTCGCCGGCCACATTGGTAACGTCATCATTCCGTAGGTGCAGTGCTTCATGCCTCTTCAGTATATCGCTCCTGGTGAAGGTTTTTGAGCATATAGAACACGAATGTGTATTTGTCGATCGGTCTATAAGGATCAATTAATCAGTCGTTGTTCGCGTTCTGTGCATATAATATATCTCCGAGCTATACTCTAGAAGTATGACCTTAGTGCTGTATCGTGTCCCCTCACAGACGGCACGAAACTGGAAAAAAGGAAGAATAATCTTAGACAAAAAATAATGCTGTAATAAATCGTCACAATTTCACTTACGTGTTCTAAGATGTCGGGAAAGATTTTCTCTCCGACTAAAACTCCTTTGGCATTGCGAACAGGCGAAGGAGGTCGTCGATACAGTCGAGGTGCCTAGTGCTAGCGATACTGGTGGCATTGTCGGTCGCTTGTGTGACAAGTTCACTATTCTTGTCCACTTGTGAAGTGGTTTGGCGGAGCGATGAAGATGGGGGTAAGGAAGGGACGTGGTTTTGCATCGAAGGTGGACAATTGGAAGTGGACAAGGGGGGATTGGGTGTGACTTATAGCGTAGTGGACAATTACCCCTACCCACTAACCAGGGTCATGGGTTCGCTCCAGGGCCGCTCGCTTGTTCCGAGGATGTCCCGTGCCAATCATGTCCGGCTCACATCAAATAGACCCATAGCTCCCCCAATTAATCGTTAGCCTATCGGATTATCAACACGAAGCCCGGCCAGCTATGAACAGTACCTCAAACAGCTCGAAACTCCCTTTCTCTGTAGTTTCACAATATATAGTTAATAATGCCTAAGTCGTGGTATGAATGAAGGTATTGTAAGATATATGCCAGCTTGGTTGGTGGGAGTATCACGCCAAAGATCGAGAATGGGGTCTCATCTGATCACCCAAAATGACCTCAAGCCATCGCCTCTCGTCGCATTGTTCAACCGAGTAACGCTTTGCTCTCAAGAATTTCTAGCAAATATTTGCTCTTTCTGGTCGGAGCCTCTGACAGGCGATAGCCTCGTGGTATGCACTATTTTTGAAAAACGATACAGTTTCATTAATGGGAACGTGTACTCCCCTATCTCGATATCCACCGTCGACGAATCCTCTGGGGAGATAATCTTGGACTACGGACGATGTGAAGGAGGTGTACCTGTTTTCGAAATATCAACGGCGACCAGCGAAAATGAGACTGTGGAGTTTGATGTTATATATAGCGAGACCCGGGAGGGCATTGATAATGAGCAAGGTGCGCAAATATTCCATTGATCAGACCGACGACGCTAATAACGACAGGTGATGGGCCATTCTTCTTATTTTCAAACGCCATGAACACATACCGCCGGGAAAGTTATAAACTCAAGACTTCCGGTGCGCCTACGAGACTAGAAGCCAGATACACGCAACAGTCACAACGGTACCAGAAGGTCATCCTACGGACACCCAAGTCCACTGTCAAATTTTCAGTCATTGGATTCCGCGACTTGCGTCAGAAGACACCTACAATATCTTCATTTCGATGCTCGGATGAAACATTGAACAAGATTTATAATGATGGGGTTAGGACCGTCGAGATGTGTACTATGGCAGCAGGAGAAACGCTTCCGAGCTGGGAAGTTACGGATAGTGGTACAAGAGTCTTCGGTCAACATTGGGCACCCTGCAGACAAGGCACACGCTGGGCCGATGTAACAGTCAAGTTTGATGTTCAAATAGAGCAGTCAGGTGCAAGTTGGGGGATTCATATGGTTGCAAATGGACTCATATTCTGCATGGATGTTGAAAAACGCTCGATTACCGCATTTGAGGGGTTATCACCCGTCAACAGTGTTTTTCCAAGCACACCCCGGGGATCATGGAGCTTGGGAGATAAATATCTGGGTAACTGGATTGCTGTAAAGATCTCCACTATTGGCGCTTCAGTAACGCTAGAAATAGATGGCGACATCGTTGCGACTCTGGACGACCTGAATATCCATCCTCTCCTAGGTGGTGCTGCAAACAATACTGGATCGATCGCATTTGGTGGACCCTCTTCCTACACGGCTCTCTATCGCAATTTAATGGTTGCCGGCGGCGATGGCCAGATCTTATATGAAAATAACCTGCTCCCAGAAAACAAGCAACGCACGATGGTTGATTTTGCTGTTGGCACAAATCAGGTTCCCTGCACTATAGATGGCGCAAAACGAGATCGGGCTGTATTTGGGGGGGATCTATACGTCATGGGGCGATCACTCTATTATTCGACAGGTCGTTTTGAGGCCATTCGGGGTAGCATCAATCTCCTAACAAGCCATCAAACGGCTGAAGGGTATTTGGGAAATCTGTCCCCCGCACAAGCACCACTTCATGATGAAAATACGGAGCCACCAACTGACAAATTCTACTCTCTGAGTTATTCGCTGTTATTAATTACAGCTATCAAGGAATATTGGCTTCACACTGGCGACGAAAACATTGTTCGTGGGGTGTGGCAGAAGTTAGACAAGCTCCTGGAGTTCACCGAAACGTTCTTGGACAGCCGCGGCTTGGTTGTTGCGCCACCGCCGCTTTCAAGTAGGTCACAATCCCTCTCATCATTTATTCATATTCTGACTCTTTTTTAGTGGACTGGTTTCCCCTGGGTGGTCCTATCTTTGGAGCTTCCGCTAAGATAAATATGGCGTATTATGAAGCGTTGGCCTCAATGGCAACAATGAGCGGCGACCTTCATATTACTGATAGCTATACAAGCCGTTTAGAGCCGCTCAAACGCAGTATCAATGACCATCTGTGGAGCGAGAAAGGACAAGTCATGAGGATGAGTTGCACATCGAATCCACTTGGTATCTGCCAAGATGTGAACGCCTATGCTGTTGCGACTGGTATTGCACCACCCAAGTCAGACCGGTTAAGACCCGACTACACTGAAAATCCTACAGCCTACCAAGGCATCGAAGGTTGGGATAGGATTAAGATTATTAGTCCCTATGCGGCCGGCTTTGCGGCAGAAGCTCATTTCATTGACAATGACCCTGAAACGGCAACCAAACTTATCAAGCATGTTTGGGGCATGATGGCGGATCCATCCAACGAAAATTATTCTGGCGCACACTGGGAAGCAATGAAACCCGACGGCACGCCATTTGGACACGACACTTCACTTGCTCATGGTTGGTCAACTTGGCCAACATTTCTTTTACCTCAATATCTCGGAGGTTTAACGCCACTCGAACCCGGGTGGAGGAGATGGTCTGTTAAGCCGTTGCTTGCTGGATTGCCAGAGGTTGATGTTACGTTGAAAACGGTGGCGGGTCTCATACAAATGTCATTGAGAATACAAGATGAAAATAGTGAAGGGCAGATTCGGGTAACGGTTCCGAGGGGAACCCAGTGTGTGGTAACTCCGCCTTGTGGTTGGTTATTAGACTCTTCTGAAAAGAACACTTCTAAAAATGGGACATTGGTTGTTGAGGGAAAAGACGTAGAAGTCGTTGTTGGTATAGTAAAGAAGGTCACTTCATAGAATAGAAGAATCATAATACTAAATGAAGGACATGATACGTTGATATCCATCTGGCTGTCATATTACGTTCGCTGCTCAACCTGCTCTATCGTCGTTTACAGTAGTGCCAACCATAAACCCGGTGTAAACCATTTTCAGTATAGGTATGCTTGAGTTGCATTATACTAAGTATTTTATGAAACTGGAAGAATGTAGCAACACTAGATGGTAATGATCGCATTTCGCTTCGTAAGTATATACATTCTAAGACTAGAGGTCCAAATCGGTAACTTCAATACAGCAAGCTAAATCAGTTCCTGTGAATCTAAATATCTACAATCCCTCCCAAGAAAAGTCCTGTTCAAGATGAATTTGCGCGACCAAATCACCAACGTGAATCT
The DNA here is from genome assembly GCA_001662605.1 of Pseudogymnoascus sp. 05NY08. Taxonomy (NCBI): domain Eukaryota; kingdom Fungi; phylum Ascomycota; class Leotiomycetes; order Thelebolales; family Thelebolaceae; genus Pseudogymnoascus; species Pseudogymnoascus sp. 05NY08. The sequence continues at coordinate 510,301 of KV458781.1, read as the reverse complement.
TAAATTCACCCGCCTCCGCACGCCAGCACCTGGTCTCTTCATCCCAGTAGCTAAAGGCGTACTTCTCTTTGATGGAAAATCTGATAGTCTCCGATGTTTGCGACTCCAGGTGCATTTTTTCGAAGGCCTTTAGTTCTCGGGATGGCCGAGTGACAGATGAGGCCACGTCCTCGACATATACTTGCACAACCTCTGCACCACCGACGGGTCCAATGTTAGATAATACTACCTCCACTATAATTTCGTTGTCGCCAGCAGCGGTTGCTGTGCTGGACCTTGTAACTTCGAGAGATGAAAACTCAAACGACGTGTATGATAATCCGAACCCAAAGGCAAATTGAGGCGAATTGACCCAATCATGTCGATATCCTATTCCTATTCCTTCACCACATGAAATCTCCCATCCCCGAGCGGTTTCGGCGGCTGGGAAAGATTGATATGATGGCGTATCCTCCAGCTTCTTAGGCCAAGTTACAGCAAGCTTACCACTTGGGTTCACCTTGCCGTACAGAATCTCGGCAAGAGCATTGCCTCCTTCTTGGCCCAAGAAATGGCCGCAGATAATTGCGTCAACATCGTCTATGAAGTCTCGTACATCGATTGGATTTCCGCAATGAAGAATAAGCACACTTCTTCGACTCGCGGCTGCTACCTCTTTGATCATCTTGACTTGGTTGGCAGGCAGAGTGATTTCAGGCATATCGAAACCCTCGGATTCGTACTCTGAATTGCGTCCAGCAAATATGATAGTCGCATCTGCGTTCTCTGCAACAGTGACGGCTTCGGAGATTGCGTCGCAGTCGGAATACTCCTCTATATAGCAGAGTTTGGCTCCATGGACCAACGGCTCGCCTGTCATTGACGCTGGTTTATGCGGCTGGACTACCAACTTGAGGAAGTAGGGCATGCCTGCCTTCATTGTAACCTGGCAGCGAACTTCAAGGCGTACAGGCTTGAAGAGAAAGTCTTCAACTGTGATTCCAGAGACTGTCTCGGACAGAACCTAGAATAATTGTTAGCTAATTATAAGAGGATATAGATGGCTATACTTACGTCTTTTCCATTGACCTGCAGAAGGAAAGAACCAGTAGCCTGGATTCCTATCGTATGTAGCCCGGTAGTGGTGGGGATGAGAGTTGTAGACATCTCATAATGAAATCCTTCTGCCTTCAGGCCTGGTTTAATTCGACCGAGCATGACAACCTGAGGAAGTTTTTGAAATTCTTCGACGATTGGCATCTCAACCCTGTCGTTGAAATAGCTTACATCAACGCCATGCTCGCCATTTCGTGCAAATATCTGCTCTTCAGCACAGATTGGGATAGTAGCATGTACTTTCACACCTCGGGAACCTTCCACAAATTCCGGGTGCGAATGTAATGCTTTTATCGAATCAATCGGCCGTTGGAGATACTGAGGCGGCGCAGATGCACTACCACCTCCAGATATCGGTGGAGCAGTTGCAGCGGACCCGATCACAGCCAACTTCTGAGTTTTTTGTAGAGGCAATACTGACTTCCTATTCTGCAGCAGAACGATACCTTCTGTCCCAATCTCTTTGGCTAGAGTATTCCCTGCTTTGTCATCGAGAGATTTTTCAGGTTCCGTCGAGTGGCTTTCAGCAGTTCGTTCGATCAACCGTAAGACGCTCGCAAGTCGCTCGTCTACTAGTTTTTCATCCACAGTTCCATTCTGAACATTTTTAACCAGTGATGTACCCCGAAAGACGGAGGGGCCTGGCATTTCCAGGTCTAGACCTGCTTCAAGTGCTGCAGTCTCAGAGTTGGTTCCGTACCAATCGGACATGACACACCCTTCATAGCCCCAGTCGCCTCGAAGGACATCCTGTATCAAGGGGATATTTTCGCTACAATATACGCCATCAACTTTGTTGTATCTTGTCAAGAATTAGCATATTTTTTAAACCGGAATCAGAGGAACCTTACGCCGTCATGAGAGCCATAGGGTCAGAGTTGCGAAGCATGACCTGGAAAGGTGCCAGGTAGATCTCTCTCATCGTCCTCCCGTCTAAGGATTCTGTGACATCTTGTATCCTCCTCTTTGTCTCACACTCGTTTCCCACGAAATGCTTTGGGCACGCACCAACTCCTTCCGATTGAATGGCATTTACTAGTGCCGCACCAAGTTCACCGGTAAGTAATGGATCTTCGCTGAAAAATTCGAAATTTCGGCCTCCACGAGGATCGCGATGCATATTCATGGAAGGCCCTAGAATTACTTGAGCAGATTTGGACTTTGCCTGTGCTGCCAGCTTTTTTCCCATGCGAGTAAGCAGTTTCCGGTTCCATGTTGCTCCTAAACAAGCTGTACTCGGGAAGCAGAGTGTTGAAGTTCCATTGTGAAGATCGCTGCCTTTGACACCATTCACAGTATCGACTAGCTATGAGAGCACAATTGTCAGCGGATATCATGTTGCAAGGCTTCTGTGTATTTAGACCAACCTTCAATGGAGGAATACCAAGACGAGCAACACCTGCGGTGCTAACGAAATTTATGCCAGATAGCAGTTGGACTTTTTCTTCTATCGTAAGCTGCTTTATGATCGGTTCTGATGGTGCGTCCTTGTGTGTTGCAGGGGTCGTTGCATGTTTCGAAAGGTCTGTAGCCAAAGCTACTGGTATGTTAACAGTGGCCATTGTACAGGGTTTGAGAAAGAGAAAGACTGCGGAGCGTAGTCGTAAATAATCCAACAGAAAGAATGGTAATGATATGGGATAGATAGAAAGAGCAACCCAAAGATACGAGGCTTGTAGCTTATAACAGGAAGAGCTATCAGCACCAATATCTACACTACCACATTCATTGGGCCTAGCCCAGGAGCTCATAAACGTGGCCGATGCGACTAATGTCGGTTTCGGCATTCACAGTTGTTGCATATCCACAGCTGTCCACTTCACAGTCCCGGGAACGCGGAAGTCGACTGTCGTGTCACGTAGAATTTCGTTCCCATTGTCCACTTCAACGAAGTTCAACACAAGCCGCGGCACGACATGTCCACTTTCATACCCCAACACTCCACATTCCTCTAGTCCCCACAATCGACAACCCCCCAGTTTTCCACAACACCCACAGTCCACATCCCGAAGTAACTCCACACCCACAGGTCTAGATCCAGCGTACATCGTTAGATCTTCACCTACCTCAAGCAAAGTCCCCTCGTCGATATTGGTCCACTACCGACATCATTTGCCGACGCCTTTTACCTCAACTCTGGGAACAACACCAAAGGCTAGTCCTGCAAGGCGGCAGCATGGCATCGCGCCCGAGCGCATGGAGAAACATCCTTCGGCGACAGCCATCATCGCCAAGAAACATTTCCACCATTCCACACATTTCCCTGCCATTGGAAATTCCTGTCGAGGAAGAAACTCTACCTTACTATAAACCTGAGCATTGCTACCCAGTCAATATTGTAGAGGTTTACGATGCTAGATATGAGGTCACGGGAAAACTTGGCTATGGCGCTTACTCAACAAGTTGGCTATGTCGAGATCTCCAGTGCGTGACCCCGTTGCATGCAACTCCCATAAACCCTCTCGTAACAAGTCGCTCGTAGGGATAAGAATTATAGGGTATTAAAGGTCTCCACATCATTACCTAAATTCCCTACCGCGATCGATGGTGAGGCGAAGATTTATGAGCATCTGGCGAAAGTCAATTCTCCGCACTCAGGGCAGGCGCTGATCCGTGAGCTCTATGAATCATTCGATCTCCAAAGACCTGATGGTAGGCATCGCTGTCTGGTGCTGCAGCCGATGCATATGTCTCTTCTTGAGATGATGGGGCTGAACCCGTGGCCATTTGATCTACCACTTCTCAAAATGACGGTCCAGCGCCTTTTGTCAGCTCTTGATTTTTTGCATACCGAAGCGGGAGTCATTCATGCCGGTAACACTCATTACGTTAATATTATACGGGGATATAATGCTGATTAGAATCAGATATAAAAACTGATAATCTAATGCTCAGTATCGAGGACGGTGAAATGCTCGCGGATTTCGCGAAAGCGGAAGTCGACAGCCCCACCCCCCGGAAGCAGGTTGACCAGTCACGTATTATCTATAAGAGCCGAAGGCTCCGCAGGCCTGATAAGTTAAAGGGTTACGGACTCCCAACTCTGTGCGATTTTGGCGAGTCACGAATAGGAGCGAAGCAGGAGTCCAACCCGTTTGTGCAGCCTCATGTTTATCGAGCACCGGAGGTTATGTTTGACATGCCATGGGGGAGTGCTGCAGACATTTGGAATCTAGCTGGACTAGTGAGTACGCCATTCTCAAATAGCCCATTGCCTTGCTGACATTTTAGATTTGGGACCTATTTGAAGGCGAGCACCTCTTTGGAGACGTATTCGACGCGAGAGGCGGCCATGATCCCTTCAAGCATTTTGCGCTTATGGTCGCTTTGATTGGGGAACCGCCGAGCGAATTTGTTGGACGCAGAGAGACGACGGGGCAGTGTTTTGACACGGATGGTAAGCGCCCTGCCTCCGCGCTGTGAGTTTGTTAACCTAACCGGATGCACACGTAGGCATCTGGATTGCCCACAACGAAGAACTGATACCATTGGTCTCCCTGGGTGGCTTGGAGAAAAGACTCTCTGGGCACGAAAAGCAGCTGTTACTTAAAATTATGGGGTCAATGCTCAAGTGGATGCCAGAGGAACGTAAGACTGCAAAGCAGCTGCTTGAAGATCCATGGTTGCTGTAATATTTCGATTGGGCGTTTCTTTGCCCCATCACGTTCACAAGAATTATAGCAAGGTAAAGCTGGGTGATTTCAGAGACCCGGCTCACATAGCCCTCATTAAAAAGCGGCCGAAGGTACGAGAGAGCCCCTGCCAACTATCCTCTGTCGAGTTAGTCTCATTTATTCCTTACAGCACCAAGCCGCAATGTAAGGAATAGAGCTATAGAAAGCGTCCAAGGGCCCAAGAAATTTCATGAAGCGAATACGGGAAGATAACAGGGGCGGGGCACCTTCAAGGGGATTACAATCACCAGGCACCCAAACTGTCATAATCGCAGCGAAAATACGACCATAGAAGGTAATTATTACATTACAGCATACGGAATCTGTACAGAAACTATGTATGGTACGTTCACGCTTACTCCAATGCCTTCGCCTCCACAACCACATTCACTCTCAATCGACGTCTTCAGACGTCATCCGCGCCTTCAGTCGTCCCAACGTCCGCCTGAAATAGTTCGCACCCTCAACATCCGTCCACCCGCTCAATTAGCCCCTGGCTTACCAGTTGCAAGCCACCTCTCTGACCGGCCAGTACAAGTCTGTCTCCCTGGCAAACCCGCAGGCACCCCAGATGGTTCCAGTGTCAGCGTAGCAAGTCTTGTGGTTGAGATCCTTCCAAATGCGGTGGGACCTCTTGTTTCCCTTGTCGACACAGATGCTCTGCTTCCGTCCGCATGATGTGAAGTCGGCACACCCGTCGTAACTAGACGTGGTAGAGACGCATTGTCCGCAGTCGTTGACGCGGATCTCGTAGATGAACCAAGCGAGGTTGTGGTCCACACTCTCGTCCTGCCAGAACTGAATCATGAAGTCGAAGCTGGCGTTATTGTCGGGGCAGGCGCCCTGGCTGCAGCCACTTCGCTCGGAGATCACGCTCACATCAGTTGCGTTGATGGTGGCGCTGACGGGGCCATCGACGGGTACTGCAGCGACGACTCCAGCAAAGGCGATCATCGCCACGAGGGCATTCTTTAAAGTGAACATGGTTGAAAGCTGCCTTCAAATTCTTGTGGCAATTGGGCAGGTCAATGTAAAGATAGTGCTGCGAGGTTTCCTGATATCCAGCCCAACGTAATGTGAGAGATTAGAGAGTTTTTATACCACTTGACCCGAACTGTCAGCTGAAGGACCCCGCCGTCAAGATTATGCTCATAGACCAGGGTTATGGTTTGTTTTAGCACCCGCATTCTAAAAATCTAAAGAACATCCCTGATCTACCTCTGATTGGGACTTTGAATGAATTCCGTTCCTGTAGGATCACCATCCCGACTATCAACCCGCGCCGTGCTTCTGCAGGAGCCAAATCCTTACAAACAACGTTTCCTGTAAGCTATTTCCATTCGCCACAACGCTCAGTCCCGTGAACTTTACAGCCGCCAGCGCCCAATGCGCATGCACGCATCCTGGCATTGCATTTGCGCGCATATCGAGTTCGCACTTATGGCTAAGCGTGCTATCATAATTTATAGTCAGTAGTGCAACAACAGGGTGTCAGCTGCAGTAAGGCCAAGACGGGGAATCAGTTGAGAGGGTCCAGGCAGGCCTATGCGCGTAGTTCAGGGATAGTAGAGGCCAAGCTTCGGGTGACAAGTTAAGCTTAGCTTAGTACTCTACCATTGGAATAGGTGGGACAGAAACGATGAAGACTAGGCAGAGGATTGGGGTTTTTAATGACCGCGCCTTGCGCCCGTTGCGATGGCGGCTTGCCCTTGGGGTGTTGGGCATGAAGCTGGCTAAATGCGACAATGAGCGGGCATTCTGATCCGCAATCTTTGGATGCGCCCTTTGTCGTTGCTTATATTCAGACGTCCCTTGCGCCCCGGTTTTCCGCTTGGCTACCGGCCACCTAGCTCACCCGTGGCCATCCAGAGTCACTATTGTTTCCTTCCACCACTTCAAGGTTGACGACAGTATATCGCGGCGTGAGTGGAATGGGGCTGATGGCTGTGGCTGAATACCTTGTCATCTCGCCGAGCCGTCCGTCCCATAGTCCGAAAATGGGACTGTGGGTAAGACTCAGAAAAAGCACATGATCCCCATGTAAGCTTTGAATATTTACGGCGACTGTAGAGAAAGTGTAGGCCTTTAACTGCTCGGTGTTATAATTATCGTGTTTATTTTATTTTATTTTTTATCTGCCAGCAACTTTGAAATCAAATATTCGCTATCAACTTCTTACTATGCACGGTCCCTTTTGGGATTTTAGGCGGCATGAGCAATTTGGTGGCCGACACACAACAGGCAGAAACCAAGCCAAGGAAACGCCATATCTCGCACCAGCCACCGCCATCAAAACTCAGCCCTGAGAGTTGAACCTCACAACTTTCACATGCAAATCCAACTTCACGATGATAAGAAGAAGAGAATTCGTCATGGGCGACCATTTTCTTAACCCTTTCATAACACAGTACCCGATACAAAATGAGTTCCGACACAGATAATGGGGTGGCGGAAGAATCACAGGAACCTGCACCACCCGAGTACGAGCCGCGTACAGAACCGACACCGCCTGAATATGACCCTGGAACAGAGCCTCTCCCTGAATACAATGGAGAACTTTCTGGCCTTGAGAGCATTCTACATGCTCGAAGGAACAGTAATGCAACTTTAAGCCGCGATGATAGAACTTGGGACCTGGAAACTTGGCGCCAATATGTCCAGATTTATCCCCCCTCTACTAAATCTTGGGATGAGAGGGATGCAAAAGAAAATGCTTTTGCCGCATCAAGTTTGTTTTTGGGAATTAATCTGGGAAAGGACGATGTGATCGCTTTCTTGATCGAAAATGGTATTGTTACGCCGAATACGAAGCTAGCGGAGGAGACCCCATTACTACGTGCAGTGGCAAAAACGAATGTGCGGGTGGTGAAGCAGCTCCTTGGTTTGGGAGCAGAAAAAGATGCGCTTAGTTCTGCTGTAAGTCGAGTTGTTTTTATCTATTTATTAAGCTTGTCTAACACATTTCAGTCCACATACTATGACAGTGATGAGGGAACTGTCCACGTCTTTCGTACCCCGCTTCAACAGGCAGCATCGTTGGGTCATCTTGTGCTTGTGAAGCTCCTAATGGAGACTTACCATTGCGATGACTCCATCGTGGCCCCCGACGGTCAAACCGCGCTGCGACTAGCAGCTGAGAATAGGCATCACGAGGTAGTTGATTACCTACCATCGCGAAGATCGGGAGGGTTCCGACGATGGAAGCACACCCACAAGAAATCGCTGCGGCGCGTCAAAAGGGCTGTGTCAAGAATCGTCGACTTTCTAAAGTTCTTCTGCTGGTCTGTCCCAAAGTTTATTTTGTGGGACATCCCAAAGAATACGATTGTCAAGCCGATGTTAAAGAGCTGTGCCTGGTGCTGGAAAAATCGAAAGGCTTTTGGCCCATGGTGCAAGCACGAACTACTGAACCTACCAGGAAGGGCTGCTCGATTTGGGAAGAGGGTTGGTAAGAGTTTGGCAAAAGTCCCTCGAGATTGTTGGGACTTTGGAACCAAGACCCTGCCAAGATGGGTCAAAAAGATTTCGATTTGGTTGTGGAAACTTGTCTTCGAAAGATTACCGAAGGCCCTTGGTATCCTGGCACGATGGATCTCAAGCATCATTACCTCTTCAGCAAAGGCGGCTTGGAATGTCATCTTGAAGATAGTCTCACTCTTGTCAACAGTGGTGGAGGCCGTCATATCATTTCTTCGGAGAGTTACGCTGACTGATGTTTGGAATGGTTTCGTCGAGGTCTTAAAGGCGGTATTTATGACCTTTCCGATAATACTCCTATCTTGGATAGAAGCCTTCGGCAAGACATCCTATAAAGTGTTGAAAGCACTGTTTGGGACGGCCGGCAAGATCCTCTTTTTCATTGCGTATGCACTCGGCTGGGTAATTATTTTCATCCCAAGACAGCTATGGAAAATTATTAAAAGCTTTGGAGAAAGTTTCATGAAGGCATCTCATGAACTAAGAGTTTGGTTAAATCCGAAGGCGAGGTGATAAGGGAATAGTGTATCCAATTCTTTGGGGGGGGATCTGTTGAACATCTACTGAGATGTGAGCCTACAATACCCATGATATATATATAATATAGTAATACATAAACACTTCGCGTTAAGCATGATGTTCTTGATGCTCATCCACCAAGATTTGATGCGGGCACGGCCATCCTTGTCGTCAAGCGATGCAGCGGAGTAACATTTCCACCGCGATTACTAGTTTCCACTAATATAACGGCGAATAACTTCAGATTCCCACAACCACTAAAAATATAATTATCTCTCTCTACCCACGCCTCGTGCGCCCTAACTCGCACAATGCGTCTCATAAACACCACCACCCTCGCTATCGAAATATTTTTCGATGGCCACGCACCCCCCTACGCAGTCCTCTCCCATCGCTGGCACGATGGGGAGGTCTCTCTCCAGGAAATGCAAAATGGCACTGCCGTTGAACGGCCTGGCTATGTGAAGATTGTGCAGACATGCGCTCTGGCAACTCGCGACGGGCTGGGGTACGTCTGGGTGGATACGTGCTGCATCGACAAGACTAGTAGCGCTGAGCTCTCGGTGGCTATCAACTCTATGTACCGGTGGTACCGCGAGGCGGTGGTTTGCTATGCCTTTCTGTCGGACGTCGAGGATGACGATGTGGAGGCAGATGCGGGCGCGGCGGCGTTTGCGAGTAGTGCGTGGTTCTCGCGCGGATGGACGCTGCAGGAGCTTCTGGCCCCGTCGAAGGTAGAGTTTTACAATGTGTCGTGGCACAAGATCGGGACAAAGGCAACATTGGGCACAGTCATTTCGGACAAGACAGGGATTGACATGGATGCACTCACTGGTATGAACCTGGCGGTGTTCAGCATTGCACGGCGAATGTCCTGGGCCGCCGGGCGCGAGACGACAGTCCCAGAGGACGCGGCATACTGTCTGTTCGGGTTGTTCGAGGTCAATATGCCCATGCTATACGGCGAGGGCGAGAGGGCTTTCATTCGCCTGCAAGAGGAGATCATGAAGCACTCCGCCGATCACTCGCTGTTTGCATGGAGTTCCAACGAACCCGGCGCACGGGGTCTGCTCGCGCGGTCCCCAGCCGACTTCGCGGGGTGCGCTGATATCGTCGTAACACGCGAGCGTTGGAACAGGACCCCGTACTCTGTTACAAATCTGGGGCTGTCGATTCGGCTCCCCATGATGCCGTGGGGTATGGACACATACCTCGCGGCGCTGGACTGCAAGCGTCAGGGCGTGCCAGACAGCCGCGTAGGGATTTTCCTGCGGCTTCTTTCACAAGCCGACCAGCTCGCTCGCGTTGCGTTTGAGGGGAAGGATGTATGTGTTTTCAGAGAGGAGCTGGCGGAGAAATTGACGTATAGGGATGCATTCGTGCATCAGCATCGGTGGGGGGTCCCTCTAGGACCGGAGCGCTTCTATGGGTTTTACCTGCGGAAGCTCTCGGCGCCGCTCTACACATTGCAGGCGACGACGGACGAGGAGGTACCATTGTCAAAGGTGTGGTCGCAGTGTGCCTGGGACGATGAGAAGCGTTTGCTAGAGCTCCCAGTTGGAGAGAGCGGCACAGTGGGAATCATATCATGGGCCCGCCGTGATGGCTGTGGGTGGTTAATAAAGCTTGGATTCGATAAGGGGTTTAACCCCGCACTACAGTTAGGGGGAGACTTAATCAGCCCTAATAGACCATTGACCATGGGTCATAACTCGACCGAAGCCTGGATGGATCCATCGTGGATGGATGGGCCAGAACATAGTCAGTACATGCACAAGGCAGATAGATTGACTGGCCTCCAGGAGGAAGTTTTTATCGCTAGTATGCGCATCTCGATTGAGGAGGGCGAGATAGGGGATACAGGAAAAAGGGGGTGGGTAGTTGATATCTTGGATCATCAACAAAAATATCCCAGGTATGCGGATTTTTGTGAGGGATATATTAATACAAGCACATCTATTCGTAAGTTCCCGATATCGAACTAGGCTTCATTATCGGGCGAACGACATAGTTTCTGTAGACGCTCAAAACAGCGACGACGAGGTCTGCAACGTGTTACTAGTCTCGTAAACATTGTGCCTGGCCCCTTTTTATACCTTCGGGACAGAATAGGATTAGATCTCGATTACATTGCAGTTTGGAAAGAGTGGGATAGGAGGAGGAAGGAGCAAGAGGGAAGGAGCAAGAGGGAAGGGGCGAGAGGGAAGGAGCGAGAGGGAAGAAGCGAGAGGGAAGGAGCGAGAGGGAAGAAGCGAGAGGGAAGGAGCGATAGGGAAGGAGCGATAGAGAGGTAGCGATAGGGAAGAGGGTAAGAGGGAAAGAGTGGGGACTGGAAGGAGCGCGGGACGGGGAAAAGGCGGGAGAGAGGGGACGAGATGGAAGGAGCAAATGGTTAAGAGCGAGAGCGGAAAGAGCGGGGGATAGAGGGCGAGAGGGAAAGAGCAAACGGGCAATGCTGGGAGGAGGGAGGGAAGGAACGAAGGGGTAATCACGTATATGTTGATTTAGTCTAAAACTTCACAAATCCCAACTTGCCAAAGCGCACACAAATATAGAACGATAGATATAAATCCAGAAGATATTGGTATCACATTTATATTAAGGGGTATGTTCGGTACCAATCGGAGAACACTAGTGAACAACAATGCCGGGACCACTGCAAAATCTTACTCGGCACTTTCTCAGACGCCTCTTCACCCTCTGCTCACAGTGTGGACAACTCCCATGGATTACTCCCATGGTTCCTATATCCTCTATTCACCAAGCCGTGGCCCTTTTAAGTAATAAATCACGGACAACTCAAACTGAATTCCCCATAAGGTAATTATTGCCATGTTCTATGCTCTATCTCTATGAGAAGTCTAGTTTAGAACCGCATCTATCACCGCAGAAAACCGGGCGCCATCTCCCGTAGCATCTCTAGCGAAGAATTCCACCTCTGAAAGATCAGCGACGCATCACGAGCGCAGGGGGAGTAGAAACGAAAGAATCGCTGACGAAGAAACCATGACCATTTCAGGTAGATTTCTTGTTCAAGATGCTCAGTCCCTCTCTAATCTCCTTCAGCTCAGCCATACGGGCCTTCTCTCCTCCGTGCAACACGCGCAGGTGCTCCTTCTTCAGCTCCTTGAAGTCGTCGTCGAGCTGCTGGTGCCACGGGTACAGGACGAAGATCTGGAAGCACAGCGCCGAGGTGCCAATGGCAAAGTTGGTCAGCGAGAAGCCACGTGTGATCATCATCTTTGCGGCGGCTCAGGTCACGCAGCCGCTTTGGAAGGCGGGTGGTCAGGTGCGGGGTCTCTTTTCCGTGGCGGTGAGCAACGTATAAAATCTCTCCTTAACAGAAGATTGAATGGGATGGGAACCTGCTAAATGGTGAGCGTGAATACGTAGGGCTATGTTCAATAGGCAAAGTCTTACTGGGGTGAGTGGAGAGGAAGCGACAAGATGGAGGATAAGAGTGAACATTTACAGGTGAATATCGTGATCTCGGGTATCGTCGGTATAGATATAGTTCAAGTCACGTGACTCATCGCATTGACGACCAAGGAAGTGGCAAATCCAAGAGCTTGCCGCGCGATTGAATTATGCTATAAACTCCACGCCAAGGCTTAGGAGGCGCTTCTCAAGCCAGTTTATGTCATAGAGAGTTGAACGTTAAGAGAGTCGTGGCAACTTCAAGTAAATTATGCATCCTGTGCGCGTTATGGTGGGAGATGGGAATATCTGTCACGTGCCTCTCTGAAATATATAGAATTGGGCATCTTGTCCGCTCCGCTAACAATTATAACTTACTCTGTGTTCTTTGCGAAAGCAGTAAGGTAGAGGCAAGCTTTAGCGGTGGTCCAAGAATTAAACGTGGCCGGTGAGCCGGATCGACGGTGGCAAGTGAAGGCCCACCCGAAATGGGATATCGCAGGTTTCGATATTCCGCCAGTCCATACCTTCTGCATCAGCTAAAAGTGAGAAAGTGAGAATTTAAACTGCTTATAACGCGTCCTCAATTAGAATATAGTCCAGAATCCTAATTACTAAAACATATACCTCTACAAAGATCTGAATTTTAATTTTGAGACATAAAATAATTATATTTATTTAATTTATTATTTATTCAGCTTATTATTTCCCCATGTAAGAGGTTCGGGACACCTATACATTTACAGTAGCGGAGACGTACATTCTGAATGTGAGAGTGACGACTCAGAGGCATAGGGGTGGGGATGAGGAGACTGAGTATCTGCGTGTGTATAATTTGGGGAGGGCCAGGGCGGTTGTTGGATAGGGGGAGATGGAAAAGAATGGACGGCCGCGGCATTTAAGTGAGAGCGTGACGACGCAGACGCATGGGGAGATGAGCACGGAGTATCAGTAAACGAGAGTGTATACTTTGATTCATAAGTTGATTTTATTCTGTTCTTCTTCAATCTTCTCGACATAATACTCTGTGATCATTAGCAATTTTCCAAGACGAGGGCAAATCTTATAACGTGAGATTCTTACTTGCAGCGCCCCATCTCAAACCAATATATCCCAGTAGATCTTTTAGTGGCTGTATCCGCAGCTTAAGATTACTATCTTTAAAAACCTTCGCATCGTGGAGACAGACGATAGCGGCTTTATATATGCAATGTGGAATAAAAACGGGTAGAGTTGCCAATGCTGCCGAGTCGATTGTCACGCGTCTTGCGCCATGTGCAATCTCATGCGTTACGGACGCTAAGATATTAAGTGACGCCTGGACACAGTACTCATTATCCTGTGGCTCAACTTTAGATCCGAATTCCAGAACTTCCAGCATAGCGCTGAATTATAGTTAGCCCCTGTTCTCCGTGCGCACACTCCCGGGATTTACCTTCTGCCTATAGCCAAAGAACTATCCGAAAGAGTTTTCAGAGCGTTACCTTCACCCTCGAAGGATGCTAGAAACAAGGTTAACGAGTGTAGGATCTGCATTGCCTCTACTCTCCTGAACTCCTCTTGCGATGTACGTTCGTGGATGTGAGCGAGTACTTGGTCTAATAGGAGTGATGAGTAGGCCATCTTGGTGAATGGATCCATCTGCGCTAAATCTTTAGAGCTCTGATGTCTAGGTTAGTTATCTGTCTGAAATATTAAAATGGCGTTATATCACCTACATTATTGCCGCATATCGCTTCTATCGATCGACCCAGAGATGGACTATGTCCGGTGCTACTCTCAAGAGATGCATATCTGTAAAATGCCACCCTTAGTTTGAACATTACCTGATGAGCGTTACGAGGGGATCCAACCTATTAGTAATAACAATACCGCGCCATGTTTGCCGTGCCTCGTCAGCTACCTGCGGGTCCGGAAAAGCCTTGGATAGATCCGCAAACGACGCAGCACTCGCTCCTAGAGCGATTGCCGCCTGGATATTAGCTCCAGCCGAGATATAGGCTGCTGGGTACATCGCATGTCCGATTTCGAAGGTCGTGATTAGTAATCGGCTCTGTAGCATCGCCAGAGTATTCATCCCCATCGCCTCGAGCATACCTACCCAGCTCTTGATTAGAATATACAAACGCCGTGTCTCTAAGGTCATCTCGCCATCCACTGGCATCGCACACACGAGGAATATACAGAGCGTTAAGACACTAAAATCCGACGGGGCGTCTTCAACCCGGTATCTCGACTGCCGCGCATAATACCCCCTCTCCTCCACAACCGGCAACCAAGCATGCACCGTCCGAAAATACCTCTGAGCCGCCTCCCGTACCTTCAAACCATCTCCCACAACGGAAGATACTTGTGCTTCAAGCGTATACCGTAAATTAGATGACGTCAAGTCCAGTAACTCGGGCAGGGGCAGCAGACGTGGTGTCTCCGGATGATCCGGATGCGCCGGATGAGAACAGGGTTTATTTAACCTTAAATCGATTAGCAACCCTAAATACACCCCACCCCTTAAAAAACTAGCGTACCGTTTGCACAGGGAACAGGTGGGGAGAAGTTTATCACATTTCCGCTTCTGTGTCCTGCAGCGGAGGCAGGATTGGTCGGCGAGGGTTGGCATGGTTGTTTGTTGCTGTGGTGCGGGTGCAGGTGCGGGTGCGGAGGGAGAGGTTCTTATAAATCGGACGCCGAGTTGGGTATTAGAAATGCGAAGGGATGGGAGGCTGCCTAATTTGGTTTAGCCTCCGCGTCCGCATCCGCACCCGCACTGGCTTAGAAATGTGATAATTTACGGATGGTAGTTGTAGAGATAGAGATGGGGAGTTTGAATCCGGAGTGCTCGGAAGTTATGTGATGATGATAATATATCTATATAAAGGCAGCTAAACGCTGTTGAAATCCCTCCCTCATCCTCTCTCAAATAGCCACTACAAGTCTAATCACCATCTCAACCATGACCGCAATCCGCAACGTCGCCATCGCCGGAGTAACTCCCCCCATCCCCCATTCATAACACACTAACACCCCCCAGGCCTCCGGTGACCTCGGCACCCCCATCCTCCAAGCCCTCATCTCCAGCAACCTCTTCACCATAACCATCCTCACGCGACACTCCTCCAAGGCTCAATTCCCACGTTCCATCCGCGTCATCCGCGTCGACTACACTTCCATCCCCGACCTCACAACCGCTCTAGCCAACCAAGATGCCGTGGTCTCAGCCCTGACTAGTGAAGCGATGGATACGCAAGTCCCACTCATCAAGGCCTCCATCGCCGCGGGCGTGAAGCGGTTCATTCCGTCTGAGTTCGGCGCAAGCGTGGATAATCCCAAAGCCGCCACATTGCCGGTTTACCAGTCTAAAATCGCGGTGCACCAGCTTGTAAAGCGTCTGGCGAGCGAGCACACGGACTTCACGTATACGTTGATCCGCAACGGGCCGTTCCTGGATTGGTGTTTGACGAAGGGTTTCTTCGTCGATTTTAAAGGGACGACTACGCCATTTTACGATGGCGGGGATAGACCGTTCAGTACAACCACGTTAGCTACCGTCGGGCGCACGGTGGTGGGTGTACTCCAGCACCCTGAGGAAACGAGAAACCGCGTGGTGTTTGTCCATGACCTCGTCACGACGCAAAGGGAGATCCTTGGTATGGCGGAGAAGCAGGCAGCAGGGCGCAAGTGGACGCCGGTGGATGTGAGTACTGCGGACATGGAGGCTGTTGCGCAGGGGAATTATGCGAAGGGTGTGGTGGATTTGGGGGCGTCGATGGGATTTTTGATACGTGCGGTGTTTGGGGAGGGGTATGGGGGGGAGTTTGAGGAGGTTGATAATGAAGTGCTTGGGATTCCGTTGAAGAGTGGTGAGGAGTTGGAGGAGATGGTTGGGGCTGTGTTGGATACATTGTCAGCCTAACTGGAAGGCTGCCTAACTTTTAGTTATCTTCAATGCAATACTCGCGTTCTGCGGCACATCGCGTTAATATACCGTAGGCATCGATATGAATACCGCCAAGGCCATGGATCTTACCAAAGTCGAAATCTTGAATCAAGACATAGATCCCGATGGCAATACACCTAGTTATTACAGAATGCTAGTAGACAAGAAGTCCTTCAAATATATCACCATCGACCCCGGAATCTACGAAGTCGACGACCTATGTTTCCCCCCCATCCTGCTAGAACTACTACCTCCCTTCCCCAACGGCACCTGGAACTGCGGCCGCATCTCACAAACCCCAGGAAGTCCGCCCTTCTTCGCCGAGACCTCGCAGGAAAACCTCCCTTCCATCACCCCGCTCTGAAGAAGGACGGGTTATCGGGTTTCTCATCGAACATGTTGAAGGTCGGCACGCTACAATCTCGGACCTTCCCGCGTGTGAGGGGGTGGTCAAACGGTTGCATGGGTTGGGAGTTGTTCATGGGGATTTGAATAAGCACAATTTCTTGATTTCGGAAAGGGGAGCGATTCTTATTGATTTTGAGACAGCGAAGAAGTTGGATGATATTGAGGGGATGGAAAGAAAGGTGAAGGGGTTGAAAGGGCAGTTGTTGGATGAGAGTGGTAATGGTGGGACAGTTGTGGAGGCTTGAGAAGGAAGGAGTGATTGGGGGTCTCCGCCATTATGCCTCATAAATATACCAGGAAGCCCATAGTGATCAACTTACACTTTGTATGATTGCTTGTGTGCTAAAAATGGATATTGTTACTGAAATATAACATCCCAATCACGTGATTTAGATTATCAACATCTCTATCACGTGATAATTTTCTCGACGACCCTAATTATATACGCGAGTACCCTAATTATAGGGCGGGCCGCGTAAGACAACCTAGTAGTCATGTGATTAATCACATATGTATCTCAATATCAGGTGACCACTTCAACGTCACGTATTTGTTGAGCATATTAAGTGATCCAATCACCAAAATCTTGTCTCTCCTTTCGCAATTATGTGAACACACAACATCTCCATAGCCATTCGCACCTTCCCCTACGGAGATGCCTCCGTGTGGGAAGACAAACAAAAAAAGAAGAGGGTGGGTGTGGTGCCATACGGTGACATATGTACGGCGGTACGGTGACATTCAGCCGAGGGAACATTCCTTTCCACAATACGGAGTTGTACCTGCGTCGTATCGGGTCGTATCGCGTCCCTGCTTCTTCCATGGTCCCCCTCCATCGTCGTCTCGTCTCCCTTTTCCCTTCGTCCATAGCGGCACAGCACACGCACACACCCCACACACACATAGGGGAAGGTATTCTTGGATTTCTGGAAGTCGCCGTACCCAGCCGCTAGAGCGACTGCGCCCACACCTCAGCCGTGTTAGCACGCACCAACCTGGCCTCCCACAGCTAGGTGGTGGTACTTACAACGTTCTAGCAAGGGTGTACGTGGAGCTTTAGCAGGTGTTAGTAGGGTTAGCAGCGTTAGGAGGGTTAGTAGCTTCACAGAAACGCACGCTATGCATCTGCCCCTTGCGCGGTTGGGGATGGACTGAGATTAACCTGCATTTTGACAGGCCAGGGAGGGGGGAGAGGGAGGGGGATGGGAAAAGCAGATTCAATTTGTCGGCGTTACTTTTCCCGTTCGCCGTGATCCATACGGAGACATACCGAGGTGTGTTGAGGGCTACGTATCTATGGAGCGTACGTATGCTTCTTTCTTTCTTCGCCTTCTTCTCGTACCCGCGTATAGGACGACGGGGACGGGGACGGGGACGGTTATCGATCAGTCAGTCCCTGCTGCTCGTGTAGACTCTCGCCCCTTGCGCGTGTTGTGGATGATAATAATGACGCTCAAGGGTCGTTTCAATATGGTACAATACGTACATAATAATAACTCTACCGTAATTCAGCCGTACTACATACCCTACATACCCAACATACCAACATACTTACATACTCCCTGTACGTACGTCTAACGATCAATATTTCCCGCCCGTCCCTACGGAACCTCCTTGGCCGCAGATCGCATCCGTATGTGCCTTCCGCGTATGGATCTGATGGAGCAAGATGGAGCAAGCATGGAGCGTTGGAGCGCAAGGGCGTCGTACGCGCTCCACGATCATCTGTCCACCATTGCCTACTTCTCGCCAAGAACGGTGGCAGGTGAAACTCGCGCACCTCCCCGATGTAGTAATAGTATACGCCCGCCGTATTTGCCAATACTGCTTCGTAGAGTGCGCGGCAATACACCAATATACGCCAATGTACGCCGATAAACTGTACTTACTGCACGATATTGCGACTAGCCACCGTACAACTTCTCAACTTTCTCCCGTATACGCTTCTCCCCTCCCGCCCACTTTATCCCCGTCTCGACCTTGTCTCGACGTGTCTCGGCTTGACTCGAACATGGTGTGGATGTGCGTGGATGTGTGCGCACAGCTTGCACAGCCGCCTGCGAAGGGAGCCTGAGAACACCAAACCAACAACAAACAAGCCAAAACAGGGAAGTCAGAAGCCAGTCGCTAGGTGGAGCGGAAAGAGGATATGGGTTTATAGGGATGCACCGTTCTCCGTCTCCTACTCCGTGCACTGTGTATGGGAATACTCCGTATAGCGCGGAATCCGCCCTCCTTCACTTTTCTAGACTATCTGTACTATCCTATCGTTGATTCGATTGAAATGCTACCCCGCAATCAACAGGAGTAGGAAGAGGAAGGACCATACTATCCATGGCAGGACCGTCCCAGGACCATAGCTGGACGGACACCGTCGTAATCCCCATCCCCATCCCACAATATCCCACAATATCCCACTGATTTTACTGATCCTACCAGATCCCCAGACATGCGTGGTGGGGTTGTCGCCACCATAACATCATAGTAGCACGATAGATTTGATATGCGCCTCATTTAACGCGTCACTGTGCTCCATGTTCCCATATATTTTTTGGTTATAGTGTTGTCTGCGACTCAATGTGTCTCTGATCACCGTTGTTAAGTGTGTAGGGAAGCTGTAGAGTAGTGTAGAGTGGTGTCCTCTATACGCATGTTTGTCGCACTTCGAATCTCTCCAGATCTTGACTTTGCCTGCCCCCATGCTAATCTTGGTTGAAACCAGAAAACCCAGAACGTGGCTCGTCAGGTACCAGCCAATCCTATCCCATACCGTCCCAGACCATCCCCTCCCGTCCCCATGTACTTTCCCCTGGACCCTGTACTTTTGTACGTTAGTTTGTCGTTAACTCCCTTCCAATCCCACGCCTGTCCTTGTACCAAAAACTGTCCACTGTCGTGTACGTACAACTCTGGGATACTCTGGGATGGTACATGCGATTTATACTGTTTACCACATACAAACGCATGTATCTTCTCATGCCATCCCCACACCCTCCCTCTCATCAACCAGTCGTTTCGTCGCTTCGTAGATCCGGTCAATCTCTCTCGGCCACTAACCTCCTACCTAGCGTCCCTTAGCCCCCATTGGCAACCCCCTACTAAACTAGCATGTCACTAGTTTAGCAGAACTACTTGTCCATTATATGTGCGCATCTAATCAACTCATGTACCTCCACTACTCCAACTACCCCAACCTACCCTACTCGTCGTCGTCCTCCATCTCCTCCACGATGCGGGTTGGCCGACGATGGGTTCGTTGATTGCCCCTCGCCCCTCTCTCCTGCCTCCAATTCCTCCTCCTTTCTCCTCTCTCTCCTCTCTCCTCTGCCGCTTAATTTTGACTTTTCTTTTGACGTGCCATGTTGTCCCTCTCCCTTGTGCCTTTTGTCCCAAGGTACTGTAAGTACTTACTCTACGGTGGTGTGGTGCTCCATCTAATTCTCATATTGCGATTCCCCTGTTCTTCCTCCTCTGCTACCTTGTGATCTACTACCTGTTACCTCACACCATCTTTTTACTTTTTACCTTACCTCCTCCCCCCAAGTGTTACACATTCATTCCACCTTCCTCTCTTCTCAACACTCGCTCAACGGACTCGACCTTCTACCTTATTGTATACAGTTGCATCCTACATTTGCTGCTCTTGCTCTCGCTCTTCAACTCTCGCCCAATCCCCCGGGGCGCTCTTCCTTCTTTCACTCGCTTCGTGCGTTTGCTCCTCCCCCCCAAACCGCCATCAAGATGAGCCGCTCTCGCGTTCTCTCTCGCCGCCAGATCGAAGGGCTCATTGCAAACAACCAATCCATCGTCATCTTCGACAACAAGGTCCTGCGCCTGGACAAATGGCTCGAGAGGCATCCCGGAGGCAAGCTGCCGATTCAGCACATGGTGGGCAGAGATGCCACGGACGAGATCAAAATGTAAATTAAGGCCGACTCTCACACTCTTTCTCTCTTCGAACTATCAAAGCTCTCATGGTCCTTGCCGCATCAAGCACCTGCCATTGAGTTGTTCTAAACTCATCTGTCCTATCTTGCCCCCCTTCAAAACGAGAGAACAAAAACTAAACATATCGTGTCGATCTATAGCTACCACTCTGCGGAAACCCTGCCGAGGATGGATAGCTTTCGAATTGGATACATAGACGGGCCATGGGTCAACTTTGAGCCCCCGATTTCGGGTGGCATCTTCCGCCCATACGAAGGGGAAGCGAATATGCGAAAATGCGCAAAGACGATCACAACCACTCTGTGCCCCTCGAAGACATCAGCTCTCCCTGGAACCGATGGGACCTGCAACAAGAAGGGCGCACCGCCTCCTTGCCCGGACGCAAAGCCACCGCTCAGCAGCGTGCAGGATAAATTGGACGTGAACCAGCTGGTTACTGGCACGTTGGACAAGTTCCCAAGAAGCTGCACACAGGTTGAGTTCATGGACCTCGCTGAGCAGTTGGAGATCGATTCGGACATTGGCAGATTCCCATCTGTGGACCCGGCGACCCAGAGGACTATCATTAACAGGTACCGCCAGTTACACCAGAAGGTTCAGGATGACGGCCATTACGAATGTCGCTTCTGGGAATATGGAAAGGAGTGTATCCGCTACGTCTCCATCTTCGCCCTCTCCATGACGGCGTTGAAGTACGAGTGGTATATGACTTCCGCCATGCTATTGGGCCTGTTTTGGCACCAGATCATGTTCACGGCGCATGACGCTGGACATTTGGCTATCACCCACAACTACATTGCTGATACTCTCATTGGAATCTTTATTGCGGATTTCTGCTGTGGATTATCCATTGGATGGTGGAAGAGCAGCCACAATGTTCACCACTTGGTTCCCAACCACCCAGTAAGCACCCGTTGAACCACTAGATAATACCCTCCGCTAACCACATATCCCAGGCCCACGACCCTGATATTCAGAACGTCCCCCTCTTCGCCAACTCCCCCATGTTCTTCCAGTCCCTCCGCTCCACCTACTACAACTTCGACTTTGCCTGGGACCGCGCCTGCGAGATCGCGATCAAGTTCCAGAAGTACACCTACTACCCCGTCATGGGCATCGCGCGCTTCAACCTCTACCTCCTCTCCTGGCTGCACCTGATCTCCCCGCGCTCTTCCAACAAGGGCACCGCGGCATGGACGCGCCCCACCGAAATCCTCTTCATGGCCTGCTACTGGTACCTCTTCGGCTACCGCCTCCTCTGGCTCACGATCCCCACCTGGACCCTTCGCGTCGCCTTCGTGCTGGTCTCGCACATCATCACCATGCCTCTCCACGTCCAGATCACGCTCTCCCACTGGGGTATGTCGACCGCCGACCTCGGCGCGACTGAGTCCTTCGCCCAGAAGCAGCTGCGTACAACCATGGACGTCGACTGCCCCGCCTGGTTGGATTTCATCCACGGCGGTCTCCAGTTCCAGGCCGTGCATCACTTGTTCCCGCGTGTGCCCCGCCACAACTTGCGCCGGGTTCAGGCGCTGGTTCGTGACTTTTGCAAGGATGTTGGGATTGAGTATACCATCTTCGGGTTCGTGGATGGTAACAAGGTTGTTCTCAGCAGGCTGGGCGATATCGCCAAGCAGGTTGAGATTATGGTTGCTTGCCAGAAGCATAATGTTGAGACGGGGGATATGAGCATCTAAGCCAGCCGACCAACCCAACTGGTCTGACGACATTTGTTGCTTTGTTACGAATTTGTTCTCCTTTAGCGTGTTTTCGTGTTTGGTTTTACTACTTGCTTGGATATCTTTTTTTGTCAGATGATGAGAGACTACAGTACCATCTTGGTCGGGCGCATACAAATTTTTCATTTGTCAACATTTTCAAATCCATAACATTGCATTTTTTATTGGCCGGGTGGAGGGGGCTGAGTCCCTGAGCTCGTGGCGAAGGGAGGAGAGCAGGCGCGCGGCTTTCGTGGTGGCGTGGCCATTGTCTCTCCGGTGGCGTGGCCATTGTCTCCCCCTTTTCTTTTCTTGAGGTTTGCGCGTACGATGGAGGATGGGAAATCGCATGGTGGATATACATGAGCGATACACATTTTATAGATGGGTGGTAATAATAGACGGTGGTAGACGACCTTCGCTAGAGTAGCGGGGTTGTGAGCGAGATGGGGGAGGAGGGAACGAATGGACTGTTTTGAGTTCATCTACTACTAGTTCTGTATGAGAGATTACAGATTATGAGGGGGATGTGATGTGAAATGATAAGATATATTCTCTTTTTTGTGTAAACTTGAGTTTTGTGGGTGTGTTGGGGGTGTTTGGAGTGTGAAGTGCCTTCTGTGTGGTGATATCGATGCGTCTGTTGTTGAACAGAAGGGGGGGAAGACTTGTAGAGTGGGAAGCTGCGGAAAGGGGTTCGTAATGTGATGGGGTAGTGGTGCTGTGGGGACAGTGGGATATCAAATGCTCTAATCATGTTTAACGAGCGTCACGGGGGACGGGTGGTTCCACAACCGCCGGTCTGAAAGTTTTCCAACCCAGACCGCGGTCTGGGGTTGAAGATTTGGAACTGGACCGCCCCATGGTCTGGTCTGGTGTCGGTCCTCCGATGGGGTTGGTTACCCGTGAGGCATGCTACTCATGTTTTACCACCGCGAGAACCTTCTGAGGTGAGAAATGTTCTCATATAGGCAGTGCCACCATACGATTAAGGGAGTACCACAATAGCCAGAGAACCTAATCCGATCAAATATTGTCTATGTCTATGGCATAGCTATGGTGATTGGTCAAATGATGGGGATGTCAGGTGGGAATGTGGAAATAGCTCTTATCGTGCTGTTGGGATGAGCCGCATGTTTTGCTCGTGGACTTGTAGAAAGCGAGGGAGGATAGGTTTGGAAGCTAGAGGGTGGTGTGGTATAGTCATGAATACAGCGGTTAGATTATCCAACCTCTGCTCAGTGGGACGAAGTGTTTCTTTACGGATGTTGCTTGTTCTTCCCACTGCAACGGGCTTACCCCAAGTTAGATTAGATTCCAACAGCTATTCCAACAAGCTCCATGCTACCTCCGTCCACCAAACGCCCGCCCTCACACCTCCTTCATGAGAAGATAAGCGCCATCATTGAGCGATACTCGGACCTCTCTACAGCACGACCCAGCGTTAGGAGAGGGGAGGCAGGTTCTACAGAATAGGGACAGCGTACCTCGTGCGACTGGTATAGATGATGCCGTCGTACGTGCCGCCAGGTGTGATTGGTTGGAGCTCCGGGTGGAATCGATCGCCTGAGCCGCGTTTATAGACGCGCGCGGTGACGCCGTCGGTGACGCCGCCGGATAGGTATCCCTCCCCTGGCGGTCCTACGCTCGGAGCTAGAGGTGTGCTTAGTGTGACATCCAGTACTGGGCCGCTCAGATGGGATATGATCTCCTGCAGCGCATCGGCGTCGTGCTCGGTGATACCGGTGAAGCCGTAGGATTGATCGTACCTGGAGTGAGCCATGGTTAACGACCTTGCTGAGATCCAGATGTTGAGGGTGCGGAGGCTGTGGAATTTCGGGAGGTGGAGCCAGTGGAAGTCGTAGACCTCGTGGCCGTGGGAGAGGGAGGGGAGGTCGTGGGTGGCGCAGAGGAGGGAGGAGGGGAAGTCGGGCATTAGGGCTAGCTCGAGGGTGCGGGCGTGCGCGTGGAGGGCTGGGGGGGTGATGGGTAGGGTTGGCCACTTCTTCATGGCGGGGTGGAGGGCGCAGTGGCCTAGGAAGGATTGGGGGGTGTAGATGTCGGTGAAGATGAAGATTGTGGATTCGTAGATGGATTTCAGGCATTCCTCTGATCTGAAGAGCCAGGCGCGTGAGGTGAGTAAATCTCGTACGTATGACGATGTTGGGTCTAGGAGTGAGGGAGGGGCGGATGAGGAGACATACAGGAGCTTGCAAGATAATAACATGGGGAGGTAAGGACTCCAAGAGGGTACATGCTCCTTATACCTGTCCCAAGAGTGATTCCTCCAAGTGTGCGTCTTCCAGCAGTCCATCCCCGCGGTTTTAAATCCCCAATTCGCATCAATACCATACACCTCCGCCGCGCGCTCACCGCACGCCCAGTGATTTATCCACGGCGATTGTAGACGGCGAGTCAGCACCGACACCTCGGGATCCCTCCTCGACGCAAAACCCCCCATATTATGGCCGAGATAGACGCCTAGTCTGATTCTTAATTCTTCGATATCGCGCTGGAGACTGTCGTCGACGGAAAAGTCGGTCGTGCATGGCCAGTGGCAGAAATGACGCCCGTCCTCGTCGTTGCCGTGCCAGATGATGTGCTGGCGGAGGCCGTGGGAGCGCCAGAGGGAGAGGTAGATGGCGTCGCGGATCTCGGGGGGGAGCAAGGTGAGGAAGGCGGACTGGGTCTGGGGGTTGGTTGACATACTGACGGCCTATGAATATCGGCGGGGACATGCAATAGTGGATATTTTGCTGGTGGTTACTTAATTAACTGCATATCGATCTGCGATATCAAAAGTGGGATCTGGATAGTACAGCTTAAGTTGGTCCATCCGGCTTAGCGGAGGGGCGGCGCCACCCGGCCCCACGATGGACCCGAAAGTTACGTGATGGGACCACCTCGCTCACGACATGTAGGTTTCAACTTCTAGCGTTTTGTACCGCGATATTAGATATATGGACGTAATTGAGCATGTTGAGCAAGGTGTGAGGGGCGGACAGCGGGAGCTTAGTGAGCGATGGGCGAAAAAGCAGCGAAATAAGATCCAACGCTTTTATCATCTGTGTCACACGAGCAGGTACGTTTCTGTCAAGCATGTTTCCATTCCGCGGTCATTATTAATATCTAGCTTCCCTGTAATACCCACTCAAGCTACCCACCTTTGCAAAATATATGCAGAGATTGTAGCTCGGTCATGCCTTTCGGAGACATCAATTCATGCCTTTGAGCTCGCTCGGTGGCCCCCATTGTCGTTGCTAAATTTAGAGACTTGGCTTTCATCCATGGTGCATCTTGGCGAGGGTTATGATTCTCAATGATACAGCTTCATAGGAAACTACAGAACTCAGGCAGATCAAACTATACTCTCTCATGGAGTGGCGGAGAGGTTGTTAAGCTTGCTAGAAAAACTACCTTGTAGTGGAGAGATTGGTAGGATTTGACAATTACGTTGTTATGAATCCTAATTGTTGCAAAGCAAGATATAAAAACTCGGGATCGGCCTCTCAATATGGCTCGTCTCCAACGCAGTTTGAGCAGGCGCAACAACCAGTTGCCCAAATCCCAAGATGCGTCCTCACGGCCTGACCAGTTTGGCCAGCCTTGTTAGCTTGTCCTTATATTTCACTCAAGGTGTGACCCAAGAATTGCCACCTGGGATTCCCCTCCAATATGCTAGTACAGCGCCAGGAGTCGCCGTGACTAACGGCACGAAGCTACGCATTCTCCCCGTCGGCGACTCTATCACCGTGGGCTGGCTGGGCGATGACCACAATGACTACAGAAAGCAGCTGCGGAGCGACCTGTCGGGTGAGCTGCCTCCGTTATAGCTTACTATAAACTGCTCGCTGACTTCGTTTGCGTGCCATAGCCGATAAGGTCGTATTTGCCGGCACCGAGCGGTACGGATCTATGGATGATCCATACTTTGTAGATGCTAAAATAGAACTCCTGGCATCCGACTCTGGAAACTAATACAGCGGTTATATAGGCAGCATGGTCTGACAAGACGATCAAGTATATGCACGACCACATCGACGAGTCTCTCGCCCAGAAACCCAACATCATCCTCCTCCACGCTGGCACCAATGACATGAGCCCAGACAGCAGTGTTTCCACCGAGGGCCGTGATCTCGCCGCGGCGGCTGAGAGACTCGGGGCTCTGATCGACAAGATGATTCAAAAATGCCCCGACGCCACCATCCTGGTTGCCATGATCATCAGCACGACGAGGCCCGTCTGATTCCATCTTTTTGGCTGTATGTTGTCCATCCCACTAGCCGCAGCATTGATCTGTCATATTGCGTCAAACGATCATGCAACTACAGAGACTAACAACGATGTAGGACATGAATGGCAACGGACTTGATGACTATCTTGTCGTCAACCCCGACGACGGATCTGCCGACATCTACTGGAACCACGGGCCCGAAGCCGGATGGGCGCACGGCTGGAAGTTCGTGGAAGGCGGCCAAATCGCTTCCGGCGTGCCACATGCCAACTGGAAGACGCCCCGCCTGGCTGACATGAATGGCGATGGGCGGGCTGACTTTCTCACTATCGGCGCCCAGGGATCCGCGGCGTTGTGGCTGAACCAGGGCTCTCAGGGGACAGATGTTAAGTGGCTCGAACAAGGAGGGATCACGGCGGGTAGTGGTGTCAGTGATCTAGACACGATCTCTTTGGCGGATGTAAGTTTATGAGTTTCCTTCTTGATCCGTAAAATTTCCAAGTGCTGACAAGTAGATAGATTGATGGAGACGGACGGGGTGGTGAGTTTTTCATACCGTTTTTAGTATTTTCCCTGTCGGCGAGGATAAGTATACTGACTCCTTTGTAGATTATCTTATTTTGACGATGAGGCGGGGATATCGGGTTACCTGAACATCATGACCCAAAAGAGCGGGGTGCCTCTTTTCGCCAAACAGGAAGGAAATCAACCCATAGCCACCGGCATTCAGAACACGAAGAACTGGCAAGATATTAGGATTGCTGATGTTGACGGGTTAGTATGATTTTCATATTTCATCACCTCCCTTAAGTACATCAACTTGGCTAATGCAGGATTATTGCCGCAGAGACGGAAAAGCAGACTATTCGTATATTGCAACTGATGGATCCGTCCATCTGTGGGTGAACCGCGGGTCGGCCGACACGAGTCGAGCTTCGGACAGCGTGGTATTTGCTGATATCGATGGCGACACTGTGGGTGGATCTTATTTGCCTTCTCCTGACATTGCCTTGCTAAATATGATGCGTGTAGATCGATGATTATGTGATTCTCGGCCACGACAGACGATCTATCTCCGTTTAGTGAGTGTTTCAGAAGCACAAGAAATCCCGGCGCATGCTGACTATTTTACCAGTCTCAATAAGGGCCCAGACGAAGGCATGGGTTGGAAGTTTGAAGCCGTGAATGGAGGTGAACCCATTGCTTCTGGTCGCGCCCCGGCGAGTCAGGTTCTGTTTGTCGACATCAACAGGTGCGTGCTACCTAGAGCTATCTAGAAGCTATCTGCGTTGTTTTGATAATTGACATTCGCAGGGACGATCTCGAGGACTACCTGGTTCTTGATCCTGTAACCGGCGCCCTGAGCGTCTGGCTCAACGAAGGCAGAGATAGTGGGGTCGCGACTGGGTGGAAATTCAAGGAGCTGGGTCAAATTGCAAGCGGTCTTGGGCCCGACGCTAGAGTGCGGATGGCGGATATTGACGGTGATGGGGTGAGTAGAGTCTATCCTAGTAGGCATGAGCTTGGTGCTGACATGGTGCTCTCTAGTATGCCGACTACATCTTCCTGAAGCCCAACGGCGGCACCACAATTTACCGAAACAACTGGAGCGAGGGCGGTTCTGGAAACTATTTTGTTCCGTTCCCTAAGATGGATGCGTCGGGAATCAATGAGAATCCTGACGAGATTCAATTCGTCGACATTAACGGGTAAGTTGACGCTTGATATCCCGGGGTCCTTGGGCATCTGTGATGTTCGCAATTTGGCGCTAATTTTTGGTCCAGGGACGAAAAGGCCGACTACGTTTGGACGCGAAAAATCGATGGCGTTGCCAAGCTATGGTACAACAATTACGAATTCAAAGAAGACGGAGACGAAGATAAGTCAAGATATGGCTGGCGAGAGGGCGGCGTGTTTGCCAGCGGGGTCGGGCCCAACGGCGACAACGTACGGTACGCCATCATGGACAAATCGGGCCGCGCCAGCTACGTCGTTCTTGATCCCGCCACTGGCGCGCCGGCGGCGTGGCTAAACAGATGCGACGACAAGGGCGACTCGCCCCGTGGCCCGGTATCTTGTGAGGGTGGGATTGCGAACAACCCATATCATCCGGCCGGCGACTCTTTTGGTTGGGCTGTGTACATCCCCGAG
The DNA here is from genome assembly GCA_001662605.1 of Pseudogymnoascus sp. 05NY08. NCBI lineage: Eukaryota > Fungi > Ascomycota > Leotiomycetes > Thelebolales > Thelebolaceae > Pseudogymnoascus > Pseudogymnoascus sp. 05NY08. The sequence goes on along the minus strand of KV458781.1, from coordinate 481,723 downwards.
CCCATCGGGTTGACTCCGGCATACGAGGTCCAGGAATGCGGTAACCATTTCCTTAAGGTTCTTAAGAAACAGGGAGGGTGCGAGACCCCAACATCATGGGGGTGTAAGGCTTATGGTAGGGGCGTCCTGCTCCACTTCGATACCACCATCTTCTGCGGCAAAGGCCAGGTTCAAAAGGCCGTCTGGGACTCGACCAACCCGCAGATCGGCGGCGAGGGCATAAACCACGGGAACTCACAAGATAAATGGTCCGGCAAAAGCCCCATTGAGATCCTCTTGGGGCTATTAAGCCTGCTACCCGGCCCTAGTAAGGGGAATTTTTAGGGTTGTCGTCGTAGATATCAAATAATCACATAGTAATATAGCTGGATTACTAAATCATCTGATTTTGCAATTCTCTTGGATCTCTGGTCGACTGTGGTAGATATATAGCTGTAGGACACCATGAGTACTAGTTTTTCTAAGAACAGAATTATATATAGTAAAAACGAACAAAAATATACAGTTTGGGTATCCGCTCGTAGTCATCCACCTCGCTACTAATTCACTCATCTCTCATCATTCAGCAAAATAAAAATCTCACTGTGCTCAACGCTCCTTCCTTGGTACGAATAAGGGTTCCAAATCATGTCCACCATCGAGTCGTCGTAGGGGTGTCTGGATCGGTCTCCGAAACTCTGCTTTGGCTTTCAGAACTTCCTGTCGGGCCTTCAAAAAGTACCAAAACGCAAGCACTAAGCAAAATGGAGCATTACTGGCGTTAGCAACCAGGTCTGCGGGGAAGTGGAGTAGGGCTCATCGCACGTTAACAAGACCCTAATGCATGAAGCAGCCAACCCCTTTTTCAGCGCTTCGTTGCAGCTTCCTTTATCGGCGCATACCGAATTACTCATACTAATAGCCATGATAGCCACCCCATACGCACCAGTGCCCAGGGCCGAGACCCCGATCAGAGCGATGCTAAGGAAGTAGGCGAAATGCCAGTTCCAGAAGAGGAAGCAAAACGACAAGATAGCGAACAAAGTCACCTCTCCGAAGCCGGCAACGGTGATTATTAATATGCCCGCAGGATCGACAGCCGACCCTGTTTCTGTCGAGCCGACATTAGACGACGCGTTCGCCGAGAGTCCGACGGTGAGGAAATCAGTGGTGAGTAGGATAGCGCTGATGTAACATATCATTCTCACGGCCGGCGCGCGTCGTATTAGAATGTTTCCCAGAGTGTCTGTGAAAAGAGTAGGTCCCTCATCAGTGGCAAACGCTGGATGCGGACGCGCCCGATTGGTGGCAGCTATCGCATGGCCTTCCGACGGCCGCTGGTCTCCTGGGGTGTCCACGGGCGCATAGGCGCCGTTTAAATTGTTGGGCCGGGTACTCGTGCCCATCATGTCTGAAGAATCGCGAAATGGGAGTTCAAGCGCATGGTAAAGCTGAGCGATCGCGAACGGAGTCGCGATCGAGGCCAAGCCATGTGATGCCTTGGCGTCTGATACGTGACGCGACCATATTTTGCAGTAAAGATGGCTTATTCCTTCTACGTAAATCACGCCCTCTTGTGGCAAAAGCTTCTTGGAGAATGCTTATTGCCTGTTAGCTATACTTGGCTGTGCCCGTGCCTATCCAAGCTCAATATTTAGGACCACCACAAGCATTTCTTGTCGCATGTTGGCGTCCTCGGAGTTGTTGCTCTCTCAACCAAATAATAGCGATGTCGTTTGTCGGCACGAGGCCAAGATAACGCTAGCGTATTAAGAAAGCCATCTACCTCCCCGTTTAGGCTAGCGCACTGGACTCGCCGTGACCGTTCAATCATACTTAATTAGGTCGTCTGCCCGAAGCCATCACCATCTGTACCAACCACAAGCCGCAGCCGGATAAGCAACAGCATTGTCGCCAGGGGGGAGCTGGGATATAATGTACGCGGAACGACCGTGCCAGGCTCAATTAAGAAGGTTTCTACATGTTTGTAGAGATCGGGGTCCAGTACCTGCCTGTCATTCTGCTTTGTGATGCATGACCATGCCTGGACGGCGCAAAATCGTTAATAATGACGGAATCTAGACTGGACGGATTAAGTAGGTAAGTAGGTAGATAGGTAGGTAGGTGTGATACTATAAGTACTGTTCTCATAACCCTCTTTTTCCGTGCCCAGTTCCACAGCTTGCTTCTGTTGCAATTGCCAATTATGTTCTCCCTTCGTTATGCCGTTCAGGCTCTCCTGCTCTCGGCTTCGGTCGTAGTGGCTATTCAGCCATTCGAGAAATTGAGTGAGGTCCCGAGAGGATGGTCGCTGGTCGGTGCCGCAAAGGATGCGACGGCCATAAAACTTCGTTTGTCATTAAAACAGCAGAATGTTGACAAGTTTTACGAAGAGATGCTTGCTGTCTCAACGCCAGACAATGCTAAGTATGGCCAGCATTACGAAGGTCTCGAGCTGAGAAGCTTGTTGGCTCCCACTAAGGAGACATCCAATACCGTTATCAGTTGGCTATTGGATAATAATATATCGTCTATTTCTGATGACGGCGATTGGATCGTGCTCCAGACAAATGTTGGAGCCGCGAACAAATTACTGAACACCGAGTTCCAGTGGTTCAGCAACGCTGACGAGAAGGCCCCTGTTCTTCGAACCCTCCAATACTCTGTCCCAGATGAGATTGCTTCTCACATCAACTTTGTCCAGCCGACAACTCGATTTGGAGGCATTCAAAAGTTGAAGTCGACTGTTCAAATTGTTGAAGAAGGACAAGCTGTGTCTTCCCTAAAGTGGACCCCTTCTGCTTCTTCCACGGTTGATCCCGCTTGTAATGTTTCAATTACACCAACCTGTCTTCTTCAACTTTACAATGTTCACTACAAGGGTGATCCAAAGAGTGGTAGCGGAGTTGGTTACGCATCTTTCCTAGAAGAATACGCCAGATACTCTGACCTGGAAAAGTTCGAGGACGCATATGCCCCTTACGCTGCCGGACAGAACTTTACCGTCATTAAGTTCAATGGTGGACTCGATGATCAAAATAGTACCGACGACAGCGGAGAGGCCAACCTCGACAACCAGTACGCACTTAGTCTTGGATTCCCCAACCCCGTCACTGAGTTCAGTGTTGGCGGGCGTGGCCTTCTCATTCCAGATGGAGCCTCCCCAACTCCGAGCGACAACACCAATGAGCCGTACCTTGATTTCCTTCTCGCCTTGTTGAAGTTGCCAAACAGCAAGATTCCTCAAGTCATCTCTATTTCATACGGAGAGAACGAGCAGGTAAGCAGTTAACGCCCGGCAATCTTCCACCTGTCAGCTAACAAACTTAGGAAATTCCCGTCCCTTACGCCAAGCAAGTCTGCCAACTCTTCGCTCAACTCGGCGCTCGTGGAACCTCGGTCCTATTCTCTTCTGGTGACTCTGGCACGGGAGACTTCTGCCTCTCCAACGACGGCAAGAACACCACCAAGTTCCAACCTCAGTTCCCAGCCTCCTGCCCATGGGTCACATCCGTCGGTGGTACGCGCAATATTGAACCCGAGCAGGCCACCTACTTCTCCTCGGGAGGATTTTCTGACCTCTGGCCTCGCCCGCTCTACCAAGAACTCGCAGTTCGCGGCTACCTTGCTCAAATCGGCGACAAGAATGCTGGTTATTACAACAAGAAAGGCCGCGGCTTCCCTGATATCGCAGCGCAATCATACCGCTATCACGTTTACGACAGCGGGAAAGACGTTCAATACCAGGGTACTTCATGCGCGTCTCCCGCAGCAGCCGGTATAATCTCGCTCCTCAACTCTGCGCGCCTGTCATCCAGGCTTCCTCCTCTTGGGTTTTTGAACCCATGGATCTACGCCATTGGACATATTGGATTCAACGATATTGTGCATGGTGCAGGGACAGGATGCAATGGATACTCCAGATTTAACTCCGAGCCAAATGGTAGCCCAGTCATCCCAGGCGCAAGCTGGAATGCTACAAAGGGTTGGGATCCGGTTACTGGTGTTGGAACACCGGATTTTGGAAAGCTCTTGAAGCTAAGCACGCCGTGGGTGAAAAATGAGGGGGGGCCAGTTCCTGCATAAGTTATGTCGCGAGTGAAGTGAGATATAACATGAACGGCAAATATAATTGCTTCATACAAACTCAAAAGGACTAGGCATCATATCTACTCTTCTATATACAAGATTTAGTTCACTCTGAATAAAAGTATCGAATATGGTATAGTATGACTCTTTTAGAATTAAGTGGGTGTGATTAGTGGGCGAGTAAGTTGGCCGGATTAAACGTAGTGAGGCAGGGGATCATTTTCTCGACGTTTTCGTTGCGTAGCTCAGGTCCCTAAAAGGATTTCCCTGGTAGGAATAAAGGGACTAAAGAATTACCGTCATACCAAAGTAATAATAACACTAGAATAAACTCGACCGACACAGCAACTGTCGCAAAGTCGCTAATTCTCATCGACAACACAACTAAGAAGTGAAAGGCTTTCATTACAAGCTGTACGTCACGATAAATTGGAGCAAATGATACAGATATAAATTACCGATCTCTAATTGCCGCGAGCAACAAACCGAGGTTGGTCAACATAGAAAGATACTGGTAAACTGGTGCTGCAAGGCCGTGCTGAATTCCAGAAGACGATCCGCTGCACAATTAAGCCTTTGGCTCGGTTTCATCGACGTGCTCCTCTTGTTCGGCGGTGGCAGCATGCTTCTCCTGAAATATTTTCAAGGCTGCATCAGCTGCTTCTGGGCCTTCCAGCGCGTGTGGGACGAGCTGGTCACCAAATATGGTATCCATTTGCTCAAGAGTTTTACCCTTGGTCCTGTGAGAAAGCCAGGTGTTAGTAATGTGTATACAATGATAATAGTAATATAATATATGAAAGAGGATGACTTACTCAGGGAACAAGAAGATGTAGCAAATGGCAGCGCATAGGTTAAAGACGAAGAAGGCATAAAAGTAGCGGAATCCGACAGCATCAAGCGCCAACGGGGAGATCTGGCCAATGAGCAACCCGAGACACCAGTTCATAAGCGTTGAGAGCGAGTTGCCGCGAGCGCGAATCTCAACGGGAAAGATTTCTGCTGGGTACACCCAAGTTATGATTCCGGTGAAGGTGAAGAAGAAACTGAAAACAAGGTTCATGGCAACCATTGCTCGAAGCGCATTTCCATTGGCGCTTTCTGTGTTTGCACTGGTGACATAGTATTGGCTGAGGACGGCATTGACAAGAAGCGTGAGTGCACAACCAATGGCGGAGAAAATCATGGGCTTGATGCGGCCGACACGCTCCAAGAAGTATAGGCCAAAGGCACAGTAAACGATGGAAAGAGATCCAGAGATACCAATGATCATAAGCGATGTACGGGTGTCGATACCGAGAAGCTTATAGATAGGAACGCCGTAATAGTTGACGACGTTGATACCGGAAAGCTGTCCAAATGCCTGGATTCCCATTCCTAGAGCAAGGCGGCGCCTCCAAGCGGGCTTCGAAACCATTCCGGCCCAGGAACGCACGGAAACCTGTTTCTCGGCAATAATTGTGTCGTGGATTTCGCGGTATTCGAGCTCAAGATATTCTTCGTTGTTACCGTTTCCATGGAGGAGACGAAGTGCCTCTCGGGCCTCATCGTGGCGATCTTTCTCCATAAGCCATCTTGGACTCTCCTGAAGGAACCATATTCCACCCGCAAGAGCAAGGCCTGGAACAACTTGGAAAGCTAGAGGAAAGCGCCCTATTGACTACATTAGGCATGCCATTGAATAGTTAGAACAGAGACCTTACATTGGAACGCAGTACTACTGTAGTTACAACCATATCCAATCCATTGGGCAGCGAAGAATCCCCAGGACAACATAAATTGGAGCAGGCCACTAAGGGCACCACGATAGGAGGCTTCAGCAATTTCGGACTATGAAACAGCAGTCAGTTTAACTGGGACAAGGAGCGTCCGGCCAGAAAGTGCGACTTACGCAGTACATGGGTACAATAGCGGAGAGGAGACCGACGGCGATACCAGCGATGAAACGGCCAGCAATCAGCATACCAATAGTGGCGGCCCCGGCTTGCAGCGCACAGCCAAAAGATGAAATGACTCCTCCGATGAATACGGACTTCTTGCGGCCTAAACTATCTGCAAGCCATGACACCGATAGTGCACCGATGATTGCCCCTCCGGTGAAAGATGAGACAATGCCACCTGTTTCGGAGGCACTTGGGTTGCCAAAATACTCAATGAAGGTCTCTTGGCCAATGGTCGAAGTTATCACACCACTATCATAACCAAACAGGAAACCTAGTAGAATCAATTAGCACCTGTGCTTCATTCACATGTACTTATGCATATTGCACGTCTTTGAACGGTAAAAGGCCAGCCTACCTCCAATGGACAAGAAGATACCAGATCCGATGGTTACGGCTTTCCCCATGGCGGTGGTTCTGCCACGAAACCGAAAATTTCAAGGTCGTAAAGTTTGATACCTCTACCTTTGCTTTTGTTTTCGAAGTGGAAAGTGAGAGGTTGGCTGTTGGCTGTTGGCTGTTGGGGGTAACGAGAACATGCGCTTAGTGTCGTCGATGGGGGGGGAGGAACCGTGGGTTATAACCACAAGCAGATGTGATGGTGAGAAGCCACATGGAAACCAAAGAATTATTGCCCATAATCATGAGCAATGCAGCCCCTGTACACCCCGCACCCCGGAGTCCCCGGAGTCCCCGGTTTCTATTCGACTGAACCGAATAGAATGAAGCTAACAATGGACGTCCAGGAGCGAGCCAGCCGTGTCAGATTTCGTCGTGTCTCAAGCCGAGCCCGCGGAATAGGATCGTGAGTTGGGGCATATTGAACCGAAACGGAATAGTTCAGTTGCCACAATATACACCTTGGCGGGGAAATGCGGCTCCTGCGTACCCCGCACAGACTCTGTACCCCAAAAAATTCTCCTCGTTCCGGGGCGACGCCGGTACGAGCGGAGCTAGGCTACAATAGGATAGGCCTAGACCGTGGGATAGCTCCGGAATCTTGCTCGATCCACATTCAGTCACTCTAATGCTTGTATTCTTTCGTGACAGTGCTTTCCGAGAAAGAAGGTAAGACATGTTGCATTTCTCCAATTTATTCCTCCGGGAAAGCGGCCTCCTCACCCCTCATTCATGTAGGAGACCATTTATCGCCTGATAGAGCCTCGATTTAGCATTGGGAAATGAACACTCTCTCCAGCGTCTAATTTTGACTGTCATTTTATTGCAGAACGGCAATTCGAGTCGTTAATACATTCTTGGGGTATTATCTCCAAGCTGGATTTTAGGCTCAAGCACTTCAAGTCCCAGTTTGCATTTTCCGATGGGGTCAATTGGTGAAGTTCTGGAGGTCCCAGAAAATCAGAAGGTCGAGGTGGTACCGAAGACAATTTACAATCATGGCTTCGCCCGAACCGCAGAGGAATTGACGCCGATATTGCACGAATGGATAGATCGCCCTCTTTCTGTCATTGAGTTCCAGCCAGACCCAGAGGAATTCTTTAAGTGCAAAGGGCTTCCAAAGTACACTGTCGAACAGCTCTCATCGATTTCCTATGGACGAGGAGACCAGTTTATTTTAGACTTCGGCTCTCACCGGGTTGGCTATCTTTCTTTTCATTTGAGTGTCGATGGTGTCAATATCGATGCGCCTGCTCGATTACGAGTCACGTTCGGCGAAATACCGTATGATGTTACCGAAAGTCTTCACCCGTGCAACACCTGGATCAGCACGAGCTGGCTCCCGGACGAAGTCATAAATGTGGACTGGCTCCCAACCGATGTTGAGATGCCACGAAGATACGCATTTCGCTATGTCAAAATCGAAATCATTGACACTTCTCAAAAATACAAGATACGTTTTTCCGACATCAAAATACGTGCTGTGAGCGCCGTGTCGCCTGTCACGATGTCAAGTGTGGAAATCTTGAAAACTAGCGACAAAGAACTTATTTCCATTGATCGAATCAGCCAAGTAACCCTTCGAAATTGCATGCAGACAGTGTTCGAAGATGGACCACGACGAGATCGAAGATTATGGATGGGTGATTTACGGCTTCAGGCTTTGACCAATTACTGCACGTTTAAGAATTACAGCTTGGTCAAGCGCTGTTTATACATGTTCGCAGCGCTTCCTCGTGAGGATGGTAGTATTCCTGCATGCGTTTTCGAGAAACCAAAGCTTTCCCCGGCCTCGGATTACATTGTGGACTATGACGCACTATTTGGCCCAACTGTTTACGAATATGCTGTTGCGTCTGGAGATGTGCAAACCGCAATTGAGCTCTGGCCTACTGTTATAAGCAGTATGCAAATGGCACTGTTGCATCTAGATAAGGCCGGGAAATTCAATCCTGACGCAACTAAGGCCTGGAAATTTCTGGACTGGTCCAAGGGATTAGATACCGCAGCTGGCATGCATGGCGTGGTGCTTTTCTGCTGCAAAGAAGTCAACAAACTAGCTTTACTTGTCTCAGAACCTCCGCCATTTTTGGATATTGTAGAGAAAATGACAGCGGCTGCATCGTCATTCTATGATTCATCACTCGGGGTCTTTGTCAGTGGCCCCGATCGCCAAATTTCGTGGATAAGCCAAGCATGGTTGGCTCTCGCTGGGGTGGCTGATGCTAAAACTTGCCTTACTGCAATCAAGACCGCCATGACAAACCCAGAGGCTATCAAACCCCTCACTCCTTACGCATACCACCACGTCGCTGAAGGTCTTGCTCGTTGTGGTGGTCAAGAAGAATGCTTGAAATTGATGCGTGAATACTGGGGAGGAATGGCTAGAGCAGGTGCGGACACATTCTGGGAATTCTTTGATAGTGAAGATCCAAGAAGTAGTCCGTACGGGGATTGCCACAACAATAGTTATTGTCATGCTTGGAGTTGCACGCCGAGCTATTTACTAAGGGTGGTCCTAAAGGATCATATCATGTAACAACTTAGAACTTAGACTCTTAGACGCAATTCATCCTATAAGCCTATCAAAGTCGCGATTTTATTTTAGTTGTACCGCTCTGGTAGATGAGTTAGTAAGGAGTTCGTCTTGAAAACATATGTATTAGGCTTCAGATGGCACCAAAATAATATTAATATTTATATTTCATTCAAATTTATAGAATGCAATAATTATGGTCACATTTTGTTCGTAAACACATTTGAAGAAATATTTAACGTTTCGAATATTTTTTGAGGTTTGTAATTATGTATTATGTATCACTACCATAGTTACAGTATAAGCCAAACAAACACATCTACTCCTTTCGCTTCTATTTATTTAACTACTATCTTAGTTGCAATTAAATCGGCATCATCAGAGCTAGATCCCACAAAAATGGTGTACTGATCGGCATCCACTTGCTTAACTCCATTAACGAAGTAGCCCAAGTCGCTAACTGCAATGCTGAAGCTGACAGTTGTAGAGGCTCCAGGCTTGAGATCAACCTTCGTAAACCGGATAAGGTTTTTAACAGGTCTCTCGATATCTGGTGCAAATTGGTTGAAGTAGACCTGCACGACTTCTTTGCCCTGCACAGTACCAGTGTTTTTGACAATTGCCTTGACATTGATTTGACCCTGAGTAGACGTGTTATTTGTCACACTAACGCCTGAGATATCAAACTTGGTATAACTGAGGCCGTGTCCAAAGGGATATAGTGCAAGGCGATCAAGCACAGGTGACTGGTAGTCGGTGTGTACGTCCTGCCAGCCACCAACCTGCTTCCGGTCACTGCTGATATAGTTGTAGTAGATGGGCACCGCGGATGAAAGACGTGGAATGGAAACGGTGAGTTTTCCGCTAGGGTTCGTCTTCCCGGTAACGATTTCGGCCACGACGTCTCCACCTAGTTCACCCTGGAGGAAAGTATGGATGATTGCATTTGTGGCATTTGCAGCATATTCCATAGAAAATGCTTGACCACCACTGACTATGAGCACGACTGGGGTGCCTGTCTCAACGATGGCCTTAAGGAGCTCGTTTTGTGGCCCAGGGAAATCCAAATCCGCATGATCGAAACCTTCACCATCAGTGCGATCGTTGGCGTTTGTGTCGACTATTTGTGCCACGGAACCGAGGGCAACAACAGCGAGACCCGCATTTTTGGCGTTTGCGACAGCCTCGGCCTTCATAGTAGCAAAATTGGTGTCATTATTGCGGAAGCAGCCGCGTGAGAAGGTAACGTCGGATGATATCTTCTTGATTCCACTCAATATTGTTGAACCTGTCGAGTAGTCACTCGCTGCATATGAACCAGGGTTGATGATGTCAGCCATGGGACCAATGACAGCGACCTTTGAAAGAAGAGAGCTCTTCAAAGGTAAGATGCCGTCGTTTTTGAGAAGCACCATAGACTCGCGGGTAATATCCAAATTTCTCTGCATGGCATCTACAGTTCGTAGAGAGCCGTTCAGCTTCTTCAAATCTGGGAGAGGTTCGTCGAAGGTTTTGGTGAGAAATTTCAAAGTCAAAACCCTTCGAGCCGCTTCGCGTACCGCTTTTGCAACAGTTGGATTTTTAGAAAGAGTTGAAAGGGCTTCCATGCCAGATTGATCTGGGGGGCCAAGTTCGTGATCAACTGTGGCCGCGAGCGCCTTCAATCCAGCCGCTTGGATGTTCTTTGCAGTATGCTGCGTGCCAAGAACTTGTGAGATTGCAGCATAGTCGGAGATGATAACTCCATCAAATTTGACTAGATCTCGAATGAATTTCTTTGTGTATTGAATGTTGGTAGTCATTGGTACATTGTCGTAGGATGAATAGGATGGCATGAGAGCCATCGGGTTCGCCTCCTCGAATACCGCCATATATGGATAAGAATGCACGTTGTAAAAGTCGTTAATACCACCGAGAATTCTGGCCTCATTGATCCCACCGAGAGATGATCCATAAACCCAATGTTTAACAGTTGTAGCGACTCGTGAGAATCCTTTCGAATCCGTATCTTGCATGTTTTTGACGTATGCAACTCCAAAGCGTGACACGTGGTATCTATCTTCGCCGTACATTTCGCCAACTCGGCCATATCGTGGTTCGACGGCTAGGTCCAACTCAGGACTTAAGACCCAGTGAACTCCGACAGCATGGTTTTCCATGGACATAGCTTGAACAACTTTCCCATAGAGATCGATGTTCCAAGACTGGCCCATGCTCAATGTAGCCGGAAACAGTGTGGTGTTGAGAAGAGTCACACCATTAACACTATCGGCTACATTAATTAGAGGGACGTGAAGTCTGTCATTCTTCTGAAATGTAAGAATCACATCCTCAAGTGTTTCCGCTGCGAGATAAGCCGGATTCTGATAGTTGCCGAAAGCTTTGTTTTCGTTAGTAGAAACTTCTAATATTAATAAATAAAATTTCAACTTACATATTGACCCGCCACCTTGCCCATTATTAAATGAATAAAGAGTTGTGTTGTCGAACGATGCATTTTCTCCGAGAATGCCCCCCACGTTGCGGGTTTGTGCGAGCTGCTCAAGAAACGACATACGTGATAGAAGGTCGGCGACACGAGCTTTTACTGGCTTTGATGCGTCCTGATAGATGGCATTTGTACTAGGTTTGTTCGAGGCGGGTGAAGCTGCTGTATGCACAGTGCCCATCAGAGATGCAAGAGCTGCCCCGGCCACTAACTGACGACGTGATGGAAGGAACTGAAAAAGCATCTTGAGGGTATCAAATGCTGTAGTGAAACCTTTAAAGATGGCAATCGTATGCTGTAGAAATGCAATCAATTCGAGCGGGCAGACAATTATACACAGGTGTCCCAAGATCGTAGGTTCCCCTCTGGTGACATTGTATCTCGTGCGGTCTCGGTACAAGGTAATGAGTTGCCAATTGTGTCTAGCAAGGGCTAAGTGAGATTTGGGAGTAAAAAGAGGTTGGACACAAGATTGCCTAATTCATGGCATTCATTCGGATGCGGGGTATCTATGGGGTAATGAGCGGGTCGGGGTAGAGTATATGAATTAAGATGATCTCCGGGCAAGTAGTGGAGTTCCCTCGTCCAGACAATGCGGGGTTACGTGAAGTTCCATTTTCTAAAATTAATGGCTGGAAGCTTCTCTCAGGGGTTTATCTTGGCCGACGGGATATGTTGAAGCTACATCTAATTTAGGATCCGGCACGGAATATCATAAAGCGATCTCGGCGTAATTCATATAAACATGGCTTGTAAACTATATATTGACGACGTAGGTCCGTGCTGTACGGAGTCGTGGATTTGATCGCACCCCGCTTATCCTTTTCTGGTGTTACTAGTGGCCCTCGTACCGGTCCAGCTCCGGTACGAACACCGGACGTGGCTGTCAAGTTGCAATATACCCTGTATATTTGTGAGCTTGTTGGTCGGGTGCACCTTTGATCCTTGGATGAGAAGGAGTGGGGCCGGACATGTCCGGGGTAGCACTAACACCGCCTTAGCCCTTGAATCATTCGACGACTTATTGTAATGGTAGTAGAGCGTTGAATACCTGGCAGCAAACCAAGCTACCAACCTCAGGGATACTTGTTGTAAGAGCGATAGTTTTCACATGATGCTTCAAGCGATTGATATGGAGGGCCAGCACTATGTCTAGTTCTGTGTAGGTTTAATGAACATCGTAATTTGATAGAGAAACCAATCAATTCATGTGGAGTGATTGGAAAGTAGAGAAGAAACGGATGGCAAGTTTTGTTTCCCAGGTCTCTCATTCCATGTGAGTTTTGTCTAAACTTCGCAAATTTGCAACACTCAAAATGAACTATAAGGAGGTCATGTCTTTGCCAACTATGAATATTTCTCGTCTTATCAATTTCAAAGTTTCTACATTGCCTTTTACATCAAGCACAATCATGAGTTTCTATAAGACCTGTAGGGCAGGGCTAACGCTGGTCGGAACAGCGATGTCGGGAGTAATGGCCCAGCAAGGGCTTGGGGAGCAATGTGCGTTCTCCTTTGATCATGCATCCGACATCAATTCAATATTTCTCCTCCTCCCCCCATTAAATTATGACAGCAGTTTATAACTTTTTAATAGGCGGTGGGTTGAATTACACTGGAACGACAACATGCGATAGCGGAGCGACATGTGTCTACGTGAATGATTGTAAGCCATGAAGCACAGGCCATAATTCACTTGAAGACTGACCAATGTATTTAGATTGGTACCAGTGCCAGACTGCACTCATTCCTGAATGCACTACATTATTTACCCCTATCACTGCGTCTGATGCATTTGCTGCTTTGACTCCAGGGTGGAACCTTGGAAACAGTCTTGAATCATTCCCTATGAAGACTCGTGGAACAACCCGCCTGTCACATCTGATACTTTTGACGACGTTCTTGCGAGAGAATTTAAAAGTGTACGAATTCCTGTTACTTGGTTTGGGCACATCCCTGTCGATTCTTTGCCATAGACTATCGACAGTATATGGCTGGACCGGGTTGAGACTGTTGTAGACCAAGTTCTTGATCGGGGCTTCTACGCTATCATTAATGTCCACCATGACTCCTAGTTATGGGCTAACTTGGCAACCTCGGGCACAAACTACACGCTCATTGAGGAGAAGTTCAAGTCTATTTGGACGCAGATTGGAGTGAAACTAGGGTGCAAGTCATCAAAGCTCCTTTTCGAATCAATCAACGAGCCCGCCGGATCAACTGAGTCGGACGCAGCGGAGCTTAACGCACTGAACGATATTTTTGTGGACGCCATTAACACTGCTGGTGGTTTCAACCCACAGCGGGTGGTTTCACTTTGTGGTTTGGGAAATACTCCTGCTTTAACCAGCCAGTAGTTTTCTCGAGGCGGCAGTAAATACCCAAACCAGCCGTGGGGTCTGCAGATCCATTACTACTCCCCATGTGAGTGTCGAATATATCTAATTTGTTGTCACTGTTAATTGATGCAGACCCGTTCGTTTTCGGTGACTAGGGTACCACGATTTAGGGCTCCAATGATGATAAAGCTGCCCTTGAGTTAGACTTCTCTCTCTTTCATGACAACTTCACAAACATTCCGACCTTCATTGGCGAGTGGGATGCAACACCAGCATACACAGAGACGGCAGCACGATGGAAATACTTTGATTTCTTTGTCCGAACCGCTTCTAAATACGACTTCTCTCATTCCGTTTTTGACAATGGCGCGGAACTTCTGGATCGCTCAACTCATACTTGGTACGACGAAACCGTAATTGACATTCTTATAAACGCAGCTGCTGGTACGGTGAATTCTCTTCCAGAATCCACTACCGATTCAAGCGCCACTTCGTAATCCAGTTCTGAATACTTGTCTCACGCCATTGGAGCTCCGGTTACTGACCAGTCCGTATCATACATTCTAAATGGTAATAGCCTTGCTTCGATTCAAAATTCGGCTGGCATCAGCTTGACCACTAGCCAATACACTTTCTCCTCTAGCGGTGTACTGACTCTCTCGGTGGCTTACCTATCAACTCCCTACGGTGCCAGTAGTACTTCTGGGATTAAAGATACGTTGGCGTTGCAGTTTAGCAAGGGCGCAAATTTGAGTTTGCAAGTCGTCTAATATGGTACACCAACGGTCGGCGCTACCTCATATACTGCTCAAGCTACAGGCATGAAAATTCCGATTTCCTACGCGGGACTTGCGAAAGGAGCGACGTACGGGCTGTGTTGGCGGACGGTACTTATCTTACAAACGCTTGGACAACCTCATCAGGAACATTGCGGCCGGGCCGCTGGACCCAGGGGAACTATGGCTTTGATTCCTCTAATTTTATTATCCATGCTTCTGGAGGACAGCAAATTATCGCTGCGGGGCAGCCAGTCAGCTTGATGCTGGAATTCTATCCGCCGAGCGTGGGTGAAAATCTCGTCAACATCACGGTTCATTTGTAATATTGGACACGGCTGTCTATAGATATTTTAGTCGGTCGAGAATTGAGAGTAACTAATCAACAATGCAAACTCTTATTTTTGAATTTATGCCGAGTGGTTGGTGTGCTGTCTCTCGTATATTAAAACCCCTGAGAGGAAAGAAGATGGTCACCTTGGAGTGAACCCTTCCGCTAAGGAAAAACAGGCTAGCGCGGAAATCCCAGTACATAACCCCGCATTTTAGAACTGCCAAGTTCCACTGTTCACCGAATAACCCCACCATATTAACGTGACATCCTGTCTAAATACCCCTCCACAGCACGTCCCAAGAAAGTGCTCAATCCACACTGTTAACACGCCCTATTCTACCTACCTTTTTTTCCTCTTTTTGTTTTGCAGAATTTGATTTACATTTCGCATAGGCGCCCTCATGGCCCGAGGTTAATCTAATGTGCGCTACTTGAGCAGAGCCAACTGTACATAATATGACTGGAAAAGCATGCGACCAGTGTCGCAAGGGCAAAAGGAGATGTGACATCTGGAGTGGGCCTATGGCATGCTCTTCATGCGTTCACCGGAATTTGCCCTGTTCACGTGTGCCTCCAAAGACTGTCATATCGCCGTTATCTGCAAAAAGTCCATCGCTACTCAACCAAGACGATATCCCGAAGGATGTTGCTGAAACGCTCACCGAGCTCTACCTTCGTTACATGCACGACAAGCCCCATGCGCTATTCCATGAGCCATCACTAAGACAGGCTGTCGCCAATGGTTCTGTCGCCCCAGTTGTGCTTCTTAGCATCCTAGGTTTAGCTGCACGGTATGGAATATATCCTCTTGCTCTGGTGTTTCAAAGATGACCTGGTTTCCTATTTTCCTGCCAGCCTCAAACAATTTGTGGGCTCTCATTTTGCAGCATTGTCCTATTGGAGTAGAACGTACTGCACAGAGTCTGATTTATGAGTAGTTTTTCAGATGATGCGGAAATCCGAAGTCAAGCTCCCAGCTTTACTGAAGCTGCAAAACGCCATTTAAAATCCGACCTAGAGCATTCCTGCGTTGAAAATATTCAAGCTTGTATTCTTATCGGCAATATATGTCTTGGGGATTCGGATCCAGATGCCGAGTCTATATATTTCGGTTCGTTGAAGTAGATTTCCTGCACACAAATATACAGCTGGCTAATATTAAGTGGCTAGTGCTAGCAAATCGTATGGCTCAAATAGCTAAGCTAAGTGTCTTGAATGATGCTGACGATGGTATTACACGGGAGACTAAACTGCGTCTCTGGTGGACGTGCTACTTGGTGGACACTTGGGCGAGTGGTGGGTCAGGTCTGCCTCGTCAATTTGACATATTAAACGCAGCACCTCGACTCCCAATGGACGAGGAGATATTTTTAAACATGCGGCCAGGTGACCCCGATGTGCCAGCTTCTGAATGGAGGCCAGGGTTTTGGGGGTATAATGTTAAGATGGCTACCATATACAGCCATATTTCTGATCTTACCAAGCGAATTATCAAATCAACTATCTGGGACGAGGAAGCCATCGAAGACGCCGTCCGCGAGTCCGCTGTGGAGCTTACTGCCTTTGAGGAAAGCCTTCCGATCACGATGAGATACTCTCCAACCAATCTGACCCTACAGGTCGAGCGCGGCCTTGGACGTAACTTTATAGCGCTACATCTTGGATACAATCACTACGCTACCCTTCTATATTATCAGTATCTTGATCGCAATCGACCATCAACAACCAATGGTGCGGCATATGCCCAGCGCTGTAAACACCATGCTACACTTTTCTCCGAAATTTTGGAAGCATCACGTAACCATGGTGGAGCAGAAGCACTCTATAATATTGTCGGCCACGTTACCGTTGTTTCATCCTCAGTGTTGTTACATTCCTTCCTCTTCGGTGATCCTAATGAGGTGGATTACATCCGACAGCGCATTGAATCTAATTTTGAGTCGCTGGTGCAATTACGCCGGTACTGGCCAAGCGTGGAGCTTATGGTAAGTGTTTGTCCTTTCAATCATTTTTTTTATGCCTGCAATAAAGTGGTTTTACTAAGGGTTACTGTCGTATGTGTGAAACGCTAACGATTTGTCTAGATTAATCGACTCATAGTCTTTCAACGGAGTTGTCTGCGATCAGAGACCTCAAACACTCACCGTTTAGACAAATGGATGGTTAAATTCTTATTGCAGCATGCTCTAGCTCTAGACGACAAGGAGTTAGAGGAAGACGTCGATGACCTATCGTCGTGGCCGCTTTCTATCCAAGACTCTCATGTGGAACCTACTCATGTGAATACAGGTCTTCTGGAGCGTAGCCGGGTCACTAAGGAGATAATTGACGATATGCGGATGCGTAGACAATAGAGAGCAAATACCGATAACGGGCGTTCTTCATTCAAGTCTAGGTCCTGCGTGATTTTCCGCTGATACGCCGTAATAAGACCCCCCCCCCCTCCTCCTTTTCCTATTTGCTGAACTGCCTACGTAGACTACTTATTGCCCCCTCATAAGCCACATTGATAAAACTTTGAGTCGAGAATATTGGACCGTCGTAGATAGTCGAGTTGACTTGTTTCCGCTGATCGCAAGCTCTCGACAACCTTTACCAAGATCGATTTCACAGTATTCGGATCTAAGGGTAGGAAGACTGGAGTTTGGATCTAGTTTTTAGTTACTGTAAAAGTATCATATTGAAGCTATACTTAAAATCCTATATTGACGCCGTGACTCTTGCACGTCAAAACCCCGGTATAACTTTGCCTATAAGAGCTACTGATACTTGTTTTCTTTCGAAATATAACACCAGGTTCCTTGTAATGCATCTATTCAGTGAAAGTAAATATAATTAGGTCGCCGATAATTGGGCCCTATTATCAAGTTAATACGAACCTCGATATGGGGGACTCAATCTATGAGTACATATACTAACCATGTAGACCAAATTTCTATGGGTGATCTTCCACTTCCCATCCTGCTGCTTCTTCCACACATCCTGATACTGTCCAAATGCCGTGGCCGTTTTCCCCTCAAATATCCCCCTCCCAAAATGCGTCGCTGTGTAGTATGTCACCGAGAAGGCTGAGTCGTGGGATAGAACATCGATCAGCTGGGTCCCAAAAGAATGCTGTGTAGTCACGGGATTTAGGCTAGATTTTAAGACCGATTGGATTGTCGATAGCGGGCTTAGCACATTTAATGGCGCGGAGTAGTTTGCGACTGCGTCCTGCGCGAAGATGCGGGAGAGGGCGTCGAAGTTCTTGCCATCGATAGTGAGGGGATAAAGGGCGAGCGTGGCACGGATGGCTTCAATGTTGCGCGTGTTGACTTCGACGTTTTCTATGGAGATCAGAGTTGGCAGGCTGAAGGGAGAGATTGCGTCGGTGCCGGTGAGACTGAGGCTGGGGCTTCTGCGCTCGGTGAGGGCGGTTGGGGCGGGGGAGTGGGCGCCAACAAGGGTTAGAACTCCAATTGAGAGAGCGGCAAAGGTGGGGGTGGAGAAGCGCATGGTGGCAGCGATAGGGAACGAGTGAGATCGGGAATTGAATGAATGGAAGGGACATAAAAGGATGGATGTAAGTTACGATCTCGTACTTTGTGCAGTCAAATGACAGTTTGGATTAGAAATATGTTTTAGCGAGCTCAGGGAGATGCCCTGCTGCTGACCGCATTGTAGCGCCCGTGTGTCCCAATCTCCAAATTAAATATCCACCATGGAGTCGGGCCGGACCTCATCTCCGCAGCGGCAGCCGCCCACCTGTGGGTTTGAAGTCCTTGACGACGCCTATCTGCTCGAAGAAGAGACTTTCTCGTGGTATTCGCCAGACGATTTCTACCATGTCCGAATTGGCGAAGTATTCCAATCGAAGTACCAAGTCCTTGGGAAGCTCGGATTTGGGTCTGTATCTACGGCCTGGTTGTGTCGAGATCTGGTGTATGTACGTCCCTTCAACATTATTCTACTCATAGAAGTTGACCCATATCAACTAGAGGCCATGAGTATGTTACATTGAAAGTCTTCATTAGTGATCATCGCCAAGCCGAGAACGAGGAAAAAGTATACCGCCATTTTAAAACCATCAAGACCGATCACCCGGGCGTGACGGGCATCCGCTCACTCTGAGACTCATTTCAACTTCCAGGTAAACGCGGCCCGCATGAATGCCTCATCCACGACGCGCTGGGTCTCACGTTAGGCGAAATCCGCGAGATGAGCGACGGGGGAAAGGTCTCCATAGACCTACTAAGGCCTTTCACCAAGTGCCTGCTATATGCTCTAGATTTCCTGCATACTGAGGCGCATGTCGTTCATACCGGTAAGATGTTCCAGTATCCCGTGGAGCCGTTGCGTGGACTTACAGTTTGCGGTGTAGATATTCAAGAAGGTAATATCATGCTCGCCGTCAAAGAAGACACCATCTTCAAAACTTTCGAGCAGGAGGAGATGGACGAGCCTAGCTTGCGGAAGGTGGATGGAGAGCGTATCATCTACGCGTCGCGCGCGCTTGGTATTCCTGACGATGCCTCCCATAACGTGCTCTGTGACTTCGGCGACGCGCAGTTCGGAGCTGAGACGCATGAGGGCGAGGTAATGCCAGATCTGTACCGAGCGTCCGAGATTGTGCTTGGTATACCGTGGAATGAGAAAATCGATATCTGGGCCGTGGGAATGATGGTGAGTGGAATGCCGTGATTTGATTAGCTTCAAAGTTTCACTAATCGGTTGAGTAGGTCTGAGACTTATATGAGGGGAAACATATGTTCAAGAAACGGCTACCGAGCAGGATGGGATTGGTCCCTGCGCACATTGCTAGGATGATTGCGTTGCTGGGGCCACCGCCGGAAGAGTTGCTAAAGCGAGGGCAATTCTCAGATATGTTTTTCGATGAGGATGGTGAGCTATTGGGTTCTACCAAGGGGCTGATAAGTTACTTACGTTATTAGGAAACTTTGCGAGAGACATCAAAGTGGAAGATACATCTTTAGAAGATGAAGAGGAGAATCTAGAAGGGGGGGAGAAGGAAAAGTTTCTGAGATTTTTGAGTAAGATGGTGCGGTGGATGCCGGAGGAGAGAAAGACGGCTAGGGAGCTAATGGATGATCCGTGGCTAAATAATTTATAATCTGCGAGCATTCTATCTGAGAAACTAAGATGGCAATTATGGTCTTGAGGGGTCTTACTCTTTATTTCAATTACAGCTGCAATGGGCACTATTTGCAACGGCCGGTACATGAACCACGGTTGTGCCTGGCACGCCCCCCGGAACCGTCGTATTCACATGAGCGATTTTCATTCCAGGTGCCCCTCCAGGGATCACTGTATACAGATACGGGCCTGTGAAATCCTCTCCCCACGTTAACCGTACACCAGACTCCGCAAACGCCGCCTCCACCATCGGTAGTTGTTCCATCTCTGCCGCTCTAGCGGGCGTCACGTCCACGAAACCAATCTTCACGCTGTGGAGGTTCGGAAAGCTGGATGGGGCTGCCGCAGCGAGATGCAGCAGGTCGGCGTTCATAGTCTTGTACGCATACGTGAGATGCACACTTCGGATTAAGGGCGGCAGAAAACTTGTGAGCCGTCCTGTATCTGTTGGTGCACTGTGCTTGCTGTAGACGAATACCTGGTCGATGACGAGGTCTTCGAGTTGCTCGAGGCTGTACAGGGACGGTATCAAGACTTCATCGTGACTTGGCAGCATACCATGATAATTTTTTGCCAGTGACGGTAGGCGACTGAGACAGAGCCTCCGAAGGTCCTCCCTCACCGGAGCCAGTGCCCTCATCACAGATACACTGTCCACCCATGCGTAAATATAATACTCAATATCTTGGAGCGAGTGACAGCCACTCAGCACCTCCGCGAGGTCGCCAGTCCGAAGCCCCTCCACCACAATCTTGCGCAGGCCCCCCAGGGGAAGCCATGACTGACTTTCCACTGGGTCACCGCAGTCGAGAGCATACAGCGTGTCTAAGTTCGGTGCCGCGGCGATCAGCGGTCCGACATCGTGCAGGTCATAGTCAGCATGCGACCCACGCAGCGCGACCGTCTTGAGGGCCGGTAGCTCAACGCTCGAGTCTTCAAAATAGTCGTACGGCGTGACGTCCTCAAGGACATGGAGGAGCATCTCGAGACGCGGCGTGAGCGCAATGGAAAGCGCCTGTAGCCAGCGGTGGATGTTGCGACGATAGCGTGTGGCGAGGGTGCGGTACTTGTTGGGCTCTGGGTACAGGGGCGTCGGGGTTGCGAGGCCTAGCTGCTTGCTGGCCTGGGCGAAGCTATTGAGAATCTCGGGCGGGCAGCCGGTGCCAGCGTTACAGGTTTGGAGCTGGAGGGTTGTAATGCAGGCAGCGAGATCGGGGCGTGCGACGAGGGTACGGACGAAAAGAGGCAACTTGTCGTCCTCTTCGCCAAAGAACTGGCGGGTCCTGCCCAAGTCAGTGTTGACTTTCCGGGGGAGGTTGCCGGCGGCATAGTAGTGGAAGAGGATGGGTTGTGCGACGGCGTTTAGACGCTTCGATGCGCGGCAAAGACTAGTGAGCGCGGATTTGTCGGCTCTGTTCTCTGCGGTGTCCGAGTTAGGGAAAATGCCGGGGTTTTGGCAGTGGAAGCAGAGATAGAAGCATATTCGGTCAAGAACCTCGTTTGGGAGACCATTGTATTCCATCTTGAGGTTGAGGTAGGAGGTTACGAAAGTGGGTGCGATAAGGACCTAACCGTTTCCTCTTGTATGAACGAACGGATCAGCTTTAAAGACTTTCTCGTACATTCCATATATAAATTATGGCAAACCAAGCGATATATCTTAGGGAACATCTCAAAGAGAAGCTTATGCGGCGGGAGACCCCGCTATGATGCTGGTGGCTTCCAGGGTTGCGTCTGTCTTGGCACTCTTATTCTTCATGCAGTCTAGTAGATGGCTTTTTGGTGAGACGTTACTGTTTAGCGCTTACTATATGGAATGTGAGAGAACGACGCACTGTTTGTTATATGTTTCAGCCCTCATTCAAACCTTTAGACATCACGAATATCAGGAGGCAGGGTACAAGTATAAATAACATAAATTCCAATATAAACTCCCCTTCCATATACATACACATACAGTAATTATAATCCGTGGCTTCCCCCCGCGAGCGGTTACCAAACCAACTCCACTCCCTAAAGCAAATTAAAACAAGTTAATCCTCAATATCATCATCGCTCAGCACCGTCCCACCCGCCTTCAAAGCACCAAATCGCTCTTCCAGTCCCCTTCCCACACCCGCTGCCCCAGGCCGCAAGATCTTGACTTTTTTCTCATTGCCTTCCCCCTTCCCATCCACATCCACTACAGGGCCCATACCCTCTTCATCATCTTCTGCAACGCCCCCAATCCCAACGAACTTCACCACCCTCTCCATCTCCGCCCTTGGGAGGGGGAGGCTCACACAACGTGTCCGCGACAGATGGATAGCAAAAATATACGGTAACCGTTCCAGCAGCATCTCCGTCCGCGCCGAGGCACCAAGTCCCACAAGCGATGGTGACGGTGCATCCGGTTCACCCCCTTCAGTAACCGTAACGGCAGCAGAAGAGACAAAAGCGTCGCGGCGCCATCCTTCAACCGTGCCCACTTCCCTATTTACCGCCGCAGAACTAGTAGTACTTGCGCCATCTTCCCGCCGTAAAAGGCGCGATGCAGCGAGATCGGCAAGGCTTCCTATCTCTTCTTTCTGGCGCCACAGCTTGAGGCTTGTCGGGTAGAACATCTTGAATGCATCCCCACCTCCACCACCTCCCCGACCTCGCCCGCCCCTCCTCGGCGCAGCCCGTCGCTTCACTGGATCCGGCAGCGCGAATAAGAGTCCCCTAACAGCGACCTGGAACGCGAGTTCATCCTGTCTTGCCACGTCCCCCGCTCCACCTTGGCCATAGGCCGATTCCCATGAAGGAGTTAGGAGGTCCGCGTCAGAGAGGGCGTCGATGCAACCAATTGCGTGGACCAGATCTGAGGAGTCTTCCGCATGGGATGCCGGGGGGTCGCACGAGAGGATGTAGTTCTCATGCAATGCAGATATGAACGTCGATGTGTCCGTGCCCATCTCATCGATAAGTTCCGATGCATTAACCTGTGAAGGCCGCGGGCGTGCGGCGTGCGCAAGGTATGGTGGTAGCACCTCAACCGCCCGCTTATCCTGCTCGGTCGGGAGAGTATCGCGTTTATTATACACAACTTTGCCCACAGCGTGGAAAATTCCCAGGCTCGCTTCTCGTCTCGTAACAAGCTCCAGACTCTCTTCCTCCATCTTCGTCATTGGCTGTTCCCTTCCTGCAGCTTTCTTTCCTTTTGCCGAAAACGCGACTTTGCCACCCCAATCTCCCTCTTCGCCGCGCAAACATAGGAACTGCAGGCTCGCTACGGCACTGCGTACATCCCCTATCTCCGCAAGACGCTTGAGGACGAGCGGTCCGGGGGTCTTGCGGCGGCCGGATGCGCGGGCTTCCTTCTGCACGGTCAAGTTGAGGGCTTTCGCGAGAAGCGTTGGCGCGACAGGGTTGAATTCAATTGTTGCGACGGCTGGGTGATGGAGGATCTCTGGACCAAGGAGACGGTGTGCAGTGAAGCTATCCGTGGTAGCGGTCGTGGTGAGTAGAGTTTCGGTGATGACCATTATAAGAGGGATTATGGGGGCTTTCGCAGTGGCGCCGTTAGGGCGAGTGTACGTCTCTGCAAGTGAGGGGGTGTTCGCAGCAAGGTACTGGAGGAGAGTAGAGCGAAAGTTCTGTAGCGCTGTCGATGCGCGCGTGATCGTGTTTGGGAATTCTTCGATGAGGATGATATTTTTCCTCCTATCGAGTGGTTTTACCCCCGAAGTCGAAGGCGGAGTAGGCCCATCTTCAGAAAATATATCCAGCTGCCCGAATTTTCCACCACGGCCCATGAACTCCTCAAACTGGGCGGCCATAGAGAGGAACCCCTCGTCTGACGCTATTGAGCCGGCTGGGTTCCGCCATTCGAGTATTTCCGCTCCCGTCGATTTCGCCAGGAGCTGCACAGTTGTAGTCTTTCCTGTTCCAGCAGCCCCCTTGAGGATTAACAGCCGTTGCCGTAGCTTCCCTTCCATAACTGCTTCAAGCCACCCTCCAACATCTGATACCTTCTTCTTATGAACTGCCAATTCGTCCAGATCCATTGGCGCAAATCTGTCTGCCCATGGCCTGGAATCCTCCTGTTTTGTATTTGCCTGCACCGGCAGCGACACCGGCGGCCTCATGAACCTCTGGCTCCCACTTACCACGCTCACGCCCCCCTCCATAACATCCCTTGTCCGCTTCGCCGCCGCAGCAGCAAATGAGCTACTAATCTTCGCCTTGCTTTCCGGTACCTCGTCTTCATCTGATATTCCCTCATCCTCCTCCACAAGTGCCTCCCTGGTTCGTTCTCCGGTTGGGCGTGCACCCTGGGATTGCTGCTTCTGGACTTGTGTCGAGAAGAATGTATACAAGCTTTTCGACTTCCCTTTCTCCACCGGCTTTCCTTTGGACTTCTGCTTCTCGGGGCTTGCGCTGGCGCTCTTCCTGCTAGAAACAGCGCGGCTTTGGCTGGGGAGAAGCGATGTAGTATTTCGCTGGCCATTGCTGGTCAGAGTCGATTGTCGAGATTTGGTCGGCGTGGGAGGTTGCTTCAATGATCGCGTCGGCCTCACAAAGGGCGAAGGCTCCTCGATGGGAGACGAATTAAAGTCGATGGCCCGTATCGGTGCTGCGGTTCCCTTCCGTGTATATTCATCATCGCTGCCATTGTCGCCCTTGGGCGCAGAAGGTGAGCTCGAAACAACTACATTGCGCCTCTGTCTCTTCGTCGGGGGAGCCATCGAGGCAAACAGTATCTAGCGGCTTGGATCATTTGCGGGAGCAGCCTCGACAGTCAACATATTCGCTGTCGCAGAGCAATGTTTATCTAGGTTGGTGGCCAGGCTGTCTCGTCGACATTGTGGAGTTGGGGAAAGAGTGGACCCCAGTTCTGTCAGCCTTGCTGGTTGCACACCTGTCGTCTAGACTGTCGTGATTACATAAGCCATTTTATGACTTCAACGACAGCTCTCACCACGTGCTATATTTGTAGTCAAATGGTTTATATACACGTATATTGATTATTCTACGCAAATAATCCCAATTCTTCTTTCAAAGTTGAACAATTCTTTTGTGGATGCGTTTGGATTTACCGCTTCAGTCGTATGCCACTTTGTTTGTGCCGCTCCTTGTGCCATTTCCGTACGTCCCTAAGATATATGAATGAATCTAGCCGCCTAATCAAAAATATTATCACAATTATATGAGGAGGTACAGGCAACATATCAACGAAAATTTCAGAGTACTAACAAATCCGGGTCGAACTTCCCACGCCGCAGAATCTAAATCCGTGAAAATGCACTCGTGCAGAATGGCAGCAAAAAACCTCGACACAGATCCCAGCACAGGGTCTTAGGAAGCCTGATCTCGCTCCCGCGTGTTAATTAAAGTTATGCTTCAAGATTTTTAATTCAAAAGAGATGCCCACTTTGCATGCGGCAAAAATTTTATTGGAATATTAGGTCACGCTGGGCACAAATTCAGTACAGTGTTTCGAGACAGTATATATTGAGTGTCTAGTCGAATCTATGATATCAAAACTGAATGCACGGAAGCATCAATTTATTGTGTATAATGCCAAAAGGCAATCCATCAACCGCCAACAGCGGTGTGGGCTGCGAGTTAAGGAATGGCTCGTCCCAACAAAAGAGTAGGTAACTGGCAACATCCCTCAACAGTCTATATGCTTACTTAGATCCAATGTACTGTTTGCTGGTGGACCCAACGATCAGGTCACCGTTGCCAGTAGCAGCTTGGAATCCTTTGGCTATATTAGCTTTGCTCTTTGAAATCCTGATAAACACAAACTTACCTGCAACAGATTGATCTCCACGGGTGCAGTGGTCGACACTCCATAGGACTGCATCAGCTACGTGGTGGCTACAAAATACAGTTAGCAAAGGTATGCAAGGTGTTTTTATATGAGAGGCAAAATTCTTACCAGTATGAGGAAGATCCACTCGGGTTCAAAGATTGCCCAGTGACCTCTGCCGCGCCTGCGTAACAAAAGTGTGCAATGCCCAAGCCAGATGGAGCAACACAATTCTGGTTGCCAAGTGCCTTGAGATAATTGTAGCATGCAATTACGTCGTTAACATTTACGTATGCATAATCAGTTGGGCCGCATCTGGGCTCAAATCTTGCTTGGATTGAGGAAGTCTTGACAGAGTCATCGCCCGAGGACTCTTTGACAGCTATAGTAGTCAGCATTTAGCACGCCTTGGATAGGTTGAGGGCCGCTCTCATACATGAATCAGGTCTCCCTATTTTGTAAAGGTCCGCAGATGTGAGGCCAAGTTCTTTCAAGCTAGGCAATCCCGGGCCGGGGATGACTTCGGGGGTCTTAATAGCATCGATAGCTGCACCTGCTACCACATTGAATGAGGCAAGGGCGAGAATGGCGGGAGTAACATATGTAGTTGCAACCATCTTGACTGTAGTTATAGCTTCGATGGGAGACTTAAGCTGCGTATTGTAGAATAAAGCTGATTGAGAGGATGATGGAGTTTATTTTTTACTCTGAGAAGGGCAGTCGTCGCCATGCTTATATACACAGCCATTTCACATTATCTCGCATCGGGTTCCATACAGTTTGCGTAACGTTGCAATATCTCCGCAATGCTTGTATCTACCAGCTTCTGCCTATGAAATGAATAAGACAAGCCCCATGGGAGAATTCGTCTTACTCAGACGGACCCCAATAGGTGCCAAGTTCGACTTCTATTGATCAGTAGGACATGGACATGGACACACACAGCCGCATGACGAATCCTTTGATGTAGCCGCATAATTAGTCCTTCCGATAAAGCCGTATAGTAATGAATCCTTCGAATCCTTCGGACCGTCTAAACCTTCCATGTCCTCCAATAATAGGCGGCAAAAGTAAGGTTGACAGGAATAGTGGAAGAAACGCTGTCCGGGGGGGTATGTCTGTGTGCAGACAGTTAACACAGCCTTTCGCCCCCACGCTGACGGCCCCACTCACCAGCCATAGGCCGAGGATATATGCACAATCAATGAAAACGAAACGTGATAGCTCATAGCAGAAACTATAGCTGTCGCCTACTATACACCGACTTGAAGCCTATCTCGGGTAGTCATACATGCCCGTAATAGTAACACGTTCCCTCCGTTTTGCCTTTGGCTGACGCATTGATAGGATTCTCGTCGCTGCTCACGGAAGCCTAAACTGGCCCCACGACTTTGAAACTCTGCCAATCCAAGAGTAGGCACATAAACACAGCTGACTGTGCACGCGACGTGTCACTGCAGTTTCTCGTAATCCTTAGGCCAGGAACAGTATAACGGGTGAGAGATCCCCACGATCTACAGGATCTGCACGTCAGTCTTAAAATAGCCACAACCGTCGGGCCTAACCGACTCGGGTAGCCAAGCGTTTCCAAGGGTGTCCTATACTTTCCACCCGCTTCTTCCGTTGTGCCACGGCTATTCTTACATCTGTGCTGTTCATTTACGGTTATATTAATTGAGGCTGTGGTCTTATTTAATGGCTGATTTTTGCAGCTATACTGCTGTTCTTTAACACCACTTTTCTCCATTTTACCCTTGCGTTCCGTATTTAGGTTTCATTTGGCATGCGCCACCATCGGTGTATTATTATGCTCAAAATTAGTATTACGTCGCGTTCATAATAATGGGATGTAAAGATACGCAGCCAAGTAACTATTCGATGCCCCGCATGATTGTATCCCCCTAAAATATTATTATTGCATGTCGTGCGCATCTGTGGGTGAGGACGCGTAGCCAAACGGAGGTGTTGACCCGTGAATACGCGCACTGTTCGGGGCCGAATTTTGGCACCGATACATCTATAGACTCCCATAATCTAAATGCATGTGCAAGCACATTCTCGGTCGTATTCTTCGCAGGTGCATTCTTAGTCATACATTCTTCAATGAGCGACTTACTGTATGCAGTGCCACGAGAGAAGAGACAACGCCGTTAACAACATGACCTGTGTGTTCCGCGTATTCCGAGTAACCTAGGATGCTGCAGCCTTTTGGCTCCGCGGGAAGCCTCTAGAACATTTTTACCGAGCCGAGGGATGAAAGCGACAATATGGTGGAAAAGAAAGACTGGAAACAATCCCATCCAACAAGCACCACATGCAAGAATTGGCATTATACAATACATAAAATACCGTACAATATGAGTGCCTGCAGTAACTACCGGAGATAATCGGACGGCGAATAAATAGACAAGACGCGGCATATCTATAATCAGCTGCAGCTTAGTTCCAGATCCCACAATACGACTCATTTTATTATATTATAACCGGAGATAACTAAGGTCTGCTCGTCGCTAGAACTTTTTATATCCAACGCCCTTGACGAATGTCTGCTGCCAAGGACCCTGCGACTTGCCTTCAGCGAGTTGCAGATATAATTCCGCATGGGCCTCTCCGTCAATAGCAGAGTATGCAGGCGCCCCATTGGCCTTCCGCTCATCGCTGTAATAGAACCTACTAGTGTTAATATTGTCACTTAAAATCGGCGATAGAAATCCACAACTTACTTGAATCCCTGGTCTGCGTAGGCTTGGGAGGCAGATTGAATGATATGCGCCGTGGCCGACTTTCCGACACCCAGATCCAGAAGTGGTGCTATAGTTGTCGTATTTGTTATATTTCCAGTATAGATAAATGTTCTTGATGCTGACTCCGGGAGTTCCTTGAAAGCCAAGACAGCTTGCTGAGCAGCGACAAAGGCGCTATTGGTGTTGATGGTCAAGTCTCGAGTGAAATCTGCCAATGGGAGAGAGAGCGGATCCTTCGGGTTATTTTGGGTTCCAGCTGCGGCTTTAAGAATGTCAGCATGCTTCAACAATATCTCCAAGTACCGAGTGTAGCTTTACCATTGTACACGACAACACTTGGGGCGCCCAGCAATGATTTCACTTTCGAGAAGGTCTTAATGACAGACTCTGGATCAGAGAAATCACCAGAGATGTTGACCTGGTCCGCAGTACTATCTGTTTCCTTCAAACTTCTAGATGCCAGGGCGACCTTGTAACCCTTCGCAGCAAAGGCTCGGGCCACATGCTTCCCGATATTGGGTCCGGACCCGAGGATAAGAACAACAGGCGACGTGTTGACCATGATTTTGGATTTAAAAGTTTAAATGGAAATGTTGAATATGATAAAATGTTCAAAATCGGCACAGAAACGATGTTTAATGATCTTTGAATACGAATTCTCGGTCTTGGTTTCAGTGGTAACTGCTTTGTTTTTATACCCTTGATATTACTATTCATAATGGTTACCAAGTAAATTTCCCTTTACTAATTCAACCTCGAAGCTGCTAAATTTCCAATCGTCATCGTTGTGTAGAATCGTATAATCGGAAGTTGATGACAAAACGTGGCCGATTACCAAAGCTGATTACTGACAAACCCAAGCTTTTCAGAAACCGATCTCGTCCACCCCCGTTCGACTTCGCTTCCGCCCCGCCCCCGCCTCCGCTGCCGCCTCCGCTCCCGCCTCCGCTCCCGCCTCCGAATCGCGCCTTTAAATCCGCCTCTTCCCACCCTCTTCGGACCTCTTCCACCTCTTCGGAACTTCTTACACCATTGTCGGACCTCCTCCACCTTCCACCCCACTAACCACAAACTCAAACATGTAACAAATTGACATGATGAAATGTCTATACTTATTGCTCGTATTTAAAGAAGAAGCCTCCTTCTTTTAAATATATACTATGTAGGTGACCCCAAGAGTCTTGCGTCGGCCTTTCCGTTATCCGCACATCGCAACAAATCGACGACAGATTCACGGTAACAATCATGTCCTCGCCCACAACTTTTCTGATCGCTGGCGGAACCGGCCGTCAAGGTGGCGCAGTCGTCAATGCGCTTTTGGCAGACAAGTCTACTTCAATTCAAG
This sequence comes from Pseudogymnoascus sp. 05NY08, assembly GCA_001662605.1. NCBI lineage: Eukaryota > Fungi > Ascomycota > Leotiomycetes > Thelebolales > Thelebolaceae > Pseudogymnoascus > Pseudogymnoascus sp. 05NY08. Next base: position 451,842 of record KV458781.1, on the reverse strand, counting down.
CCAAGGACATTTATGTCTTGACTAGGAATACAGCTGGCGCCGGTGCTGCCGCCCTCACAACCAGGGGGGTTAAACTCGTCCAAGGCGAACTCGGCCAACCCGATGCCATCTTCAAGCAGCTGTCAGAACTGGGCGTCAACCCCACTAAGACAGCCGCATTCCTGTCCCAAGCTCATGGACCGACAGAACTGAACGATGCAAAAGGTTTCATCGACGCTGCCATTACGAATGGACTGTCATATTTCGTCTACTCCTCCTGCGATCGCGGTGGTCCAGAACTCAGCGACCGCGACGCCTCCTACTGCAAGACCTTCTCCGACAAGTTCCAAATCGAGAAGCACCTTGAATCGGCTAGCGCAGGTGGCAAGAACATGAACTACACAATTTTGCGACCAACTTGGTTTGCCGACAATGCTCTCTGGGGATTCCCTGGGAAACTTTGCATGGCAGGATGGCGCGAAAATATGGGAGGAAAGCGCATGCAGGTGACTACAGTCAAGGATATCGGACGATGGGCAGCAGAAGCTCTTTTGCGTCCTGATGCCTCGGGTATCCGAAACAAGCCTCTTAGCATTGCTAGCGACTATTTGTCGTTCGATGAGATTGACGCCATATTCCGGAAGGAGACAGGAAAGCCGGTCGGCGTCACCTATGGCTGGCTAGCGAGATTCATGATCTGGATGGTCGAGGATTTGCGCACTATGTTTGGCTGGATCAATGAGAGGGACTATGGCGCCGACCTGGAGGAGCTGGCGAAGACGGTTAAGCCTACCACGTTCCGTGAATGGCTCAAGGAAGCTCATAAGGCTTGAGAAGTTTGCGGGGTGGTGAATTGTTTGTGATTTCATAGAGCTTAAGATACCACGCAGATGCCACGCACTTGTTTAATTACGGGAAAGTTTTTTTGTTTTACATACCCAGTATACAAACCACTGTTACAGTCGGAGTGAACCTTGTCATGCAAGAAAAGTAAACCCTATTTTCCGAACAAGCACGATAATCTTATTTCTATCTCAAGCGTCTAGATTTAGCCAGAAATTCTCGGCTATGAATTTCTTTCAATTCATGCCAATACGCCATCAAGGACGATCTCGAACTCGACTTCCTCACACTTGACCATGGAGCTCTCCGCGACCCCTGGCCCACAAGCTGCTGATCCAACCCCAGCACCCTGCACATCAACCCTCCATAGCACCGCCCCATCATCCTCAACCACCAAATCTCTGGGGTGTCTTGCCTTTTCGAGCACCCTTGGAGAGTATTGGCTCGCTGCCCACTGAAGCATATCAGCGCTATCTCCAGAGACCCTTGAAGCCTGGATTCCCGCGCCTGAATGGCTAGCCATCTTCACCCATCTGGTATCGATCCTGTTCCCATTCTCTTGTGGCACTTCATAAGGTGTGTACAGTTCCTCGACCGTCTTGTTCCAGATCCCAACTCGTTGAGCGGAGCGCTTGTCGGCGTATGACTCGCCAGGTCCGAGCCCGAACCAAGATGCATTCTCCAGGCTCTTCACGAGGCGAACATCAAGGCCAACACGTGGAAGATAGGCGGGGAATGGTCCACATGGAAGGATGTGCGCTTTGATTCTCACAGAGCCGGATGAAGAGATCGAATATTTCAGAGTACAGTCGAATCCCCAGCCGAGAATGGGAGGAGAAATGTAAGACTTGATCTTGAGCTGGACGGTGGATGGATCAACACTCTCAACGGTAAAATCGCGCAGCTGGGAAGTCAGGGTATCAAGGCCATAGTGAGTCCAGTATAGATAGTCTTTGGGGCGATCATTATCAGTTGGACTGCGCCAGAATCCTGGTATAATAGCTGCCCGGGTCTCCGGGTCGAGGGCAAGGAATGGAACGCCTCCCACAGTCCAAGATGTTATGGACCCGCGTGCGCGACAAAATTTGATGTCGAAGTCGGAATTTCCAACGGAATACTCAACTTTTGAAGTGCGGAGTTGGAGGGCGCTGGATTGAGATGCCGGGTATTGAGGTACGGAAGCTATGGGGGAATCGGTCTGGGCAAGGCGGTGCTGGAACCAGGCTATTTCGTGTCCGGCATCGGCCCAAGATGTCGAGGCTCGAAGGCGGAAACTCACCGTTAACCACCCGCCTGATGCTTTCAGGTAGTCAAGAATATCGTGGGGAAGTCGCACTGTAGCCGTTTCGCCGGGCTTGACGTCAGGAAGAGGCAACTCGCCAGATGATCCTATTTGAGCACTATAATATTGTTAGATTTGAAGGAATCGGTATGAGTCTCATGAGACTTACCTGCCGGTGAAAGATTCCAACTTGTATACAGCAACCAAGTGCTTCAGATCAACAAAGTCGTAGCCGTTCTCAATTATGAGATCCTCGTCCGTCACTGAAGCCCTAACTGGCTCTATAACTTTCTTGAACTCTACTAACCCGGGAGTAGGCGTATGGTTGCTGAAACACAGCCCGTCCATGACAAATGTATCATCGTTTGGAGTGTCACCAAAATCGCCTCCGTAAGCGTAAAATCCGCCTCGTTCTGAGTCTGACCCTGTCCATAAACCATGGTTGGCCCACTCCCATATATATCCACCCTGGAGCCTCTTGTTGTCTCTGAAAACTGCTTGATAGTCTTCGAGGCCTCCTGGCCCATTACCCATTGCATGGCCATACTCGCAGAGAATCATTGGTTTCGTAAAGGTATCGTCTTCCACACCAGCCGTTTTCGATAGCTTCACTAGCGTTTCTGCCGAAGGATACATATATGAAAACATATCGGCACTCTGGGCATCTGCGTCACCCTCGTAATGAACAAGGCGGCCTGGATCGACAAGTTTGGCATAATCATACATGGCTTGGTGATTTTTTCCGTAAAACGCTTCATTCCCTAGAGACCAGATAATGATAGATGCGTGGTTCTTGTCTCGATGTAGAACTTGTTCCATACGATCGATGTACTGGTTTTTCCACACATCATTATCCGATGTGAATGCAGCTGCTTGAGGGAACGTAAGCTTCTTGCGTTCACCGTAATCCATTTCTTCCGGAATGTTAAGCGGTCTCGCGATGGCATCGTAAAACCCGTGGCACTCTAGATCCGCTTCGTCCATAACCCACAGCCCAAGCTCATCGCACAACTCATAGAGTCGTGGATGGGATGGGTAATGAGAACAGCGAAGCGCATTGATGTTGTACTGTTTCATTAGAAGAAGGTCCTTCTTGATAAATGATAACGGAACGGCCCGACCATGGTTAGGATGATGATCATGTCGGTTCACGCCACGTATAAGGATAGGCGATCCATTAACACACATAAGACCATCTTTGAGCTCTACAGACCTGAAGCCGACATTGTGCGAAATTGTTTGCAGAGTCTTGTCCAGGGCTTTTGAGCGGAGGGTGATCTCAAGGCTATATAACGTGGGAGTCTCAGCAGTCCACTTTCTTGGTGCAGGAATTTGAAGAGATAAATTAATTTTTGACTTGTCGGCCTGGACGGAAAATGTGTCTGATTTCACAGTCTGGTTACCCTGAGCAGAGTCTCTGAGCGTCAAAGAGACTTCGACATCAACAGTCAGGGCCAGATCTAGCGATACTGCCAACGTTGCGTCCTTATATTGCTCGTCAAGGATGGTCTTCACGAAGAAATCCTCAATGCGAGCCTCTCCAGGAAACGCAAGTAAGTATACATCTCTGTATATTCCTACGTCACAATTCAGCATCGCATCACGTGGAAGAGTCAGCTATCAAGAGCTCATACCTGATAACCACCATTGATCTTGGTCTTCAATATAAGACCCGTCGCACCACTGGTAAACCCGCACAGAGATCTCGTTGATAGAATCCCTCGTCACGAAAGCAGTAACGTCAAATTCGCTCGGATTCCGCGATCCTTGGTGGTAGCCGACAGGATGTTCATTGACCCAAACATGAAAGCTGCTGTCTACTCCTTCAAATCGGAGTCTCAACTGGGAGGATTCGTCCCAAGCTGGTGGCACAGAGAAGGTGCGGCGGTATGTTCCCGTCGGGTTTTCTGTGGGCACATGCGGCGGGCACACCGGGAACGGATATATCACATTCGTGTACTGAGGCCTGCCATGTCCCTGGAGCTGCCAATGCCCGGGCACATTGATTTTAGTCCATTCAAGCTCTGGTGCTTGGAGGCTTGATTTGGTATCCTGACTCGAATGGTCAGGAGTGTCCAAAGTGGTACTCTCAAGAGCGCTCTCTATATCACTGCCTATTCTCGACCCGGGATTTCCAGGCTCTGGGGCCTCCAATGGGTTAGTGGCGTATTGAAAGTCCCACGTCCCATTAAGAAGAAGCGATGTTGCGGGAATGTGATATGCTCGGGCCGGGAGTCGGTTCCGTTGGAAGACGAGCTCATTGCCGTAATCGGGCAATTCTCCTTGGCCTGTGGAAAGCACAAAATTTGATTCTAGGGAAGGCATTTTTCTTGACGAGGAACCCAAAAAATATTTGGATTAGCAATGGGGATTAGGAAAGAATTCAAGACCTCAGGTCTATTTGAGGAGAATAAGTGTGGAGAAGGCACGGAGGAAGCGATAAATCCGCGATATCCGTGATAGCGATCGCAATTGTGCTCTGCATGCAAATAACGTAAATGGCTCCTTATTACCGTTTCTAGCTTCTTCTCAAACTCTATGGATTGGCGTAGAGAAGTGATGTGGAACATTGACTTACCGACATAGGACAAAAAGCTATGTTGGTTTCGTTCTCCTCACTCGGGGAAGGAGCTTCCGTTTCCGATGGGGTACAGCGCTCTTGGCAGAACAACACACGGTCCGTTACGGGCCGAGGAATATTCAGGTGCTCATACCCCGCAACAACACGAGTACTCCAACATCACCACGTGCGGAATATCGAATTACGGCCCATATTCCTCGATGATGTGCTTACATTGACGGAAGATTTCTCTACCAACTAACTCTAAGTTACCCCACAATATTCCAAAGCTTCCCCATCATTTTTTAGCGCTTCTACACTCATGACTAGGAATCCATACGATACAGTGGCAACAAATCGCAGTCCCAAAACGTATCGTAAAATGGCATTGGTACTATTTTGATATTCGTTTTCGGGTTGCTTTCTTTCGTGGTGCGCGACAATTTATATAAATCAAAACGGTCTTACAATGGGGATATAGCTAATCATATGCTAATAATACGACGGAACATTTATTTAGCCTATAATGCCTCGAACTTCACGTGCTGTCTGTAGATTTTACAAGTGGTTATAACTTGCAGCGCGTATTTGTTACCACATTACTTGTGGGACGAGATAGGCAATATGAAGTTAATACTTTTACGTGTTGCTCGTTCCGTGTTCTAAGACCGCGTTTCCATCTGTTGAGGTGATAACTGTTGGCAATCCATGAAATCCCCATCACTGGCCGAGGCTCATTAGCGAACCGTTAATTAGCGCGCGTGAATCCCCCGACGTTCGCGCTCTTGCATTTCCGCACTACAACTTTCACTGTCCGTCCAGCCAACCAACTCCTGCAGTTACTGTGAGAATTTGCTTTACTGGGCTATATTTTATTTAGGTCTTGTACTTATGTGAACTGTGTTGTCCATCTTGTGCCATACCAATGACCCCACATATTCCAACATAACTGAGAAGAAACCCTCGGACTTTCGTCTCTATGAACAGACCTCGGAGGCCCCTATTATCTAGGTCGCGAGCGGCGCATGCGGTAAGAATACCCCGTTTATATACTGTGGCCCCCTACAGATACTTCCGAAATGCTTGATTATTACAACCACCCAGGTGCTGACTGCAGCTTGTTATAGTGCGACGTTTGCAGACGAAGAAAGATCCGGTGTGTTTGATCCGCTATGCTAATTGCTACCTCTAGCCAATGTTAAACTAACTACAGATTAGATGTGATGGAGGGCAGCCTTGCGCCACATGCTTATCCTCAGACCAAGAATGTAACTATGGTGCGGAGGCGGGTCCGTAAGTAACCAAGGTTTTGACATTATTGATGCTTACTCACAAGAATGAAGGAAGGGGAAGAGTGACCTGATCCTTGATGGAGTTTTGCGCATGGAGCGACACCTTGAGGAGATGAGTGCTATTATTGTAAACCCCCTATTTTGGTCGCCAATTGACGTTGCTAACCCCTGGATCAGACATCAAACGTGGGCATGCTCGGCCACCGCATCTTAACAGACCCAGCCATCTCGCCAGAAGTAACGCACTCTCACCACGACATAGCGGACCGTTCCTCGCATCATCAATCTCAGTCAACAACTGGAAATGATACACAAGGTGTGCACAACGCTGTACTTTCCGGCCTTCACACATCTACTACTGAATCGGTCCTTGACTGGCCGCACTTCGATATTTTCCCCTCAATACGACAGAATTATATTCCCATCTTTCAGCTTGAGAAATCCCGATCATCGTTGAGAACTATGGCATCTACAGCGGTGCCATATCTCCGTGCTGATGAAGTACAACAGGTAGTCGAGGCATTTCAATCATCAATTAATTTCTTCTACCCAACGATGTTAAAAGACAAACTCCTTGCAGTCCAAAATCTAGTCCTTTCAGGGAACCTAGATGACAGCGTTTCCTCTTGCATCTCTCTACTTGTCATGGCTCTCGGATGTGCAAGCCAAGTTGTTAGTTTGCTCTTTAACGCCGAGGCCTTGACCCCGGAATCCTTGGAATACCAACTTTCTCAAAGAAGATTGGCCGAGATATATTTCGATGGTGTATTGAAGAGATTGTATACCACACAATTAGAGATATCGACAGAGTCGACACAATGCCTATTTTTTGTCGCGTCAGTACTTCCCTAGAATCTCGAATATATACCATATTGACGGTTATAGTTTATACTTTGCATATCTCCAAAGGCCGTTACAAGCGTGGTCATACATAAACACAACGGCCGCGAGGTGCCGGCTGTTATTATCTTACGGATCTTCTAATTCACCTGATGAGAACGAGTGTCTCAGGAGAATTTTCTGGTCTTGCTACATTCTCGAAAGGTTATCCCCATTCCACTACCTCGGGCCTACTGAGAATGTAACTAATAAAAAGCAGCGATTACCTTGCAGAATTTGCTGCACTTCCTGAAAGCGGCATTGCGTCTATTGAATCCACAATCCCGCTCCCAGGCCAATACAATACCCACACCATAACCAACAAGTTCACGCCCGCTACCCCTTTATCTCCACCATCCCTTCTTCCTCTGACTACTCCACGGTCAGAAGATGAAGAACTCTCCTCTCTCTATTTTTTAGCATGCATCTCAATGCGCCGGCTTCTGAACCGAGTCCATGACATGCTATATGCACCCACGACTGGGGTCTCCCCGTCTCCGTCACGCTTCCCTACCGTGGTCTCGGAACTATCGCACCAGCTCGACGAATGGCGCGATTTACTTCCTGGGCCATTTAAGTTCTCTCTAGATACTGAACCGACCCAGACCCAACACGGCGGCTTCTTGCGACAGCGATATTTGACCTGTCGGAGCGTCATATATAGGCCTTACCTGACATGGGTACTCGAAAATTGGAATAGCGGCACCAGTTGGGAAAACGGCGGATTGAGCCAAGAGATTCTCAGCAAATGTGGGATATGTCTCCAGGCTTGTATTCTGCATATCCAGAATCTGCGGGGTTATGTGCACACCATAATGATTGATATGTGGATATGTAGCATGAGCATGACTGGTGGGATGTTGATCTTGACTGCATCGTGTCGGATTCCGGGTCTACGGGACCAAGTAAGTGAAGAATTGTTGACTCTTGGGGGTCATTTAAGGGGCTTATTCCAGCAATGGAGTCGAGTGCCTGGGGAGAGCGATGCGTCAAGGAGCCCAAGCGTTGCGCAAAGCTTGAGGATGATAGGGGAGATTGAGGATTTTATTAAGCAGGAGTATCAGGCTCGAACAGATTCTCGGGAGATGACCAGGAATTATTGAAGTATGCCTCGGCTAAACCGTATTTCAACGTTGTCTCTCTACGCGGCAGCGGAGCGGTATAAGAGACAAAAGAAGTGCTATACAAAACCCCTTGAGGTGCCAAATTTCATCTTAGAAGTTACAAACATTATGAGGCACGATAACAGTCATGACCCAGAGGTACTACGGATACTGGTTAGAGAGTTAATGTAAATACTGGGCGCGTTGTAGAGTTAATATTCTGGCCTAGTGCCTTCAAGAAGCAAACAAGGAGTGTCACAAAAAGCTTAATTCTGCACTATCGTCCCCTTCAAATTAGTTCCCACGGATGCATCATATTTTTTTTCGGGCCGTTCTACTGCGATCTCTGAACTGAGCCTGCCTTAGTTATGGGTTTTTTTCTCTGGCGCTGTCTCTGTGGTGGCTCCACCAGAGCTCAACTCTAATTAGCTAGTATCTTACCCCTCCCGCAGCTCCCCATGCGTCTAGCCCTGTACCCCACGCCTACCCCGCACGCCAATCCCACCCTCTTCTCGGGGAAGGCGGCACCGAGAAAATAGGCCTGGTCTGTCGCTGGTCCACAACAAGGTAGCTTACCTGCAAAACAAGGATTTCGAACTGGCCAACACGGCACATGGCCGGTTTATGGTATATTAAGCACCATTCCGCAGCGGCCCGAGCAAGTCTCCCCTGTTTGGCCTTCAATATCCATCGCTCTAAATCTTTCCCACGGGGAAGACTCGGCACCTCCTACCCCGCAAATTAAGCTATCCTGAACGCAGTTATACCACCACTCACAAAATGATAATAAAGAGCTGATGATCCGCATAGCATCCCTCCTTCCGTCCTTCAGTTCACTTCAACTGGCAAAGGGAAACCAATTCCCGCCGCGGCTTTCGCTTTAATCACAACAATTCTCCTGTCGCCTTGTGTTTTTTCACGAATAATTCATCATGGCAGAAGATGGCAAAGGAGACGTGCATCTCTATGAGAATGCATCACGAGACGATAAGGAGAAAATCGGGTTGACTGGAGAAGCGCTGCAACTCTCCGACGATGTCGACGCAACAAAGCAGAGCCCATGGACGAAAAGCATGTTTCGACTGTACGGCGTTCTCGCTGTTGCATACCTGTGCGGATGCTTGAACGGCTATGATGGCTCACTTATGGGTGGCTTGAATGCGGTTGAGAATTATCAGCACTACTTTGGCCTGTAAGTCCAGGCCCTTTGCGGCCCCAGAGTGTTTCCAGTTGCTGATTAAACTCTCTATCTAGAAACGGGGCCGGATCTAGCACGGGAATCGTCTTTGCTATGTACAACATCGGCTCCATTCCTGCCGTCTTCCTGACGGGCCCCGTGAATGATATGTGGGGCCGTCGCGTGGGAATGTTCACCGGAGCTGTGATTATCATCATCGGCACTTGCGTTCAAGCACCATCTGTCAATAGTGGAATGTTTCTCGCAGGTCGTTTTATCCTCGGCTTCGGCGTCAGTTTCTGCTGTGTATCTGCACCCTGCTATGTCAGTGAGATGGCTCATCCCGCCTGGCGTGGAACTCTTACTGGCCTGTACAATTGCACTTGGTAAGCAAAATACTAAATGCATTCTTGCGTGAAATAAACCTAACAACTGTCAAGGTATATCGGTTCTATAATGGCGGCCTGGATTGTCTACGGCTGCAGTTACTATGAGAATGAGTACAACTGGCGCATCCCAATTTGGTGTCAGTTATTCACATCTACTCTGGTTGCCGTTGGCGTCTGGTTCCTTCCTGAATCTCCAAGATGGCTCATGGCCCAGGACAGGGTTGAAGAAGCCGCCAATATCCTTGCACGCTACCACGGGGAGGGTTCAGTCTCTCACCCAATGGTTCAACTACAAATGAAAGAGATGTCCCATCAGATTACTAGCGATGCATCAGACAAGAAGTGGTACGATTACCATGAGCTATGGAACACTCATTCTGCCCGACGCCGCTTGATTTGCGTCATAGGCATGGCATGGTTTGGCCAGATTTCAGGAAACAGTTTAACATCCTATTATCTCCCCGAGATGGCAAAGCAAGCCGGCATTAATGATGAACATACTAAGCTAGTGCTCAACGCCATCAACCCTGTGATTTGCTTCGCCGCCTCTTGCGCCGGTGCTCGCCTCACGGATAAAATTGGACGGAGACCACTTCTCCTTTACAGCATTGTGTTCTGCTCGTTCTGCTTCGCTATAATGTGTGGCTGTTCGCATATTGTCTCGGTCGACCCTTCAAACAAGGCCGCCGCCAATGCTTCTATCGCATTCATCTACATCTTTGGGATAGTTTTCTCCTTTGCGTGGACACCTCTACAGAGCATGTATATCGCAGAGACCCTTCCGACCTCTACCCGCGCCAAGGGCACCGCAATTGGAAACCTCAACTCTTCGATCGCTTCTACAATTATCCAGTACGCATCGGGCCCCGCCTTCGAAAAGATTGGATACTATTTTTACGCGTTCTTCGTGGGCTGGGATCTTCTTGAGTGGGTGGTGATGTATTTCTATTTCCCTGAGACTAAGGAGCGCACTCTTGAGGAACTGGCGGAGGTCTTTGAGGCACCCAACCCGGTGAAGAAGAGTTTGGAGAAGAGAAGTGCAAGGACCGTGATGGCTACGATGCGTCTTGACCATTTAGATGACAAGGACGCAGTGTGATAGCTTCACGTATAATTTCAAATTTACATTATAGCCTCGTTCAAGTCGTAGCTATTCCATATTTTGTCCTATTATCGATTTGTGAATCTAAACACACCAGTTGAACCCTCAGATAAAAAGCCTCTCTTTTTAATTATTACCGCTAATTTGACCTATTGTAATAGATGTAAAAGGCTACATCTCCCTACATAGTAACGACAGCCAAGGTGAAGGCCAATACAAATATTGCCCAAGCACTATGCTTGTGAATTATTGCGTCACCAGTTGGCGTTGGCGTTGGCGTTGGCATTGAAGCCGTTGGTGTTGTTGTATTCCCTGTATTGGAACCTTTCAGAGGGGCAAACCCCAGAGTCCCATTTTCCAGGTTATGGTCAATGTAAAGTCCTTGGAAGAATGCTACAAAATAGTTAATTTTTGCGCGAAAGAGATGAGAGTAGTGCTTACGTTGACCAATAACCCAAAGCCCTGGATGCGCTTCATAGTTCTGGCCGCTGAGGACAGCCGTGCAGTTGTTATTGCCATTATCTACGGCTGCCCATGCGTTCAATGGGATGTTGAAAGTCGAGCTTTTCTTGCTGATGGCCGTCGAAGTGTCTTTCTCGGCAAGAGAAGCATTGGTCTTCGACGGAAAGTTGAATCCAAAAGTTGGGGGCTTGTCGCATGGGAAGTACCCAGTGAGTAAATCACCCTCGATGGTGGATCGTAGAACTCCTTGGATGCCTGTTGCGTTAAAAATGGCAGAAACTGCGACGATAGGTCTACATTGTTAGAAATCAGGATGTCAGGGGCATAGATTACTTACCCGACTATTGTAGCAGTGCCGCTGTCAAGCTCAATCAGCATGTCTCTTTCCTGTACCTCTCCGGCAACCACAAGGTCGCCGAAAAGGACCCAGTTTTCAATAATAGGTGCTACGACGAGATCGCCATTGTACAGAGAAGTATCCAGCTCCCCCAATATTTGGGTTCCAGTAGCATCATCTGACAGCGCCAGGCCGAATCGGCATTCGGAGACTTTCTTTTGATCGCAAAGTGATTGAAAGAATGGTGTGGCATTGGAACTGGCAGGGAATTGGTTGAATCGTTTCCCAGAGAATCCACCAATTCCGGAATTTTGCAGTGGTGACGTGCCATTAGCAGATCCCACAACCTGAGTTGCAGTCAAGCCTCCGAAGGTGACTTCATCAGAATAAAGGTCGCCGACGATCTGTTGAAGTTCCATTGTTAGTATCGCTCCATGATCGAATGACGGTACTCACTGTTGCGCTTCCAGTGCCATCTTTCGATGTTGTACCATATGTATTCTCGAAAGTAATATTAAGATCCTCGGATGTTTTTCCCGGGACGTAGATTCCTGGGTTCACAACGATATCTCCAGACCCAGTGTCGATTAAAAGACTGAGGTTGGAAGCACCGCCAACGGTAAAGTCAGCGTACCAGAATCCCTATGAAATTATTAAAATAGCGACACAAAAGACCAGGATACATACTGCATCAATTTTTATTCCCTCAGAAGCCAATCCATCCCGTCGGTCAAGGTGGAGAAATCCCGTGCTTTTTTTCTGGGAGAGGGCAAGGCGAGACGAGCCAGGTAGATCAACCGAATTAGAGCCACAGTCAACCTCGATAGCCAGAGAAACCAGCGTAAAATATGATAAAATTGCCATTGATATAAATCGAGTGCTAGACTGTAGAAATGTGTATCATAGAATGCTAGTTGGAACTATCTTTACAGAAATCAGCACCATGATCACATTTATATATTTTCGTAGGACTCATATTTAAATTAAGTAGCATGGGGGGCCACGAGGCTGAAAACATGCCCTTGCAAGTCATGCCATATCTAATTGGTAACATCGGTAAACTTCATATGGGGTCGAATGTGTTTGTAGGAATACTGTAAGATTCCCCGAATAGATGCTGAGATGTGGACCCCAACATTGATGTGAGAATCCTGCGCCTCGCAATAGGGTCCGTGATTGTCTCGCATAACACCCTCTGATTGGCCGCATCGGCAGCTAGTCATCAAGGCACGGATCTTAGCCCCACCTGTCAGATAATAGAGCTGTCGATCTGAAGCCCCTAAAATGAGGTGTCTTGGATGAGACGGACGTCGACGTTGAATGATTACTGGAGTATGAACATATATCTGCCAGTCCCACGCTATGCCTTGGCGGCAAGTCCTAGTGGCATTGAGGTGATCAATTTTGCGTTTTCCGAATAGTTCAACATCACGTAGACCACCAAGTATCTATTTGCGGGATAAATCTCTCTGTGAAATATTCCACGTTGTTGCTTGCAGCAAAATATGAAATTAAGAACGGGTGACAAAATTAGAGTGAGGACGGGGTGCCTTACTTGCAGGTGGGTTGAGCCTTCCCTTTTGGAAATATTTGGTTCATTATCCACTTTTACCTTGAGCTAAAATAGACGACAGGATTCGGAAGGTCAAGTGTGATGAAACTAAACCCAATTGTTCGCGTTGCGTAGACACCGGACGCAAATGTGATGGCTATAGCAAGCCTGCAAGTCCTCCATCCAATGAGCTGCGTGTCCAACGGCGACATGGGCAGAGGCAAAGCCCTCCATCAAGCGGGCCTGGCATGGTTATTACCCCTCCTACATTCGATGATGAACAGCAGCGGCAGATCTTTAGCTTCTTTGTCACCTGCACCTCGTCAGTTACGTCTGTATACTACAGCTCGGACTTCTGGTCACGTCTTGTTCTGCAGCTTAGTCTTTCCGAGCCCGCAATTAAGTATGCGCTTTGTTCACTGGGCGCGTTGCACCGAATGTTCCGTGCATCTCAGGAGGCCAATCCGGATGGGACTGCTGTTGAGTTCCAAAATTACTCCCTCACCCAATACAACCTTGCAGTCAAATGTACCCAGAGGCTTCTGGCACAAAGTTCATCCGGCGACTCGGACCTGGTGATCAAGGGCTTGGTAGCATGTGTACTGTTTGTGTGCTACGAGAACTTGGTGGGCAATTACAGAATAACCCAGATACACCTTCAAAATGGCCTTAAAATACTCCCTAGAGCTGTTGACGGACATGGCAAACAACTTTCCACGGTACCCGATAACATCACACAGGTCCTGAACCGACTCGACTTGCAGGCCATGTCATTTGCCGACTCCGAGGCACCCTATCCATATTACCTGGGCCAAGATTTGAGCGTTCCCACGTCCTCGCCATCGTTTGCTTACATCAGAGATGCAACGGATCATATCATTGAGACATTTCGATGGATTTTCTGGCTCGCTGCACTATCGGAACCAAATCCGATTCCACAATGGCAACTCGACGCGACAAGTACAGTCTTGCAGCAGTGGGCAAATGAGTTTGATCGTCTGGTTGCCTTTTTACCTGAAGCCGATATGGCGCGGAGTATCTGCTATGCGATTAGAACGGGCACAGTGTTTTACAATCCACTCAAGGCAGTCGGTCTCGTGTATATTTACTTCATTTGTATGCCACGCAGGTGGCCCGAGGTCTGACCTTCTCTTCGCTCTTCGAACGACAAGGGGCTTAAACTCGATGCCGCGTCTATTATTCCCATGTAACTACAGGGCCTATTTATAACGTGGTGGGTAGAATGCCCAATTGTATTGAATCAATGGGCATGCGTAGTAGATACTTTATTCGAATGCCGCGATATAATCAGTTACAGTAAGTGCGAAGTAGATTGCGCATACATACTTCCTTCCGGCCGATCTCGCGTATTGGCTGCTTCGTGAAGGCTAGATAGAAACATGGCTAACAAATTGAGGGCCTGAATTGCTATGCCGATTTATTGCCGACAGCAAGATACTAAGAGTTGCTTGTCTGAATTCAGAAGCTTGTCATCGCTTGTTAATGTGAGGTGAGAAGGGCTTATGGACAGGCTTCAAAAAACGACATCAATTGAGGAGTAAAGGGATAACCCTATTATTATTGTGGAATTTTTGGTTCGAATTGCCCCTAACAATAATCTCAGACGGTGAGGACAGGATTTCACTCGATAGAATAATTCTCTAACATTTCTGAAATTGCCGAGCATCTTGGCTCTCTTGGCTATTTATCCTTGGTCTTGGAAGTTGATGGTGAGTGTTTTCTCAAAAAAATGTTGTCATCCAACATCTCTAACATTGCCTTGCACCTTGGCACTTTTGGTCCACCTTCTCCGTTTCAACAGATGGTCACAGCAACCAAACACGCCATGACAACCTTGTATTCCGCCTCTTCTCGCCGCATGGTCTGGGTGTCTGGAGACTAAAATAAGCTAGTAACTCAAAGAGGTGTTGTCGCACACGATCAATTTCCTATTTTTGTATCGACAACTCCAACACTGCCAAGAATACCAAGTTTACCAAGCATCACGACAAAACATTGGCCGCGACGCAAGTTTGACGTCTGATCTTGGCTGTCTCCACGAGGAGGTTCAACAACAGACGACAGCCTCCTTATGCTATTATTGGGACGCGTCGTGTATGAACCTTGGGAAGGTGGCATTGTACGCGCGTATACAAGTATGGGGACGATTTCCTCTCTATGCCCTTCTTTTTTTTTCTCTCACTATCGTCAACACCATTTCTTCCTTCTCACGTTTTGTTCCTTGAAGTTTTAGCTACTCAGCTGGCCTGCCTTTGATTTTTTACGGCTGGACCGTCTTTACTTTACCAGACCTTTCTTCCCTTGTCGTCCTTCACGTTACGATCCAAAGTCAATCCGCTACTTCGATATATCTCGCAATCATGCGTTTCCTTCCCATTATCCTCTTGGCCGGTCTTGTTTCGAACTCCATCGCCGCGCCGCATCCACATAAGAACGGGGCTGCAGGTAAGGCTGCAGCTACCAAAAATGCTCACAAGGGTGGCAAAGGCAGAGCTGCCGCGGCCGCGGCCGCAGCTGCGGCAGCCGCTGTTGCTGCTGCTGGGACCGGCGCTGCAGCCGTTGCCGCTAATGGAACCGCCGTAGCAGCTGTTGCTGCCAATGGAACTGCCGCCGCTGGGGCAGAGGAGGTAGAGGATCCAAACAAGCTCGACCTTGCTGGTGTTTTTGGCACTGCTGTTGCCCTTCAAGGCGGCGACATTCAACAAGACGTTCTGTTCACCAAGTCTGCCGTGGGCTCCCTTGAGGTAGAGTTCAAGAACACCGCAGGCCGCACTCTCACCGTTACCGAGAACAAGACTCCCGCCGCCCCACCGACAGGCTTCCAAGCCCTTGAGCCAAGCAGTTTCAAAATTAACTTGGCTGAGGGCGCTGATGCGTTGACGTTACAGAAGGTGGATTATGTCATTGACGCTGCCAGTAAATACTCCTCGTACCTTATACCGTAACAGATTGCTAACACCGTCCCAGGCCCCGACATCGTCGGTCTCGACATTGCCAATGGCCAGATCGGTAAACTCTGCACCGAGACAAATACCTTCATTATCGACAAAGCCCTGGGAGAGCTCGAGTTCGAGGCTGATGAGAATGAGCTCACCCTAACCGTTACCAACATGAACGGCGAGTGGGGCATCTTCGTCCCCGCCGCCGCTGCCAATGCTGCTGCCGCTGCCGCTGGTGGTGATGCCGCTGCTGCTGCTGAAGCTGCCGCCGGAGAAGAGGGAGAGACCGACGTTGCCGGCAAATTCAGTACTGCTATCGCCACACCAGCCGGAAACCAAAAAACCGATATCCTCTTCACAGGCAACGTAAGTACCATCCAAGGCATAGTCCCATCTGCTAGTAATACTAACATCCACCTAGGAAGCCGGAAACCTCGAAGTCGAAGTCAACGCCACAGCCGCCAACGCTGTGGCGGTTGTCAACGGGAAACCATCAGGAAACCCTCCCACGGGTTTCCTCTTTGTTGACCCGCAATCGTTCAAGATCTCCACCAAGAGCGCGACAGCCGCCACCGACGTCGTAAAGGTTGACTACATCTTCTCTGCCGCGATCCTCGCGGCTGTCAACCCGACGCAAGGGCGCATCGGCAAGCTAGACGTAGCGACCAATGAATTCGTCATTGATGGCGTCGGAGAGTTCGAGTTCGAGGCAGAGGAGAACGAGTGGAGTCTCACGGTTCCGAATTTGAACGGCGAGTGGGCCATTTTAATCCCACAAGCTGCGGTATTGTGAGCGAAAGTGTGAAGGATGGGGTGGGGGTGTTAGGTGGTCTGGTTCCAAAGTTTTATTTGTAGGCTTTAGAAAATGGCGAAGAAAATCACGCGAGGGATCCGGGTTGTACAACACAATTTATATGAGTACTTCATAACACGGATCCCATTACACCCGCCCGCCATTTATACATATTTCCCTGCAGCCTGCCGCCAACTGCTCGCCTTCCCATTCCACCCCAACCCCAACCCCCACACCCACCCCCCAAGTTCCAAAAAAGCCTCCTCGTACTAAATCATCAAGTTATATAAAAGCATGCTCCAACCTATCCCCTAGCCTTAACACAAATAGCAATTAGCCGATCAACATACGTCTCCGGCTCATCCATCTCCTTCGTCGCACCTCCCCTCGTCCCCATCTGCGCATGCGGCATCATCTTGACCAACTCAGTCCCACCAAACCCATCGTCGCCTCCACCCTCCTCATCACGCCCAACAATAACACTAACCTCTTGACTCACCATGATCCCGCCAAACTGCTCTTCCACTAGCATAGCCTCGGAGCCACTCTCCAAACTAAGCCGTGGTGGCGTCAGCGCCTCCCTCTTCTCATGTCTCCGCCCAAAGCGCACGCCCAAGAACCTGCGTTGCGCTCTCGGCGGCGGCATCGGCATCGGAATCTCCATCGCGCTATCGCCATACACCGAGTCCAAGCGCTTAAATCCCTCACTCGACTCTCTTCGTCCCGATGAGCTCATAATGCTCTTCCGGCCATCATCAACACTCGCCCTGCGCCTACTCAGTATCGGCGCGAGCTCGCGATGTACCTTGCGTGTAAAGTGTTGGTGGTCCGGACTATTCCTGTGCACGTATTGCTGCGTACGGAAGAAGTTAAGTGGGACGAATTCGAGTTTCTGTCCGTGCGCGCGGAATTGGATGGGCACGATGAGGCGGAATGCGAGGATTGCTGCGCGGCCTGGCGGAGCGTCTGGGTTGGGACCGCGGCAGGGTACGGTAAGGGGGTGAGCGATGAGGAGGGCATCGTTGAAGACCGGGTCGTTGATTTCGTCTTTCAATGCCATGAGTGTGTCTCGGAATTCTATTGCGAATAGTTGCTCCTTTGATACGGTGATGGCGTTGGGCGATTTCGCATTCAAGAATTTTAGACATGCGGAGACCGATAACCCATCGAGTTGAGAAAGATACTCGGTCTCCCAGCCCCTGAAGCTGTCAATTGGTAACTGCATGGCAGGGAGTTGGTTTCTGCGGTTCTTGGGGACAAGGATATCAAACCCGCCGCGCACACGAGCTCTAAGAGCAAATAACGCCAAGTGGACACCAGGGTTCATAATGGGCGTGTCCTTGGAGTATTCGCACATATTAGTGAGCTGGCCCGGGAGGTCATCGCAGTTGATCTGCATGCTGCGAGATAGGATAGGGGCAACGCCTTTTATGTCGGCAAAGCGATAGCCAGAGGCTGCAAGGCGGTCGGCTTCTGTTTTATCCACGCTGCGGACAAGGATAAGGAGTTGTCCTTTGCTGCTTAGAACACGGGCTGCTGCAACATTTGTCTCCTCGTCCGCAGAGGATTTGGTTCCTTTTCGTCGGGCTCCAGGCTCCGTGTTGTGCATCTCGCCAGTGTTTAATATCTCATCGAATAGGACGCCAACCTTTTCCAAGGGCTGGTTTAACTGTTCTGCAAGATCTGCGGCGGCAGTACAGAATAGTTCGCGGAAAATAACTGAGTAGTTCTCTGTATACCCGTCGTCGCTGCCATGGGGATCGGTTTCTGACTTTAGCCCTGGACGGTACTTCTTCGTTTGTTGGAGGTGAGTACGCATGCCAGGAAGGAGAGTAGAGATGCTGCTCCAGTTACGCGTGGTGCGGAAAATCCACTGGAATACTGGGTGGGACGTTCCAAACACTTCGTCGAAAGACTATTGTTTAGGTTAGTACATGGGATAGTTCAATACGAGAGGTTTTCGGTCGACATACCCATTCAACATAGGAAGTCGTGACCTTCTGATTTGGGAGGAGGCCTTCAGGGGTCACTAGGAGCCTCCCATTGGGATCGAATACTGCCGAGGCCAAGAGAACTTGCTGAGCTCTGTTTGCGGAACGGGTTCTTCTCCTCTCTGTGATAATGGTGAGACTAAGAATGATGACACAGGCAGCAACAGACTATTTCGTGTTAATATCCCTACGGGTACAGAACGGGTTGGAAGCCATACCAGAACAATGATGACGATAACAGTTGCGTTCCTAGGAATGTCATGGGACTTCGTAGGCCTGGCCATTTTCAGGCGATACTTTGTTCCAACGGACGCAACCCAATGCATTCCAAACACGGCGCATGCTAGAATGACACCACACATAGCTCTCTTCCACCATGAGTCGGTCCAGGCCGCACGGAGGGCAAAGAATACAGACAGTGCCGTGATGCTAGCGAAGACAGCAATAACCGCTGAACCCACCACATATCCCACGCTATAAACACACGTATAATTCGAAATTCCAGCTTGCCCAAGGTAATGCATCCCGCAGATTGCCAACCCCGCCAGAGCTCCGCCAACTGCGAGTCGGACCCTGCTGATTTTGTCGTCGGACCCAACGGTCATGAAGGCGGCCAGGAGCACTATGATCGGAACGAAAAAGGAGAGAGCTGTGAAGCCCTGATTGTATGCGATCTGGATTCCGACGTGCCCATCGCCGAGGACGATTGCGCGGTTGCCGATGTAGTGCATGCACCAGATGGAAATACCACCCATGGAAACCGACGAACTGAAGAGGAGCGACCTGGTCGAGATCCATTAGTTATGGTGAGACCTGCAACTTTCACGATCAAAAACACACCAGTTATAGAGGCCTTTCCCGGCAGTCCGCCGGTGAAGTAGCTCCAAAGTCGTCCATGCTCCGATAAAGCTGACCACGTATGACAGCACCACAAATCCTGGCGTAAACTCTCTGGGGACGATGCGTCCCTCCCACTCCTTCCAGTCGATCGCGTTGTCCGTCATGGCATTCTAAGGAGTGCCGTGACTGAGGCGTGGCTTTTGCCCTTCAATCAACAGGTACAGTACAGTACGCGCTTGCCGAAGGGGAGATAATCCTACCCCTTCTCCAAGACAGGGACCAACCAAGATATTATCCATTTCCAGATCCTCCAACAGTGCTAATTCTTCATCGGGTTGGGGGGCATTATCACACTCATGGCGCTCCAATGGGGAAGGAGCAATACATGAACAAGAAAAATACCCGAGGCCCATTACCCGACGTTTTCCAGGTATTCTTCGCACGAACCCTCGAGCTGGACCTGTCTCAGCTGAGGCTGCGTGGATATTGAGCGCCACCAACCTATCCCCTGCGAATGATCGCTCGGGGCACCTGGCTAGTGCCGCTTTGTGGATATGATGAGTGGGGTGCGTGCATAGGCCAGAGAGGTCCAGAGTATGGGCGGGACCGTGCATCGCTAAGACTTGACACTGTCGATTATGCAATAACATAATGTACCGCGGCAGAGAAGCTGCTGGAGGCTCTCTCCGGTTCAATATATGTGGGCAGCTGACTCTTGAAATGGGCCGTAATATGATAACTGCTATCTAAAGCGACAGAAAATCCTTGGTTTTCAAGTATAGTCATTTTAGACACGGCTGGTGCTCGGGACGACGAGTTGCACAGCGTCCCGTAAGGCTCTGATTAGCGCGGCTGGACCGGGGCACACCCGGAGACTTTTAGTCCAGACAAAGTGGGAAGATGCTCGCGTATCGGGATACCTGTGTAGGATCGCTGTGTGTTTGAGATGCCTGCGTGGGCGGGTGAAACTAAGACAACCTCCCTAGTAATGCAGCTAACCCTTCCGATGCAGATACGCGCATGCAACTCATAATTGTTCATCTTTCGGCAGTACAACGAGGTAAAGGATAACAGCGATTTCAAGTCTAGAAGAAAAACTGTCAACTTAGGATCAGACCCCCAGAATAACGAGGTAGGAGCGTACACGTGTGCGCATGTGGGTGTTAACCAAGGTCCAAAGCGGAGGTGTCCTACAGCTGGAACTTGGTGGGGCAGGAAACGTGGTTTTCCTCCAGACGCTAGATAAGGCAAAAAGAGAAGAGGGGTCATTCGGAGACATCCGAGAGGGACACTACAAAGTCTATAATACGTTGCAACAACACAGTCGTATAATTTATAAAACAACGAATTTTGCGCGGCAATGAGTTGGTGAAAGTAAAAATTTGGCACTGTATAGCAAAAGGGAGCGAGGATGTGAATATTCCTGAGGCAGAAAAACACATGGAAGTATCACGAACTGTTGTCAGCAACCGTCGTCGTCTGTCTCATCGACGACGACCAACAACTCAATAACAAATATACATAATTTCTCCTCGACTGAACCACAAGGACTTGATTGTCCTTTTAAGATAATATTTAGCTCATAATGTTTAATTAAAATGACATCTCACAATCTCAAATCGAGCTTTAGGCGCATGTCTGTCAAGGACCAGAATGACCACCACGATGGAAAGAAATCATATCCCTAGCCGAAAGTCTGTCTATCAGCTCGCTGTTAGAGACCTACTCTAATATTCCCAGGTTGTCGGATCGTCAACGTCTCAATTGTTCCAGAACCCAGCTAGCGACAGGAACGGTCCAAGCGGGGTGGAGAAATCGTATTCCAAGCCCAAAGTTAGTTTACCAACTCACCAGTGGTGACCTTCTAAAAAACTAGGCTACCGCGTCCGTGGGCTCTCAGCCGTGCCAAAAATCTGCCAGTGGATAAAATGACCGCAGTGATGAGAAGAAACCACATCCCAAGTCTATAGTCTGTCAGCCAACTGTCATTAGAGGTGTATTCTAATATGACCAAGCTATTGCATCTTCAGTCATACGACTGTCGAAAATATCCATTTCTAGCCATTCAAACCTTCGCAAGATTGCATTGGAGAATCAAAGTGCTGTCCTACAACAGACTTCCTCGGTTGCACCAGTTAGGTCCGGATCGCCGCCCCGAAAGCCTGCGGCCAAATCACTGGGGGGTCCAGATGCTTCAGCTGAGGTTGAATAAGCGCTATCCCCGATCCAGAAGCTGCCTACTCCCCCAAAGCAATTCCATCTCGGCATGTTCGAAATTGATCTGCCTCTAGGTAAAGGAAAGTTTGGGCGAGTGTACCTAGCAATGGAACGCAGCAGTGGGTTCATCTGTGCTCGTAAGGTTATGCACAAGGATGAAATCAAGTCAAATTGTGTTGAGAGAAGTTGGAACCCAATGTCGTCTCCGATATCCCATTAGGCTTTAACATATATTGCCCAAATGTCCTCTACGCTGAAGTTCTTGCACAGGAAGCATGTGATACATCGAGATATCAAACTGGAAAACATCCATGTCGGTATCCATGGTGAGCTGAAAATCGCTGACTTTGGATGGAGCGTCCACGCGCCGTCAAACCGAAGAAACACAATGTGCGGTACTATGGACTACTTGGCGCTAGAGATAGTGAACCGTTACACGTATAAGGCTGCCGTGGTGGAGTTTGGGTGTCTTGATGTAAGAGCTTTTGGTTGGGGAAGCGCCGTTTGAAGATACACCGGTTCTCACATACAAACGGATAGTCCGTTGTCCGTTGCGAGATGACAGTACCAGATTTTGTGTCTGCAGAAGCTAAAGATCTAATTAGTAGAGTGAACCAATAATCTATGCGACTACACTAGCGATTAACACTAATATTGTGGCTCTTTGTTGTCAATCCAGAAAAGCGAATGCCGCTCGATGAGGTTCAAAAGGCACCCCGTGGATCATGAAACACTACAAGGCTCAGATACCTGATGCGAAGGTGTCGAGACTGAGAAGGAGCAAATCATCAGTGGTCAAATCCCATGATAAAATAGAGACATAGGCTAGTAGTAGTGTGCCTGTACATTAAGCTTAAAGAGCTAGCTAGTTTAACCACCTGCATCGTACGTTAACATTTCCAGCCCCAAATTGCAGATAAATATGGCAAGCGCAGGGCATTTGCCGTACCTTCCTTCTTACTTTCTTTCTCCTAGCTAATTAACGTTTTTAGTTAATTAAAGTTATTATATCACATCGCTTACGCACACATCTTCAATCTACGATCGGTAAAACGCTTCTCAATGGGCGATCTCTCTACCAAATCCTCAAGTCCGCCTAGCGCCGGAGACTTCACATTTGAAGAAATCCAAGCTCTAGAATGCGATGATGTCTTCAGAGCCAGAACCGGCCCTGGCAAACGAAAGGTGTCCACCGAGGCACTGAGCGGCTTCTGGAACGCCCTGAGTTCCTCATCATCATTGGCCGCTCCAAGCGCTACTGTACGTTTCATCGGCCGTGACAGGCGCCAGCAGCGGCAGGGCAGCTTTGAGATGCCGACGGCAGTCATTAGTTCCGAAGCACTTGAATTCATAGGCTTTAATCAAGCAACAGCTAAGACCGTTTATGAGCGGTTCATGAACCGACCTGACCCTAGCATCAACATTGACAGCTTCTTAGACTATGCAACTAGTCAAGTTCAGCAGATTCGGGTCCTTGAGACTACCAATTATACAGACCGCGAGATTATGGCCCGTGAGGCTATGGCCCTTGTTGGATTGACTAAAGACTTTCAAGATCGGATGTTAGACCCGCGGTTTAAGACAGTTTATGAAACTGAGAATCTCCTATTCTGGGTGCTCGATACACTTAAGGTCGGCTACCTAGCTTTAGAGCAGCTCCACGACCGTTTAAAGGACCATGTTAAGGTTATAGAGGCTAAGGTAAAGGTTAAGGGAGCATCAGAACAAGAAAATTCCTCTAGCAGGCCATCGCAAGCAGCACTACTCCAGATCACAGCAACAGTGTCTCAAACCCCCGGGGGTCACTCCCTGCCCGATAACTTCATCTCTATCGAGACTGAGCCAGCTCTGCCTTCGCGGCTTGAGTACGTGGTGTTATACAAGGCAACAGCAGCCTTAGAGATGGGAGGAAACCCGTGGATCGACGACGATGGCATCGTAGACATGAACGTTATGTCCGTTCCAGGGGGTGATTTCAGTTACAGCAGTATGGTGCACAACTGGACACCTGAACGCGAGGTTGCAGAGTTGTACCGTGAATGGGCACAACGCCGATGCCCCTATTCTGAGAGCTGGGTAGTGCGAATTTGTGTTCCCATTACTCTCATTGACTCAATCCCTACTGCGGAGTTGTGGTACTCGCCAGATTGGAAGAAGTTCGTCTGGTATTGTAGGAGGAAACGCCGACCACCTGAGAAATTCGATTACCTTGGTCCGGAGAACAGAGCTATTGGCCTCATTAAGGGCCATATTTCCACCAAGATGGCACAGCAAGTTGCACACATTAGGAAGGAGGATGTCCAGTCGACGATAAACGATGATTTTGTACTGCGTAACCCTATTACTGGCTCTATGGGGACACAGTGGGTGTTCACGATTCCAAGTATCATTGATCGTCTAGGAATTGAAATTCGCGGCCGCATCCACATCGATGTTACGGCTGCTACCAAGGGTGATGGTACGGAATAGATAGGAAGCTTGTTACGGGTTTCGTGCGGCATTAGCAAAAAAACATGCGGTAAAGAATGCCGGGGAGCAGGGTGAAGAGTTGCAGGGACAGATGCAGAAGGGACATGCGCCAGGACTTATCGGTCCGGAGTTTAGGAAGGAGATCTGAACGGCATTGCAGGTCGTTCGGAGTTCATAGGCGGCAGCGTGCCTCGGCGTCCGAAGTTACAAGTTGGCGCGAAGATGCACATCAGCAAGCTATCGGACTAGACGTTGCCCCGGGCCCGCCTTGCGTACCCCAGTCAAAGCCTAAATAACGGACAGATTTACTTCCGATAAGAGCGAGCTGGGTCGACACCTCAACTTAACTATAATACCAACGCTGGGTAAACTTATTTAATGATCCTTCATAGAGTAGTTTAGACTCAATATCATCACTCACCTCTGTCTCCATCTTAATCTACATCCCCAATGGCGACGCCCTCATCCACAACAGTCCTCGTAACCGGTGGCTCAGGTTTCATTGGCTCCTACGTCATCCTCGGCCTTCTCTCCGAAGGCTACACAGTGCGAACCACCATCCGCAACCTCTCACGCTCCGCCAACGTCCTCACCTCCCTCAAAAACGGCGGCGCCACTCCCGCCTCACTCGCGCGCCTCACCTTCTTCGCAGCCTCACTCGACACGGACGACGGCTGGGCCGAGGCAGTCCAGGGCTGCACATACGTGCAGCACGTCGCATCGCCCTTCCCCGCCGAGCTACCCAAGCATGAAGACGACCTCATCATCCCCGCTCGCGAGGGGTCGTTGCGCGTTCTCAAAGCCGCGGCGGCCGCGGGCGTGAAGCGCGTTGTGCTGACGAGCAGCTTCGGGGCTATGGGGTACGGGCATGCGCCGCGGGCGGAGCCGTTTACGGAGGAGGACTGGACGAACTTGGATGGGGTTGTGAATGTCACGCCGTATATGAAGTCCAAGACGATTGCCGAGAAGGCGGCGTGGGCGTGGGTGGAGTCGGATGCGAATGCTGGCAAGATGGAGCTTGTGACGGTGGCCCCGCAGATGGTGTCTGGGCCGACGCTGGAGAAGGATATCTCGACGTCTTTGGAGGTCGTGAAGAAACTTATGGATGGCAGTATTCCTGGGTGTCCTAACTTGCATTTTTCATTCGTCGATGTGCGCGACGTCGCATCTTTGCATCTACTCGCGATGACGAAGCCGGAGGCTGCTGGTCAGCGTTTCCTTGCTGACGGCAACGACCCTGCTATCTCCATGCTTCAGATTGGACAGATCATCAAGAAGCAGAGACCTCAGAACGCGAAGAAAGTCCCGTCCATCCAGGTTCCGAACTTTGTCGTTCATATCCTTTCAATTTTCGATAAGCCGATCAGGCAAATCCTCCCGGATTTGGGGAAGGTGAGTCAGAGTAGTAATAAAAAGGCTCGAGAGACTCTTGGATGGGAGCCTCGCGGGACGGTGGAGAGCATCGTGGATACGGTGGATAGTTTGGTAAAGTACGGGGTGGTTTAATGGGGTTGTGAGGGTGAAATTGTATATAACCCAATAATTAGAGATTATAATTTGTTTTATTTGTGTATATTTTTTGGCGTCAAGAAATATAATGAACATCCCAATTATCTCCATCATATGAAGCTTGTTTGCATGTCAAAATATATATACACGAGCCAACGAAATATAGCACGAGAAACTCTGCCATCGCCAAATGTGCCCAAAGTACAGATCATTCATTACTATAGTTCAAAAAGCAGAAATATACAGCCTCCTCTAGAGACACGCATAATGCCAAACGAACGAGAATGATGAACCCAGAATAAGATACACTATTCTACAGAGCTGCGTGTGTTGCGCCGTATAAAAACATATCCACCATAAACATCGTAATGGATGCAAGACTAGCCCTCTACGCCGATACCTACACAAATATCCTCAAACAATATCTAGCCTTATAAGACCTCGCCGACGATCTTCGCCGCCTCGCGGTAAGTCTTAAGCAGCCTCTCGCACTTCTCGCGCTCCTTCTTGACGGCGTCATCTTCGTAGAGGAGTTCCTCGAACATGTCCTCGCGGTATAGCTCGCTAACCAAGCGGTTCTGGACAACATCCTTGGAGTGGTTGACCAGGAGGTGCATCACGGCCTTAGGGACTTGGTCGGCGATGGACTCGCGCACGATGTCGAAGTATGATGAGATGAGCGCGCGGATGAGCTCCGTCTCCATAGCTTCTCTGTCAGTGAGCGCTGGCTCGGTGTTGTTGCCCTGTGGAATGTTAGTGCCTGAGGCCTAGCTGTGAAATATGGTGACTTACGAATGGGGAATTATAATCATATTCTCTCGCGTAATCCTCATCGCGTGTTTGCTGAGCTGGGCTGCGGTGTGTGTTCCGCTCTTCCTGCCTCCTGATGCTCTGCGTAATGCTCGGCTCAGCGCTCTGGCTGACGTGACGGCCGAGATTTGGATTCTGCGCCGACGACGCAGCTTGTCCAACACCCGGTCCACCGCCAGGAGCACCATCTTTCCCGAAGAAGTAGTTGAGAAAAGAGTCCTTCGGGTTGGCCTGCGCACCGAATCGTGTCGGAGAGCTGGCGCGCTGCCCGATGCGCTCGGCGATGCTGGCGGAGGTCCCGTTCTGGCGGACGTGGGGCGAGGCGCTGCGTCCGGACTTGTGCATCTTTGAGCGGTGGGGTAGGCCCTCCGCCTTCTCCGTGACCTCGTCTTCCTCCTCGTGGCCGTCGACCCCATTTGCAGCGCCAAGCTCCTTTTGGCGTCTCTTATCGCGCCTCTCGCGCTCCTCTTGGAGGAGCTTCTTCTTCTCGTTCTCCTGCTTCTTGGTAACGACGTGGCTCATGGCGGCTGCCGCGCCGAGGAAGTTCGGGTGGTTGGTGTTAATATATGCTCGTTGAATAGAGATAAGAGATTCGACGTAATTTGATGCTGGGCCTAAGCGCTCGCGGAGCAGGTCAGACACAACCTCAATAAGCTTGCCCTGTAACCTAGGGAAACGAGTAAGCTCCGTAGAGCCGCATGTATGGCAAATCTTGATGAGTTCTTCATATACAAGCTCGACGCAACGTTGGCTGGGAATTTCCAACAGCTTGATCTGCGGCTTGACGAGGAGGTCAAATGCGAGCTCAGGGACGAACAGGCTAGGCCTTGGCCCCGTAGAGTTTCTAATAGCGGTTCGGATATCTAATGCAGACAAATTCGTGGTCGGGTCTATCGTCTCGAGAGAATTTCCGAAAACAGAGTTGAAAATATAATATATCCTGGCTCCACCGCAAAGCTCCTTGGTTGAGATTTCGGTCGACGTACCGTCAATAGACGATATGAATGAGGACGCAAATCGCGTCATGAGCTGCAGGATTAATGCGCCTTTATGTTCCTTGCCGTTAAAATGCATATCACCATAGCTCGCTAGTTCTTGCTGAGTTTGGCCCATAAGAGTGTTCAGTCTGGCCTTGATATCAGGAAGACGCTCACGAATGTGGGCCATAAGCGTCGTATTGAGGCTCTTGGCTAGGAATTGGGTGCCGCATCTGTTCGCCATATTCCTGTATGCCGGGTGATGCTTGAAGAAGTCGGACTCGGACTTCAAGGCCTCTGCGAGCGTCTTGTTCCCCTGGATATCCTGCTGCGATCGGTTCACAACTCCAATAAAGCCAAGCTTGAGCGGGTATACTCGTCCCGATAAGATATCCAACGCATTCGTTCCATGGTCCATGAGGTCAATTTTCGTAAGAACACCAATAGTTCTTCGGCCGAGGGGATCGACATGTCTCGCCAGCTTCAAGGCTTCGGAGTTAACAATATCAACATTCGCAGGAGAGACCGCAAGGATGATGCTGTTTGGCTTCGCGATATACTCTGAGATAAGGTTTCGTGTCTGCTTCTCGATGTCGCTGGGCTGGTCGCCAATAGGTACCTAGTCACTCAGGTCAGCTCTTGATCCCGCAGAGGGCCTCGCATTGCTCTTACCTTGGTGAGACCCGGGAGATCAACAAGAGTCAAGCTCAGCACATGTGGCGAGTATATCTTCAAGTTGATGGGCGATCTGTTGATACCCTTGTTGTTCCCGGCAATCCTCGCCGTCTCATTCTCAATCTCGCGTTTCACATCTTGGAAGTTTGTAAACTGGCGCCCTGGGATATGATGGAATTCTCCCCATTCGCCCTGTGATTCGACGCTGGCGGGTGTATGGGGTTCATATACTTCGCTCCCTTCGGGTGCGTCATAGTCGCTTGGGACGTTGATAAGTTGCAGAATGAGGGGTCTCCGAGTGACGATGCCGCTGCCTCGGGGTAGAAAGTCCCTTCCTACGATATTCTCCAACACAGACGATTTACCGGAGGATTGGGAGCCAACGACGACCTGGGCAAGCTGTTAGCAGGGGAAAATATTTGCGGCGGAGGTTGTCGCAAAGTGGAGGCGTCTCACGATTTGTGGAAGGTCGAGGGAGTCATTGCCGATAGTGTTGAAGACCAGATCCTGGAGCTTGTTGACTATCCCAAGCAAGTTCTCGCCGAGAGATGCCATCTTTGTTGACGTTGGTGTCCAGATGGGTTGTTGAAGCTGGTTCAGCGCGTCGGCAAACGACGACACTTGTCTCTCATGCGACTAATCGCCTGCGCAAGTCAATGAGGAGGCTCGAGCCTTGAGCAAAGAATGGCTCGGTCTTCTAGGGATGTCAATGCCGTGGTGGCAGACTTCACGTTCGGGGTATGAAGCGACAGCGACTGTTTACCCAATCTTGGCCGGACAATTTGCAAGGTTTCGCGATCGAACATCAGGCAGGTTGCCTCCTAGCCGCCAAGTCCTTGTGTTCCCGGTTTAGGAAAACTACGTCACGTGAAAACTCGGACGGGCCGACGAGTTACCGTTCACCAGTTAAAACACATTATATCATCTATCATCTATCACTTTAAGGAGCTTCAATGGTTGAGTGGAAAATATACATGGGACGATTACGAAATATACATGAAATATATACATTCAATAGCCATCAATGTCACATAGGATAGCAGTTATATAACTTTGTGCAATAAATATAGGCATTATCACGTGCAAATCCAGTACACACTTTTCCAGTGGATAATGACAAAATGGATCTATAGAATCATAGTTTGGCCAGCTACGACGACTCAGACAAGACCTTTCACTTCTCGTCAAGCTGTACATAGTTTGAAGGGAAAAGTCCAGACTTCCCGTTAAGGTGGCCAAACCACCAATCTTCATCAGGGAATTCCTATAACGCGTTAGAAGTGTCAACGACAAGGGGTCATTGAGGCTCACCAAGTCTGTAATCTTGGCATCCTCTTCGAAGCTCAACTCGTTGTCCTCGGCAGCCTCGTAGTCGTAAATGGCCGTGGCAGTAGGTCCGGAGCTAGCCGGCTCTGGAGCCGCAGGTGCAGCCGGAGCAGCCGGAGCAGCCGGAGCCTGTGTCTCCTCAGGAGCGGATGGCCTTGAGGGAGCGGCCGGAGCAGGCTCGTCGTCCTCGACTAGCTCAACATAATTGCTAGGGAACAATCCGCTCTCGCCCTTGGAGTTTGTGCCCATCCACCAATCATCATCCACCATGTCGATCTCGGTGACGTACTCGCCTTCCAGTAGCTCAATCTCGTTGTCCTCTGCCTTCTCATAGTCGTACTGGGCAATTGCGCGCTTCCCACCTTGCTGGGTGCTCTGTGCTGCGGCAACAGCAGCTCCGCCAAAGGCAGCTCCAGCGAGAGCAGCACTAGCGGCACGGGCTGGATCTTGGCCCTTGGGTTCGTCTGGCAGTTCCGACTCACGGGGAACTTCTTTCTCGAGCGAGCGTACTGGCATCGAGGGTGCGTGGTGACGCTCCTCTGGGGCCTCGATACGCGGTTCGCTGCCTCGTGAGACGGGCATGGCAATTCTCACAGGTGACTCGTCCCGTTCAGGCGTCGGCGGTGTTGGGCTGCGTGCCACGCGTGGTGGCGAAGGGAGGCGGCCTCTGTCATCTTCGTCTTCCTCGGCCGCGGCTGGCCTAGATGGCAAGCCAGGCATGGATACGCCTCCAGTGGGTCTGGTCGCGGATGGTACAGGTGGTGGAGGTGGAGAAGCATCTCTGTCTCCGGTGGCCGGAACAACCATTGGCGCCGCACCCTTGAACCTATCCTTAAGTGCGCCAATACCTCCAGCGGGGGCCGATGGCGCCTCCTCCTCGTCTCGGGCGTGGTCATGTTCTTGCTCGCCAGTCCGTTGCTGATCCAAGTCGCTAGTTGCGGATTTGCCAGTAGTTGTGGTGGCGATAGCAACTGGCGCCCATGACTTCCCCTTATACCCGCTCTTCCATTCCCCACCGCCGCTGGGTTGACTGGTAACAGGCTCAGCAGGGGTATGGGTTTCTGTGTCGCCGCTAGTGCCGCGCTCCTTGGCCTTCTTTTCTGCCCAGATTTGAGCTGGGGTCTTACCACCCTCATCTGCAAATGTTCGACTTGCGACACCTACTGGGGCGGGAGCAGCAGCAGGATTAGTCACCGCCGAGTGCAAACCAAAAGTTCCTGGTGTTAGCGCTTTTGTGCCTGAGAAATTTGAAGGTAGCTTGTTGGCTACTTTGGGCTTCGGGAGCGAGGTCAAACGCTCGGACTGCTGGAAGGCGGAGGATCGGTCTGACAGGGACTTGGGTTCCTCGCTTTCTTCACTAGCAGTAGACGGCTTCACAGGTGCGGGTGAAGTATGGCGCGAAGGCTCATCGGCAGGCTTCTGAGCCTTTGCCCTTATGGCAGCTATGTCAACCTTGCCCACTGGCTCGTAGGCGCCTTTAACGGTTGTGGGGCGGTCATCCTCGACCTTCTTAGCCTTAGCGCGGATTGCGGCAATGTCAACCTTTCCAATTGGCTGGTATCCGCCTCTCACCACATCGCCAGAGTCGGCATCGGACTGTTGTGGGGCGTTGTTGAATCTCGAAGGCTCTTGCTTCTGTTTGGTAAGTTCGGCCATGTTGACCTTGGTTGGTTGATAAGCCGATGGCACTTTCTCGATCTGTGACCTGCTGACTTGAGGGGCATCTGCTCCCCAGCCGTCTTCGTCCACATTGCTGTCTCGGCCAGATTTTCTTGAGGCTGCGCCTCCCAATGGGTTGTAGGACGAACCGGCGCCGCTCTGTGTGGGAGTGAATACGGGCTTCGACGCAACCGCTGGAGCCGGAGCAGCAGCGGGAGCAGCTCCACTTCCTGGTGAGTATTTCGAGCCTGAAGCATCAGCGACCTTCTGGATAATGCCTTCCGGGGTAAGGTCTCGGTCTGATCGTGCCGTAACCTGGACATGGTATCCCTGCGAGATGTTAGCGTATGCCGCCAAAAACAGTAAAATACACATACATGTAGTATCTTGGAAACTGCTGCTAGATGGCTGGTAAAGTAGCCCTTTGTCCTCTCGGGAACACCTTCGCCGCACTGTGGACCCAGTCAGTGGTATATACGGTGGGGATGATGTTGAGTTCGCATACCCATCCTATGAGGACAGACTTTGGTAACGCGGAGTTCGAGTCCTTCACTTTCACGAAAGCAAACTGTATCCGGCCCTCTGAGAAATCCTCGACGAGATCTTGAAGTTCGCCCTCTATTTACGTTATGTCAGCAAGAGGTAATCTAAGACAGTCCGGGAACTCTCCAAGCTTACCTCCAGTATCCTGGACTTTCAACACACTTTCCTTCGACCCGGAGTCCTGCTGAAAGGCATTTACGAGAGGCGCAGATACGGAGAAGATTGCCCACTGCGCATAAGTCGGAGAGTTCGCGGCGGCTCCAGTTGGAGGGGGTGCCTGGACGACGCCTTGGTAACTGGACCGGATTGATGGCCCATTGGTCGAGGTATTCAGCGAAGCCATAATTGAATAGGTGATTTGATGTAATAGCCGTCGAGGCTACGAGGGATGGGAGGCTTGAAAGGATTCGTGGAGGGAATGTAGGATGTAACAATATAAGAATGGTCTGTATATGGAAGTTTGGAAGTTCTGCCTTGTTGAGGCCCTGATGTACTGGCCAGCAACTCCGTCACTGCGATGATGCTAAGAGGGGCCCGTTTGGATTGCAGCTGACGAACAGTCTAACCGGAATAGTACTAGCGTGCGGCGAACGGCAAAAGTTCACTTCTAGACTAAAAGTAACTCGAAAGGTACAAGCAAGGTGTAGATTAGATAGAAGTAGCCTCATGTTTTTGGTCCGCCTCACTTCGAGAAAAGAGTCTATACATATTCTACCTTACATCCTCTACTCTACTCTACTCTGGACTCCCTTCCTTCCTTCCTTCCTCTTCATCTTCACTTCTTCCCTTCTCTCTGATCCTTCACAATCCCATCTTTCTCTCCACAATCTTACTTCAATAGAAGATTACACGCGTGGTACTCCTGTTCTCCTTCTCTCGCTATATACCTATATCTCTCTTTCTGTGCCCCCAGGACGGTATCATCCAGTGTCACCATCTCTCTCGGTCTCAGACAACCCCATAGGACTGCTCCATGCGAAACCAAAGCCGCACTTGTGGAATCTGTAACCATTTCGCTGGTTAATATTCCTTTGACAAGTGCTTCCGTCTTCCGTTATTTCCTCTACCTCCACCATCGCCAAACGTTGAAGGAGTACGCTTCTCTCATGGTTCCTCTTTTCCTAATACTCCCGGATTTGGCAGGCGCGACGGAAACAAGATAGCTCACCTGGACAGTACCCAAGCACAGGCTCTTTTTTGCAAACGATTTCCCGCGACTGGGTGGTTACCAGTGCCACATAACCGACAATGTCAGCCCAGGACGCTATAGATGAAGACGAGCTTTCGGATGTTTCAATGTCAGCAGAGACGGAGGATTCGGATTCAAGCGACGATGAAGAAATGGATGCGCCTCACCCCGAATCCGCCAAACAGGACTCGACGACACAAAGCCCGATTGATACCTTGTTGGAGAATATCTCGCGGAAACGCAAGGCCCCATCGGACGGAAGTGACTCCCCAGAGGACATACTAAAGGAAAATAGGGAGTCTGGCCATACAAAGCGTGTCAAATTGGAACTGTCTCCAGATGCGGCTCTTGGAAGCATCCGAACCCCGGAAGGCCGATTACCATCTGATAAGTCTCTGTTACCTGCAGAAGTCTGGCACCACATCTTCACTTTTGCGTCGCCAAGAACTCTAGGTCGCTTGTTGCGTGTCAACAAGATATTTAGAGCATATCTTGATCCTCAGTCTCCAGCAAGTACTTCTGTTATTGCTCCTTTATCCCGCAGCGTAGTTCCACTACGTCAACCAGAAGTTATCTGGCAGGCCTCGAGGAGATTATTTCGTCCTTGGATGCCCAATCCTCTGAATGAGATGACGGAGCTTGGCATGTGGAAACTCTCCTGTAATTTTGTTTGCGACTTCTGTGATAAACGACAAAATCCTGTCTCTTCTATATCTCCAGATCAATGGCATTCTGGTCCTGGTAAGGCTGGCGTTCGTCCTATCTGGGCATTTGCCATTCGTGCTTGTGGGCCTTGTTTGCAGCTCCGAACTATCAAGGTAGATGACTATTTTATTTTATTTCATTCCAAGCTTGTACTAATCCCCGGTCAGGAAATTGATCTCCTCCTATCCTCGTCGGTGCCATCACCGCTTATGGCCGCACTCCCCTTCATCTTTCTCACCGCTGAACTTAACGTTGTTGCGTCAACAACCTTGCAGCAAGGCCAACCACCTGGAAACATGCAGATCGGCAAATACTTCTACAAACCCCATGTCGAGGAAATCAAACAAGAATTTTTCAAAGTGAAAGCTTTAGGCTCAGGAACTGCCGAAGAGTGGATTAAAGGACTTGAACCCCGTGGAAAGGATAAACAGCTCGATTTAGTGAGATGGGAAAGGTGGGAATCTTCTGGGGGCCTACAGCGTATGCGCAGTAAGGAACCGACCGAAGCCAACGGGACTACTGGAAAGGTCGATCTTCGACTACCAGCGGCCGTACCTATGCAGCCTGACGGTCACCCCAGCCATGGACCACCTGGACTTTCAAAAATCCCGGTTCTCTCCAAGGATCATCTTCCGAGTACTCATAGGATGCTCCCCAAAAATACGCATCCTCTTCCGCAGATGCCCCAATTCCGTAAGCCATACCAAGTGTAATTGTAAGTGTTTTCTAACGTAAGTTCCAACAGCAACTTTACCACAGAGATTCGAATCCCCTTCGCAAATTGGCTTTGGCCCATTTCCACGTCCTTTCCCTACCCAAACAAGGCACGAACGGACGAAAGAAGAGGCCGACAAGTTGAAAGCGGCTAGACGAGCTGAAATAGAACGCCGATGTCTATTGCTCGACCCACCAATTACGCCGAATGTATTGGCACACATGGCCTCTTTTCAGGCGGCTCTTCAGATTATCAAGCCTTTTGATGATAACGCATGGGATATGCTTAAGCCGAGGTTGTTATCTCAACGCTCAGATGCCCAACAGCGAGAAGACGAACGTGCGGCACTTACTAGAGCTGTTCGAGTGAAGTTGGATGAGCGACTGTATCAAGATGGGCAAGCAAGGGAAGCTAAGGAATTCGTCGACCGTGTATGGGAAGATGCGCAAAATATAGTGAGAGCTCGTACTGGTGCTTATGCCGATGAAATCATCCGAGATGGCTGGGCATTTGGTAAGAAGATCAATAAGGAAACCAGCCCAAGGTTTGCCGCCGAGGTTCTTCTCTATGTCCGCAAGAGGTTTTATGCCGAAATTGCCAAAGAAGATGCACAATCCAAGGCCACTGGACATGAATTGCAAGCGGATTCGCCAAGTGGAGCTGAATCTAGGAAACTCAGCCTGGAGAACATGAGATGGGTTTTTGATATGAAAATCAAACCGCATACAGAGCAGTATCGTAAGGAACTTTTTCTCTGCAACGGATGCGAAAATTTTAAATGGTACGCATTTGAGGGGGTCTGCCAGCATTATGCTTCGAAGCATACGAGCGATCTTAGTTCTGGTAGTATTATTGTTCACTGGAAGGCCGAGTGGCCCGAAGAACCGCCATTTAATCCAGAACCAAGCCTCGAAAAAGGTGCAGCTGTGCCAGGGACATCGTCTGTGGCTCCATATTTAAATGGCGCATTAACTGCACCTCCGGTGTCAACCCATGGCGGATACCAGACAGTAGTTGCTCCCATACCGCCGAATCCACACAGCTCGCAAGCTTTTTACAACTCTATTCCAGGTCAATATGCGGATCCTCACCATGCTTTGGACCAATATACCACCCAGGGGCAAGCCTCGTACGTGCCTCCAGCTTCTTTCCAGGCTTATCCAGGATTTCCAGGTCCACAATACCAAACACAGCAGGAAGCCGCGTATCAGCCCTATCCATACTCTGGTTTTGAGCCGCCGTACTCCGGAGCTCCTCCTGTGGTATACGATACGTCACAGGGAGCCCCTGTATTTCAAGGTGCCAATTTCGAACCGCCAGCGTCTATTCAGACTCAACATTCTTTGCCTGTTCCTGAAATTCCAAGTCACATCCCTCCTATCGTCTATAGGACCGAAGAGTATAAAGCGCAGCTGCAAGATATTGCGCTTATTGCCAAGGGACTTTGGAACAGTACTTCCGGAGTTAAGGATATGCCTGGTAGCGTAAGGGTTTACACCATTCTCTACCACATCCTGCAACGTTCCCGAGAGAAGTACGAAGACGACCCGCCACTTAAAATGCTTATAGATGGGCTCCAAAACAATAAGGACATGAGGCCAGTTCGCAATGTCAACGGGCTCGCCTGCAAGACATGCACAATTGAGAGAGCGAATAGGCCCATCAACCCCCACACCGTGTCTTCCAAAGGTACAAGCGCTGCAGACAGGAAACTTTTCTCGTTTCCTCAGTTACTAAACCACTTTCAATCAACTCACTTGGAGAATCCGAAGGCAAATTCGCCTAGCCTGGACTGGACCACGGACATGGTCGAGCTTCCGGACAAGAAGAAAATGAGGAACTTGCCTAATGCTAATGGCATGGTCGATTATAAGCTCCAGCTAATCAAAGAGGCTCTTCCCGACGCCTTCAAACCGGACACCCCCGAGCCTGAAGTAGAGGAGTCTCAATCATACGACAGGGGGGTTTCCCGCGAGAATAGCCGTGAGCTTGCACCTTCGAAAGACAACCATGAGCGGTATTATACTATGCCTGCACGAACAAGCCCGTCGCCTCCACTGGAAGCACGCCGTCCGCCAATCCATGCAGCTGGTCAACGCGGCGGCGACTCCCCCCACATGGTGCCAGATCGCAATGATAAGGCGACAATGGGCTATATGGAACGGAGGGTTGCCTCTCCTGTGGGATACAAACGCATTAAACGAGAAATTTACCAAGATGACAATATGAGCGATTATTCGGCGGATCCCAGACCCTATCCCCAGCTCCAAGAGGTCGGTCGACGCTCTAGGAATGCTCGTACTCGAGTTATCAGTCCCACTCTTCAAGATATCCCTTTACGACCAGAGTACAACTATGAAGAGGCGAACCTCCTACCGCGCTTGATTGAGAAAGCAGGCATGGTTGCCAAGCCGCCATCGCCTCAATATCAAGAGCGCTATGTGAGACGAGTTGATGATAGCTACTACCGTGCCGAAGAATCACGTCCTCCTGCTACGTATGATTACCCCAGAAAATCTGCGGTCGCTCAACAGAGGCCTAGACCGGATACTAGGGGTACTGGCTCCGAAGATGGGGAGGTGAGGAACCAATTAACACCAGGTGAAAGCCTATCCACAAAAGAAGTCACAGCCGACGCCAAGATTGCTGCAGAACAGTTTCTCGATAACATATTGCCTGGAGAGACTGGCGAAGGGGCCACAAGAAATCCAGACAAAGGCCAGCACCTGAATGGGGAAGAACCGAGGGCACAATGGGCACCCGAGCGAAGAGAAGGCAGCGTACAGCCATACATGGTAGAGCCAGTTCAAAGGGTCCAATACGGCACGCGCAACGAGGAGTACCGGATCATTAATGGGCAAGCCGTAACGCGAAACAGATCGCTCTCACCTCCACATATGCGACCGATTCCTGAAACGGCAGGTGCGAGGCAGCCCCAGTACTTGTCCTACGGGTATGAAAACCACATGGAGGCGCCTCGACAGTATTATGCGACGCGCCGCACGTCTGATATGGTCGACCGCCGCTACGTAATGGACGATGTGATCTACCGCGATGAGCGCCCTGTTAACCCCGATGCCCACCCTCGCAAGGCCGCCCGCTACGTCAGCTATGAAAATCTCAGCTACGATGACGATGTCCCCCGCTCCCACTCTCCCGTGTACATCACCGACCGCCTCCCTGAGCGCCGCCAATACCGCGCTCTAACGCCCGGCGGAAGACACTACGCCCCTCAGGACCCTGTATATGAGCCTCACCGAGTATCCCAGTCCCAGCAGCCCATGGAGCAGGTGGAATACGAGCGCGTGCCCCGTCCAGAGTATTACCGCGTGTATCCTGATGAGCAGCCACGGCGACACCCGGGCGAACCGCATATAGAGTATGTGCGTGCGGACGCACAGGGGGAGTATGTTGTGCAGCGATCATCTCTACGAAGAGAACAAGATGCCATGTACACATATGACGGTGCTCCGCGGTACGAGGAGGCGCCGCAGAGATATAGGGAGGTGGATAGGTACGACGAGCCGCCGCCACCTCGTCATCAACGACAGCCGGTGTATGAAGAAGCGCCACAGAGGCCGGTGTACGAGCGTGCTGGAGCTGGTGTTCCACCCAGCACTGG
Organism: Pseudogymnoascus sp. 05NY08; assembly: GCA_001662605.1. Classification (NCBI taxonomy): domain Eukaryota; kingdom Fungi; phylum Ascomycota; class Leotiomycetes; order Thelebolales; family Thelebolaceae; genus Pseudogymnoascus; species Pseudogymnoascus sp. 05NY08. Next base: position 413,885 of record KV458781.1, on the reverse strand, counting down.
CGCCGGGGTATCGAGAAACGATCCCGAGTACTATGAGGAGTATGACCCTCGCCATCCGGCACCGCCGCCGGAAGTGTCGCAGAGGCCGCTGAGGTATGGGTAATTGCTCGCCTCTTAGCCATATACGTTTGAGAGGGGCTTGATTCAGTTCCGCCTCTTCTCTCTTTTTTCTATTTTTTTTAGGCGTGCGAGTTGAAAACGGCGCTACGTGTGGGGATGGTTTGATGAAGTTAAGTGGGGGGATATCGGTTGTATAGATTCGCGGTGGAAAATGGGGAATTCGGAGAGATGCATTTGAGTTATCCTACTGGACTGTACAGTACTTCTTTTACTTCTTGGGTGGTGGCTGTTTTTTTGGGGATATTTTGACGGAAGGGAATATCAAAAAGAATGGGGTTTGGTTTTTGGTGTATATCCTGTACGAGTATTTTTCTGGAAAGGGGCCTGCATGCGGGAGTGCAGCGAGAGAAAGCAGGCAGGGCGCTTTTGGGGATTAAGGGGTCTATTCTATAATTTGAGGATACTACTGTGCTGAGCTATAGGCTCTTTAATAATCTACCAAGGGGAGGTTGCCGCTGTCTAATTTGTCTTTCTGTCTATGTCGCCCTAGTAGTAAACTGAAGTTCCCAAAGCACTGAAAATTGAATAACGTGTCCTACATCCCATCCCCTCGCCATCCAGGCCCGTGAATCCACAGCCAACAAGGACAAAAACGTGGACGAGAGACACTGTGCATGTGATACCCCGCACGTGCCTCCCCCAAAACACACATGTGTTCGTCCCTACTCCCCGACCTCGGCCTTACCATTACAGTACAACGCAGCCTGTCCTATACCTCCCCCAGATATAACATTTGAATATAGCAAACGCAGATATAACACTCTAAACAACGTATCCACACCGAAACCTCACCCCAGCAGCTTCGGGGAACGTTTGACTTAGTGGGTAGTATGGGATGGGGGCGGGGAGGGGAGGGGGGACAGGGAACGGGCTTTCGGTGGAGTGAAAGGCCGATACGGGAGGGGGTGGTGTAGGTACGGTGTCGATCTCCCATCTGCGCGGCGAGGAAGAGGAGCGGGCGGGCGGGAGATTTGCTTGAGATGCGGAGGGGGGTGTGTGTTTATGGAGGGAGGATTTATATACACCTGGTTTAAGTTGTCGGTAAGTGGCATAGCTGGTAGGCAGATGTTTAAGATACCGGTAGATATAACTTGTAGCAGTCCGTAGATGCGATATCCAACGCCCTCCGTTCCATTATACACACCAGCACCAAGAGACTAGGTTGATCTAGCCATTCAGTAGTAGTCACAGAATCAAGCAAAGACTGTAGACTCTCATGTGTGACCAAAAAGAAGTAAATATTAACCCGACCACCCCCATTAAACAAAAAAAAATAAGCGCTGCACAGATTTATGTAGGCTAAACTGACAACAAAGGTCAACACAAGAAAAAATGAGGTCCCGTGTAAGTTATTCCTTATTTACAACCACCGTTCTCCTGCTCTCATCTTCCTCTTATATCTCACTCCCGCTCCCCTGTCGTAGATTTCCGTTCGAAGCGTGGCGAACTCCCATTTCGCGACTCATCCATTCATGCTCATTCTCACAAAACTCCACATCTTCATCCAACCCCTACTCCAAGCGTCTGCTTCATAGCGAGCAGCATCTACAGGTAGATGTAGCACATAAACTCGCCCTGGGTGTTCATCACGTCGCCAATGGTGGCGCTCTTTCCGCAAGCACCCATATCCATCCAGTCATTGAGGGTTCCAAGCGGCAACGGTGGGTTGTTAAACATGTAGATGCTTCCTCCAACGGCGTTCTGGCGCGTCTTCAAGTCCTGGTTTTGCCAGATCCACCAGGTGCGATCGATCTGTCCGTGGTGCAGCCAGAACATGGGGTCTCCGGGGGAGACGAAGAAATCTCCACCTGGGTCACCGCCAATGGTGTAGTGACCGCCGGCGTGGACACCGAAGAAGCCGTCCTTGAATGGCACGCCCTCAACGACACCCTGCATGAAATCCTGGAAGGGGCCAATGGTCTTGTAGTTGGAGATGAGGTCGGTGATACCGGCATCACCGAGCCACTGCGAGGAAACCCACTGGCTGACGTCGCGGGAGAGGCAGCGGGGCTCGTAGGCGAGGAAGTTGGCGGCGGGGACCTGGACAGCATCCGAGGTGGGGGCCGTTGGGGAGATGTTGACGATCCAGTCCTTAAAGGGACCGGTCTTGACGCAGCCGCCACCGGCTCCGGGGGGGATGCAGTTCACTCCGTTGGGGAGGGCGGCGGTGCAGTTGTGTGCCCCGAAGACACCGTTGCCACCCATGGAGTAGGCGGAGCCATCGAAGTAGGCCGAGTTGACGGGGTCAGAGGCAGACTTGCCCCAGTTCCAGTACTATGGGGTGTTAGAAAAGTGTATAGTAAAGTAATATTCAGGCAGGGAAGCTTACGGGTTGGTATCCCTTGTAGCCGCACTCATTGCGAAGTGCTTGCTCGTAGTTCCACACGAAAAGTCTGTGCCACGCGAGGAAGTTGGCCTGAAGATAGTGTGAGTAAAATCACTTGGCATTAAAATGTGAGGCGTCAATGGGGTGACTTACAGTGCCGTGGATGTTTAGGGTGGCATTGACGTGATGCGCAACGAAGTCATCATATCTGTTCTTGGCTCCAGGCGCGAATCCTGCTGGTGACTTTGAGGGCTTGGTAGCAAGGCAGAGCACTGCATTGCTATACGCCGTCCTCTCCGAGTTCGACATTGTCGACCTGCAATTGTCTCAGCCACAAACTCGCTTATACCATTCCAGCGGAAGAGGGTGGGGGGATCAACATACCATTCTCTGCGAACAACAGCGGTGCGTAGCGAGCACTTGTTGGTGTCGAAGCCGACGCCGCTCGTGAGCTGGTTGATGGCCACATTAATCATGCCCATTCCGGCGAGAACATCAGTTCCGAAGGTTGGGTCAGGGCGCCATTTAGACTCTGTGGTGGCAGTGGCAGAGGCAGTGCCGGCGAGCAGCACAGCGCATGTGGCGAGATCGAAGCGCATGATGTCGGATGAGGAGGATAGGTGGATGAAGAGAAGAGGGGTGAAGGTGAGCCGCGGCTGTGGTGGCTGGTCGTTCTGTTTATATGAAACGAGAGAGGAGTGATGAGATGCACTTGGGAAGAGATCTGCTAAACGGAGGGGAGGCGGCGCCTATTTGAACTTAAACGTCAAGGTGGCAGCTGTGCCCTGGAGATAATCTCTTGATCTTTTCGAGCAATTGACAAAGCTCCCGGGGCAGTGGGAGGCTTTAGTTCGGGGGAATAGCGGGTTTCCGGAAGTTCGCAAGGACCAGGAACAGCCTTGCTTGTTTAGGTGCTGCTGTTGTTGGAGTGGAGAGAGATGAGTTAGAGTGGGTTTTGAAGAACGGGGGGTCCACGAGGTCGAGCACTCTGCAGCAGCACCATGCATGCATGGACCGGAGATTGGGCTAAAGTGAAGGAAACGAGGTATAGGATCCCTTCACGGCGTCCACGATACTCGGTACTGTAGCATCGCTGACGGGCTTTTCTTTTGTTTATTGAGAACTTGCATATTTCACATACTAGATTGGCTTGTTTGGACGTGCGCTGGACGGGGTCATACCTCAGGAGTTCTCCTGATCGGGGGTTAGTGGTGTTGATAGTGGTTGTTAGTGGTCTCGTTGTCGGAAAGATCGCCAATTTCATTGTTACAGGCGCATTCGGTTGTAGGGGACCACCCCTGCTTAGTCGAAGTTAGCGTGGATATAGGCAGAGTTGCAGTTGAGAACGAACAGTATATTTCTGTAATACTGCATTTATTACTATATTCCAATGTTAGCTTTACAAAGTATACAAGCTATAGGGAACATCTTGGCTTTTAGTGTGGGAAGACTTCTCTTGACTGGTGTTGCACGAGGAGCCCTCACGGCCACCTAGGACCCCAAATTACGGCTCCAGAGCTGGAGACGATCACCATCTTCCGTGGTTATATTTCGGAGGCGGCAATAAGTCCAACGGCGGCATGGATTTTCAACGCCGGAGTCACGAATTTCTATAGCATTGAATGTGAATATCAGTGTTGCATCTGCTGTGCCATGTTTTGCGCAGGGAACGACGTGCTTGGCGATAGTTCCGGCACAAACTACTGCATAAAGCATAGTTTGTGAGGAGGAAAGGTACTGTACAGAGGTACAGAGGATGAAAAGGAAGGAATGGAAGCGTACGAGACCTCCACAGTGCCATACGGCTATCAAATCTAGGTATCGTGGTTGGATGGAAAAAACGTGGGGGGGAAAAGGCGCAGGGAAGATGCTAGGAAGATGCTAGGAAGGTGGCAGGGAGGAAGAGGGGCACTAGGATGGTGGTACCTGTCGAACCACTCTTAATTGGCCCCGCACCCTTGTACCTGTCCGACCTGTCCGCCCTGACAGGGACCACCCACGATATTACAGTATGCTAATGCAAGTCTAGATTATACAAAAGCTGTTACGACGAGGATACGACACATCTCCACGCCGCCATACGCCGGTGGCCTGGCATATCGCAGCACGCTAGGATACAGCGGCACGCAGCTCATCCTCTCCCAAACCACCGAGCCAGCGCATTATTCACGCGAAACCGCACCGCTTTGGTCTGACTGTACTCCGCTGGATCAAAATATGGACTGCCTAAGAAACGCCACCGCATGCCCCCCCCCCAGCCGCCATCCTGCGAGAATGCTTCCAGCGAGAAGCCGGCAGTGGCCAGCGCATCGTGGCTTCCCTGCGAACCTCGTGGTCGCCCACACACACGCATGCTTCGACCAGGGACTATGTGGTCACCGATATAGTGGGCAATCTCGATCGTTTGGGGGTTTGTTGGACGCCTCAAAGTAAAATTAGGGGTGTGTATGCACGTGGGGTTTGATATGAATGAGTTACTCTACTGATAATGGGAGGCTTAACGCGGCTGCTTAGCCTGTTTACTGTGCTCTTTGGTTATTAGGGTATTTTCTGCCGCTGATGCTTCATTTCTGCCTCAAACCCCACATGCGAGCGGCGGAGCGGCTGGAGATGTGTTCTATGAGGTTGATTGGCGACGCCGTGCCGTCTCTCGCGGTACTGTCATCCTACTTCCCCGCGGCCTCGCTCAGCTAAATCCGCCACCCCGAGCGAGGCAGAAACGCATCGCCCACAAGCCCAGGCAGTTGCAAGTCTAGCCACAGAACTAGTTATTCCCGCACTACCCCCCACCCCGCTCGACCCTACTCCTCGCCACTTTCCAGAACCCTACCCCGGATAATACCGCGTCTCGCTATTGACACGAGAGGTTCCAGTCAGTTTGGACCAGGATGGGGATCACGGCGGCGCCATCTCCGCGCATGAAGCTTCACTCTCCGACCTTCCCGCGACCATGTGCTGGGGAGGTCGCGCGGTGAGGTGAGAAAATAGCGTCTTTCTGTTTGGTGTGTTATCAAGATCCACCAGTTGGCAAGGAAAGCCATAGCGACGAAATTGGATCCCATCTTAGAGCTAAAATGACTACGACAGGGAGACTGGCTGACCCTGCTCCAGTTGGCCTTGGCCACGCGTCGCCGGTCCCGATGCTATGGTGGAAGCCCTAATCGTGCGCCTCGCCGGTAGGAGGGGCCCGAGGTGTGTCCGTGGCGGGCGAATTGTAGCCGGTGGCAATCTCACAGAGTCGAGTTGTGGGGATCTGCGAGTTGTGCCTGGGATGCATCTCCGGAGTTGGCAGAGCAGGGTCGACACTCTTTGCCTTTCTAACAATTTGCTTTACCTCCTAAGTAGAATCATACTGTAACCTTGGTGCTTCCAATACTCTCCCCTCCCAATCTCCTCTCTAAACCCCAGCGCCGCTGATAAAACGGCCTTCGTCGCGGCTGCGTAGGGGAATCCTCTACGCATCTGCCTAAGGCCCGTCCGCCGCTCAGCCATCATTATAATCCAGCCTGTGTATATCCAGCCAGGCATGGGTAGCTTACCAGACCCCGCGAGCTTGGGATCAATAGACTGCCCTTGGCGGACCGGAGGTGTGCACAACGTGGGCGTCTAGGGTGTCTGCCGTATGCATTCGTGTGGGAACGAACGGCTTGCAGAAAACGCCACATTCAGAGAACACGGCATATCAAGCACTGGAACAGAGCTATATTCCAAGAATCGAGGACTAGGTGAGCTCTTGCTTGCGCTATTGACACTAATGTTACTTCGAGCAACCTCACCGCCACTTTTAAGAGTCAAAGAACTATGGGGGCACAAGGCAGCTGGCCGCGCCTCGCGCCGTCCCCTTTTCCATTTCCTCTCTTCTCTTCCTATTCTAACTTGGCCGTGCCGCTGCCATAGTCTATATCCAGTGAACTATTCCATTATCATCCCATGTCGTCCATCGAAATCGCTAGTTTTCTTGCTTCCCCTCAACCAAAATATGATAATCCCAGCTCACGCGCGCCAAGCCAATGAGCTGCCTTTGTCTCCTCTCACCTTCCCCTTTTATCCCAAATACGACCTCGTAACTTCTACCTTCCAATCGCATCTCACCACTTCTACCCTATTTTTCCCAAAGGAGAGTGCCGATCGGAGGAAGAGAGAGTAATGTGCAGCACACGGTTCGCTCTGGCGAGGGAGGATGATGGCCACGTGGTGAGCGCATGGCTCGCGCAGATTATATATATTATTTTTCTATTTTAGGGAGAAAGGAATTGGATGGTAACTTCAATATCACATTACTTTTGTAGTTGTTAATTGAGTTTTTCATGTGTCGGCGTTCGTCTAGCGAGTTTTCATGTGTGAAGGCACACAGTGCAACCGACGGAGTGGTCGTGGCGTCCCGCCAGCTCCGCCCCCACGGTGGAAAGTCCGCGGTGCGCTACCATTACCAAACTTCTATTGTAATTTTTTGGAGTTAACATTTTTTTACTTACCAGACTTTACAAGGTCCCCGCGGAGATTTCAATTTTTACGAATTGGAACTTGCGACTCTAAAGTTCGCTGGAAGGGGTCTCTTCGCAGATATGCGTGTCTGGGACGAGCGTTACTTCTTGCATTGAACTTCAGTTTGGTGCTCAGCATGGCTGACGTATGAGAGTCAACGTCGTTGGTAAAGTTATCTATCTGTTTGTCTATCCTCTTTCCACATCTCCAGCTCACGCTGCCTCTCTATCTACCACTCAAGCAAACTGTTCTGATCTCGCCCAGCAGCCTGAATACTCTACCAATCTGACCTATCTACGTGGGTGTCGACGGCCAAACAGCGGAGTGATGAGCAATAGACAAAGCACAGAATACACCAAGTAGGTTGAATAAGATTGCCTGGGGCCGATCTTGGACGCGATGAGGTGGGTAGCCCCGACGAGGTAGAAGCTGTGCATGGCCGTGCTCGATGGCAGCAGTCCGAGGCCTTAGCAAAAGGGCGATAGGAAGATGAAGACTGAGAGAGAGGAATAGTGAGAGGCGGCACGGCAGATAGAAAATGGTAGGAAAGTGAAATGTAAGGTGAGGGGATGTGAGACAGAGACGGCCCGGCAGATGGGTAAAGAGAAGGTAGTGCGGATATGGATGACATGATAGAGGAACGATCAGCACACGAGAAACGGGAGAGCGAACATAAAGATGCCACATGGCCCTTCTATATCATCCATTTCGTCCATATCTTCAAGTCACCTCATCTTATCTATCAAGGCAGATATTTCTTGCGTTCCATCTCCTATCCATATGGAAAACGAGGGCACGACCACTGGCATCGACGTTAGACGAATCGCACTCGCCAATTCTTCATATCCAGATTCCAGCAGCGCTATTGACCACAAATGCAGAACATCCCCAAAGCGAATAACAAAATTCCAGTACACCACAAACTTTTGTTGATGTTGCGGTTTAGGGATGCGACGACGCAGCGACGAGGAGACATTAAGCCTTCGGCTTACTCAGCATCTCCACAACCTGCCACGGGAAGATCGCAAGTCCGTCGGAAATCACGGACTTTAGGTGGGATCGGACACTTCCGGACCGGCCGGGCACTACTTTGGAGTCAATCTTAGTATTTGCGAACGGTGCGTATCACGTGAATCGCGGTGAGTTTTTAGCGAAATGAGATGGATGAGAGGGGCGGCGGAGACACGGAAGTGCCTCCCAGCCGCCTTCATTCTTCCCCTCCCCCGCGTTACAACGGCCAAAAAAGAAAAGTTGAGATCCTTACTTACGGGGAAAACGTTTAACATGTGAATTCCCATCGTTTCCCTCCTCCTGGGGATTTCGTTCCTTTTAACGGCCTTGGCTTCAGACTGAGACAGTGGCGGGGTGTGGTGCATGAATTCGTACCCCTCGCCTCCGCCTCAATTCGAACACGAGGTGTGGAGTGAATACTACACTGTAGTATGTGTGTACTTACAGAATAGTTCGTCTGAGGTCGCAGTGGAGATTACCCGCTTTCTCCCCCCCGCACGCTTGTCGCGGACAGATTATCCGTTTTCCCGAGACAGACGGGACGGGATCGATGGAGGGCGAGAGGGGACGTTGTTGTGGTAGAAACAGACTTTTACCGCTGACCCCCGCCCAAATCAGCCGCGACGGCTGATATGAGGCCAGAGTGAGGAGCGTTTGGGACGCAGAATAGAGTGGCGTGTGCGACATCGTAATCTCCACGGCGTCGTATTATGTGTGCCGCTCCCAGTCGTTACTATATGTGGGCATTCTCGTTGCGTTACAACACAGCGGGATGAGACGAGGCTTTTCATGACCACGATGGCGGGAGGGAGAAGGGACAAATAGGAATCCCAGTGCGAATCATCCAACGCCCACGGACGGAGTGCCTCCGCCGTCGTTCTTGGCGCGAATACGCACATACCTCCTCCCTTCCACCTGGCGTTCCAGGCGTGGTCCGGAGACCGTCTGGGCACATGCTTTTGTGGTTCACCTGTGCCTTGACTTTTATTTCTGGCGAGCATGTTCGATTCACAATTGTAGCGTGTTGATTGCCCACAAGGCTAGCACGTTTCCTCGCTGTAGCGAAGTGCGCAAGCGAGGTCTTGGCTCTGGACCGATGAGGCAGGCTGGAGATACCCCGGCCTTCCCTCGGAGAGTTTTGGGGTTGGGATGGTGACGATGCATGGCCGTGCGCGGCGTCTCACCGTGGTCCCAGGGGCTGACGGTGAATTTCGGGCTTTCATGTGGGTTATACGCGGTGTTTATGAAGGGAGACTGGTGGTTGATACTAAGAAGGGATTTGGTTGAGTGGAAATAAAGATAGGTGGCGGGTTGGGTTATGCATACTTTTTACTCTATCCAGTGCCGTTGGGGGTGTCACATTCTATCAGAAATATCAGATCGTTGGACGAAACGGGACTCGTCTTCGATGTTGGATCGTTGGTTGCGTGGCCAGGGACCGGTTCCCTGGATGTTGTCTGCCGTGCTGGGCGTTCGCTGAAGAGCCAGTTGTGTGCACCATGTCCACCCATCACCACAATCCATTTTTTGCGTCTATTGTTGGAAGCAAGCTAACTGGCACGACTACTGTCAGGGCTGGTACAATCTAACCGTATCTGGTCCCTGTCACTCATCTATTGCGGATCCACGTATCCCTGCCTATACCAACACCCTTAACCCAACTACTATCCACCCCAATCCACTCTCCTTAACGACACCCCTGCTGACAACTGACAAGGCCCGGAAGGGCAAAAGAAGCGTAGTAGTGGCTGAGGATTAATGCGATCATTGGACGATAACCCCCTTTGTAGGGCTTAACAAGGGGGGGTGAGACATTGTTTTACCCGCCGCCAATTATATAGCTCAGAGTGCGAGCGGGCATGGGGTAGCGATTTTTTAGCAGATGCACGCTCGGATGTTGAGCCCGCCAAGACGGCCGTGCTCTTAACTTTCCGGCGTGGTGTTTTCAGGAAGTAAACAACCGGATACGGGGCCGGTGCTACGCTGTACGGTTGGGTGCTGAAGAATGTTGGGAGCACGGTCTCGCTGGCTTCTGTTCTGGTGGTGAAAATTTCGGCGACGGCGCCTGGGCACTGAGCTTCGGTGTGTGCAAGCGATGGAGCAATCGAGACGCTGCGGCACGGCTTCACGGTGCGGCTCGAGGGCTATCTGTGCAACGCTGTGCCACTACGCTCCCATCGCCCCTCCTCAGCAACGCCATTACACTCCCGCCAGCTCTGGCGCTATTGTACGAGAATTGTAGGACGCTACCCCTATTTCCACCAGTCTCCATCCTGCAATCTCTCTCCCTCCGCACGCCTAAGACAACAGAATTCAAATACTCTCAGCGCTAAATTTCGCACCGCGAAGATCCCCTCCAAAAAGGCGAGTCCAAGATCACCGCCCCCCAAAATGTTGATCGCCCGGTCGATCTATCACACTTCCCTCCCATCACATCTCCTCAAGCAGCAATTGATCAACTCCATCCCCAACCAGACCACGATCAAAACTTAATCTGCGCCGATGCGGAGATCATTTACTCAGGGCTGTGCGTAGGAGGAGCGGAGGGGGTCACCCAATTGGGGGGGGATAGCCGCCCCTGTCTAAAGTGCGTACGTTGGCGTTGATGTGGAAAGTAGTGGTGGGGAAACCACAAACAGTACGTACGGGCATACGGGCAGTAAAGTGCAGATGTGCAACGCGGTGCTTGCTCGGAGTACCGTGCGGCAATGACGCCGTGGGTGTGTGGAGGGTGTTGACTGGGGTGTGTGAGTTGAGACTCACAACGCCGCAGTACAGTGCCACATCTCAATGCCTTGGTTAAATCAGAGCAACGCAAACAATGTATTCTACCTCGACTGTGGAAGGGATTGAAGTACGTCGGAAAAGAAGTAAACAAATGGACAGAAACAGGCTTACTTGCGAGTGTACTGTACAGATGAAGACTGGCTTCCCCACCGGCGCTTTTTTAACCCATCCTTCCAAAACGCCACACCCCTCCGTCTCTTCTCATTCCGATATTTTCGCCCCACTGAACTACCATATTTCCAGGTCCAGTACGACGTTGCGGTGCCCTCGAGCTAACTTCTTACTCTGCACTAAGGTTATGTTCCTTTTCTCACACCCTTTCTCACCCCACACCCCCTGGTCCATTCCTCAACGAGGCCCATGACCCTGGGCGCGGATCGGCACCGAGGCGGGACTGGCCTGCGTCAAGAAGGAAAGGAAGGTGTGGCCCTGAGTGCGATGCTGCGGCCCTGCTATACGGTGCAGAAGACGAGTACTCCAGCGCAGAACAGTGCAGCACGTTAGTACAGTACGTATATATCGCTCACACAATTAATTATATCCTGTCCCAGCTGTGGTCTGTGCGAAGACCGTGCAATTCCGCTTTCATCTTTGGAGGGAGTGTGGAGACGCATATATGTTCTGTAGATGTCCGGCAGGCCGCGCTACACAGAGAAGCAAGGGAAAACAGCACAGAGTGGAAGAGAGGTATACGCGCGGTTGCTGACGTTAACGGATCTCCCTGTACGAGCTTGACATCTCTCGCCGCTCGCAAGCTGTTGCTGCGAATGCGATTGCGATTGCGATCAAAGTCTTGCGCTACTGTCATTGCTGGTTGTGGGCGATCACTTCGGGCAACGGGAACATAGAACGAGACTGAGGAGGATACGCTCGCTACAACTGCTTTTCAAGGCAGGGCCTTGACCCTTGCACTGCAGACTACACCTTCGACTCGCACCTCTCCTCTCATCCTTCTCCCAATAACACCCGTTATGGACTTCTCCCCGCACCTTCTCGTGCGCCAGGCCGCCGGCGAGACGCCGAAGTTTGATTTCACGGAAAACAATGGACACCAGATCATGGCTGTGGTGGGGTTTTTGATGGGCTTCGGGATGCTAGTTGTGCTGCTGAGGGTGTATGTGAGAGTATTCATGACGAAGACGATGGGGGCGGATGATTATATCATGATTGTTGCGCAGGTGAGTTTTCGCGGTTGCTGTGGTGTTCTACCCAGTCCTATTTTTGGTCGAGGGAGCTTCGGATGTTTAGAGGGGATTTCCACGCAAGGACAGTATATGAGGATGTGGGCTGACCGCTCACGCAGTCATTCAGTGTCGCAGTAATGGTATGCATGTTCTTCGAGGTCAGCAAGGGCGTCGGCAGGCATAATGCCGACCCTATATACATGGAGAACATGTCAGAGATCATCAAGATAGGATTCGTTCGGGGTCTATTCCTTGTCTCGGGGATCAGTCTCGTCAAAATATCTGTAGGGCTGTTCCTGCTCCGCATCGTTGAGGGGACAGTGTATAAACGGATTATCATAGGGACCATTGGTATGTGAATCTCCTCCTTATCCACATACATCATAACCCCTGGTAGCCAGGAAATCTGACTGCCTTGTCGATGACGCCGGTGTATTATGGCAGATAATGGCAACGCTAACATCACTCGCTATGCAGTCTTCCTCATCATCTTTACGCTCGCCTGCATTGGCACGCTCATATTCCAATGTCTCCCCGTCAGCGCCGCCTGGGACTTCGCCCAACGACCTCCACCATTTGGGACAGGGAATGCAAAATGCTACAGCACCCCCGTATTCAGCGCTATAGGTCTCTTCAACGGCGGTTCGTTCCCCCAAGCCCATCATTCCAGACCCTTACTAAACCCTTCTTAGCTGTCAACATCGCCACAGACGTCGCCTTCGCCCTTCTCCCCATCCCCATAATCTGGAAACTCAGCGTAAACATCCGCACCAAGATCACGCTGATCTTTATTCTCAGCCTGGGCTTCATGGCCTGCGTCGCAGCCATTGTGCGCGAGGTCCTCCTCTCCACCTTCTTCGAACAAACAGACGGAAACTTCCACAACGCCTACGCGCTTTGGAACTACGCCGAGCTAAGCGTCGGCGTCATTGCCGCCTGCCTTCCTGCGCTGCGCCCGCTCTTCGCCTTCCTCCTCGACAAGGCCAGTTCGACCTTCGCGTCGGGCCAGCCGGGACTTAGCACAAGGCATAAGTACTATATGCAAAGTAACGATATCAATCTCTCGGCGGTGGGAAAGCAGAATGATACTGAGGCCCCGAGAGGGGACGGGCGCTACGGCGTGAGTGTTACGAGTAACGGCCGGGACTTTTACGAGGAGCGCGTGCCAAGGAGGCCGATGGGGAAGCTGGAGCAGAGCTTGACGGAAGGGGAGGGCGATAGCGATGAGAACATTTTGCCGATCCAGGATGTGGAGAGGCACGCGAATAATCGCATTGTCAAGACGACTGAGGTGCGCGTTACTTAAGCGGGGGGCTATTCCTTTCGGAGGAGGCGGATTGTATCATAGCTACTACAGTGTTATTCTCTTATTTACGTATACATGTCTGCTTTTTTTCCGTGCTTGTTTTTATTTTCTTCCTCTTTCGAAGATGGCGATTTGGGTGGGTTGGCAGGGAGGAATGGATTTGGATTTTTTGGACTTCATACCCACAATTGTTTACAAAAGAGAGAGGGGTGGGTGGGCAAGACAGAGAGGCCCAGGATGTAGAGAGAACCTAAAAACGGTGCTAGTGACGAAGCGACGAAACAGGGAAATAGAACTGATTCTCCGCGCGCTCTTCTCGCATTTTGCTATCAATCTTTGTTACCTGCTTTCGAGTAGTCCTCCTCTACTTCCCCATGCCCCTCGGCCATCATGCTCTTAATGTGACTACGATTTTCTCAGATCCTGAATGGCAGTGTTGTATTTTGTTCCAGCACATGGGGTGGATATTGGTTGAATGTACTACAGTCAAACCCCTGTTAAGACGATCTATTCGGTGCAGCAAATTATATCGTCTTAATGGGTATATCGTCATATTGGCTTGCCTATCTAATCCAACCGTCCAAACTGGTTTGTTGCCTTGCTTGCCTCCGTAAGCTCTCAATAGCTGATTCTAGACGCTCTAAGCTCCGCAAATGGTCTGTATTAAGTGCATCTTGACTTTCTGTATAGTTGATTATAACCTGTAGAGCTTCGTAGGCTTCCTTTGCTGTATATTGAGGCTGAGTAGACTGCCCTTCTTCTTCTTCGTCGTCTTCTCCTTCATTTTGAGTAGTAACTCCTAGGTGGTCTTTGATAACTTGTTGTAAAGCATCATCTGGATTAAAAGTCGTTGCTTCTTCTTCGTTTTCTTCGACTGGATTAAGGAAGTTTGAAATCGCCATTGAATCCTGTATATTCCCAACACAAATAACCTCGTTATATAGCTCAGAAAGGCCATTTGGTGTAATAGGAGTAGGGAGGGATATTGGAGTTGAAACTAGAGTTGATTTCCGAAAGCAGTTGTATATAGTTGTCTTTGTAACGTCGTTGTTCCAACTACGTAAGATCCAGCGTATAGCTATTCGAATATCAATAGCAGACTGTGGATCTTGGCCTGCCTCTATCAACTGAAGCATAAACTGAAGCCATTGCCGTCGATAGCATGCTTTGAAGTTTTGGATAATTCCCTGATCTAAAGGCTGATATCGACTTGTGCTATTAGCTGGAAGCCAGCATATTCGTATATTTGATGGAGGAGGATTGGTTTCAATAGCAGAGTAGTGAGCTGACAAGTTATCCATTGTAAGTAGAACTTGGCGTATTGATCCAATATGCTGATAGAATTCTTAAAGCCATTCACACATAATAGTAGTATTCATCCAAGCCTTCTTATTCCATCGCCATCGTCCACCCATTGTAGATATGCTAACATTCCGTAGAGCTCGAGGAGTCTTTGCTTTACCAATAATCCATACAGGTAGTCGATCCGATCCTGTTGCATTAACACAAAAGCAAAGAGAGATACAAGCTTTCTCTCTTTTTAATCTAGGGTAGGACTGCGACAAGAGCCCTCGTGACGGTATCATCTTCCAAAATAAGCCAGTCTCATCCATATTGTATATATCTTCTTCTTGAAACTCCCCTGCAACAGTTTGGAGAGCTCTCATTTCGTCCTCAGCTGTATCTGGAATTGATCCAGCTTCACCGTGCCGAACCCGCAATGATAAATGGTGTCGTTTCTTAAACCTCTCAAGCCAGCGGGTGCTAAATTCAGGGCAAGGCTGGCCTGTATATTGAGGAAGTTGTGCCCAGATTTGCCGTGCCCTTTCTTGAAGCAATTCACCAGTTGTAACCCCTCCTTCTTGCTCAATTCGTATCTGCCAATCAAATAGAACCTTCTCTAGCTCTGGCCAGTTGCCAGTACGAAGTCGTAGGCTTGTAGGATGCGAAGAGTCATCGAGATTTGCAAATGTATTACTTAGAGACTCCGAGACCGTAGATTGGCTAAGCCGATGGTTGTATTCTTGAAAGAACCACTCAATACACTGCTTTTGAGTAGGCTTTGGGACCTGTCGATGAGCCCAGCGGCGTAGGGCACGTCGTTGTTCGATTGAGATCCCTCTCTTTGGCGGCATCGTGGATGGCTTCAATTCGACAGCATTACCCCTGCTAAGTCGATATTACGAGGTTTACAGACGATATCGTGGATATCGGTATTTATATGTGGTTTTAATTCATCCCGGAAAATATATCGCACTAACGGAAATATCGTCATAATGAGGATCGTCTTAACAGGGGTTTGACTGTATCCCCTCCCTGAATGATTGTAGCGACCCGCTATTTTGAAGTTCGAGGAAGCCCACTTATAGCACCTAGTTTAGGTAAAAAGGCGTAAATAAGATGAGATCACTTGCAGTGTCATTTTGACAAAAGAGTGGATCGTTACAATCATTCGAGGGGTTCGCACACAAGGACAACTCCAGGCTCAAAGAAGGGAGTCGTCAAGCTATAGGGATAGAATTACCGCACGCAGGCTTAATATTAATCGATAACAGTCCTGAAATAAGCTGCGGCTGCCAAGAATGACCACAAGAACATTAGGTGAAACGTTTAATGCCGAACGCTTTCCCCCTATTTACTCACACACCCTTTTCATTGGCCCACCCCTTTCCTCACAGGACTGCCGTCACATATGATATGAAATATAAGTCTAATAGATTATGTCGGACCCTAGCGAAGTAGGCTATGGTCTTCAGAGGGAGTAGATTTAAACAACCATCTAAGTCTATTAACATATACTAACGATTGGCCAAAGCCACTTTGAAGAAAATAATGTCATGACCACAAGTCCGGTCTTTAACTACCTAGTAAAGTCTCGAGGGGCTTGAAATTTCTACCACGGCCCCTTCGGCGCTCCACATGCCTTTCACACGTTCATTTGACCTCGTTGTAGTAGAGATACGAGAATGTGGCCCACGCAAAGTCATCCGAGCAATGTAGGAATTCATCACTTGTCTCCTTCAAGCACCGCTTTCCCTGGCCATTGAACTGGAAATGCCCCCTTCTCTGCCCAAAGTCCATGCAGAGCCTGTTCAAGGCCCAGACGCCAGGGTTTGTATGGCAGCCATTGACGTTGCCGACAATATAGCTGTCATATTTGGTGACAATAGAGTAAATACAAAAGTTATCTACTTGTTATACTATAGCTCATCTGTTACACTAAAAACAGGTAACTCGAGTAGGAAGTCGGCAGCATTAAGCAGTTGACATATTATACAATTGAGCCCCCTACTTCAAACCTTTTCATGATCTAACACAGAGTCCTCATCAACAGTAAACTTCTCCCCATTTTCTGATGTGCGGTTCACAGACAGCTGACGGTTTGCCAGCACATCGCCATTTCCAGCGGCCTTGTACGTAGCCTCCATCTTGGTATAAAGCGGGCTGCTACTCTCGAACATAGCCTCGATGGATTCGAGGGAGCGGCCTGCAGTCTCAGGATAGAAGAGATAGACGATGGGGCACCAGAGCAGATTCAGGCCGGCGAAGAGGAAGTAGGTGCGCGACTCGAGGACCCCGAACATAATAGGGTTTACGAGGACGGTCATGCCGACGCCGATGGCCCATCCCGTGATTCCAAAGCCGTTGCCCTGGGCGCGCATCTCGGAGGGGAAGATCTCAGTAGGGATGAGGAATGCGACGGTACCCCAAGTCGAGGCGTAGACCAAGTTAAAGAGGAAGAGCATGGTGACAGCTGCCGGGGCGATTTGTGCAGCTTTGCTAGGATCCGCACGTGAGCCTTCGTACAGAGCGGCTGCGACTAGGTTCACGAGGAAGAGGCCGAAGGCGCCGCCGATTAGACACTTACGCCGGCCAAGACGGTCTACGATCTGTGCGGATATTATGGTGCCGACTATACCGATGGTGTTGAGGCCCCCGGCGAGACCGCTCTGCTTGATAGAACTGTATCCGGCTTGCCTCAAGAGAACGGGACTGTACGCTGTCACCGCGGTAATTCCGGTCCATGAAGCCATGATTTGCAGCCAAATACATAGCCATGCACGACGACCCAGGTGAGCACCGTTAGTAGCGCGGCCGAGAAGGACCTTTGCGAATTGGACAGGGGAGCTGGGCTTGGATTCTTCGGCAACAGCGCATATTTCAGCGAATTCCTTCTCGACATCTGGGCCCTTATTGCCACGGATGTGCTCCAAGACCTCCTTAGCCTCATCAAAACGGCCCACAGAGGCCAGGAATCGAGGAGAGTCGGGGAGAAACTTGATTCCAGCCATCAGAATTATAGCAGGGAGACACTGGAAGGCTAGGAGAAATCTCCATCTGACCTCTGAATAGCCACCGTCGACGAATGAGAGGCCAAAGTCGAGCCAGTAGGCTACAGAGATACCCAGGTAGTTTGCGATGAAGACGTATCCAAGGAATCCACCACGGTGGCCCGCAGATGATACTTCGGCGATGTAGACGGGAACGATGGCAGTCAATGCTCCGGTGCCCAGGCCCGTAACGACACGGGCAACGATAATGAAGTCGGAGCTCTGTGTGGCGGCCTGGAGGGCACCTCCGACTAGGGCGAATACCGCTGCGATGAGGAGACCGTTAATACGACCAATGCGATCAGCGATCCAGCCGCCGACGAATGCTCCGACGATGGCGCCTAAGTAGTAGATAGAGACGATGCCGCCTTGGTGAGTGGTGTCTGTGACTGTCCCATCTGGAAGTCCAATGCCGACCTCAGCTACGTAGTTGGGCGAGGCATTCACGCCTCCCATAACACCTGTAAGGTTGGTTGTCAGTGACCGGGACATATATTTCTGGTCGGGAGACTCACCTTGGTCATATCCCTCGAAAAAAATGGCAATGAGAGAGAAGGTCTGGATGAATATGGAGAGCTGTTTGGGCGACAGCTTCTTCCAGAAATGTTGAAACATGGCGAGGTAGGGAGCAGTATCGATTGTCTAGAACCAAAAGGATGTATTGATATATTGTACAGTACGTATAGAGTCGGCCTTTAAAAGGAACACGAAGAGCGAACGGGGTGTTCTTTAAATACTCCATGAGATGACAGTTACATACTCTCACACACGGCAATAAGGTGGTAACATGAAAGCTAAACTTGTGATCCTCATTTTTGTGAGTCGGTCATCTTCTCTCCACACTTTTACTTAGAGATCCGGAGAACTGGAGAATTGTGGAGATCCACAATTCTCCAGTTCTCCGGGTTTCCACGAGGATACCCATTGGCCGTGCAGACGCCCAGAGTTATCCCATAAGCGTTTACGCGTTTAGCCGTCTAAACAGTTTAAACGTTTAACCGTTTAAGCATTCAAGCGGGTTACAAGTGTTTGGCCCATACGCAACACTCCGAAGTCATCGGCAAAGCCAACCTCGAGGATTTAAGGTCAAGTTGCGAACAACCGTGAGCAGTAAGACCACTTTAAAGCGTAGTATGGGAACCCACTGACTATCTTTTCGCATTATTCATGTTTTCGGCTACGTAATTCCTTTCTTCCTTCTTCTTTCATATAGATGTCAAATATATATTAATTTAAGCACCATCTTTCTAATTCTCTCTATCTTTTGTATATACCACAATTTATCCATACCGGGGACTCCATAGAACGGTAATATAGCAATGCCTTCTTCAACAACAAGCGGAACCAGCAACGGCTACGGAAGTGGCAGTACAAATGGCATCAATGGGCCGTCCGATGCCGCGTTCGACTTAACAGTCCTCGGCTTAAACAGCGGGACTTCCATGGTTAGTTTATACACTGTTGTGTCACCGCCTGTACGCGCTAACAGCAGATTGTAGGATGGCATCGACTGCGCACTCTGCCGATTTCGACAGGACACGCCCAGCTCTCCAATGCAGTTCGAGCTGTTGAAATACAGCGAAATCCCTCTCGAGCCGGTAATCAAGAAACGAGTCATGAATATGATCCTTCACAATAAAACCACACCAGAAGAGCTATCGGAAGTCAATGTGCTACTCGGAGAGACATTTGCGTCCGCAGTCAAGGAATTCACAAAAGAACATGGGCTTCGGCTGACAGATATTGATGTTGTTGGTTCCCATGGACAGACTATTTGGTTGCTATCCATGCCAGAGGAAGGACAAGTCAAGTCTGCTCTCACAATGGCCGAGGGGTCATTTATCGCAGCACGTACCGGTATCACAACAGTCACAGACTTCAGAATCTCAGATCAGGCGGCTGGACGCCAAGGCGCACCTCTCATCGCCTTTTTCGACGCCCTGGTACTTCATCACCCCACTAAACTACGAGCTTGCCAGAACATCGGCGGCATCGCCAATGTGTGCTTCATTCCACCGGATCACCAAGGTGGTGTAGACGCTTGTTACGACTTCGATACGGGTCCAGGGAACGTTTTCATTGATGCCGTAGTACGTCACTATACAAATGGTGAGCATGAATATGACAGAGATGGAAAGATGGGCAAGGCTGGGCAAGTGCATCAGGAACTCGTGGACGACTTTATGAAGCACAAATACTTTAGTCTGGAGCCGCCGAAAACCACAGGGCGGGAAGTTTTTCGAGACACACTCGCCTTCGAATTTATCAAGGAGGCTGAGCAGAAGGGGCTGTCGCCGAACGACGTGGTGGCGTCGATTACTAGAGTTACTGCACAGGCTATCGTTGATCACTACCAACGTTATGCGCCATCGCAAAACATCGACGAGATTTTCATGTGCGGCGGCGGTGCATACAACCCAAATATCGCAGCGTTCATCCAGAAAAATTATCCAAATACTAAGATCATGATGTTAGATGCCGCTGGTATTCCAGGGAGTGCAAAGGAAGCAATCACCTTTGCATGGCAGGCTATGGAAGCTGTTGTCGGACGCTCCATCCCAGTTCCGACGAGAGTCGAGACAAGACAGGAGTATGTTTTGGGGAAGGTGTCTCCCGGCAAGAATTATAGAGAGGTCATGAGGAAGGGAATACTCTTTGGTGGTAAGGCGGATCATCTCAGTCCTGTAAAGGAGCTCGTCAACTACATTGAGGGGAAGGTTTTCGATAACAAGTGGTAACGAGATGTTGAGTCACCGTTTCGTATTCTGTGTAGTTTCGTGATTATTTTGCTTAGATAATTGCTTTGTTTGTGAAATACATACATCGACGTTAATATAATGACATCCATCCCGTCTCTCGGGACCATGCCTGCTTGCATCGGATATGCATCCGATATGCGGGGTAAACCGCGCTAGAAGCGGGACGGAAAATAGTTCCGGAGCAAAGGATACAGTACAGTTACCACGGCTAGAAATGAACCCTTCGATTGTGCAATCTTCGCGGCCACAATATCTTAATGCAGCAAGCTTCTACATCGGAGCCTATAGTCCTAGATTCAATGAACGCCACAAATGCAAAGACATCAAGATCTCCCTTTGATGTGGCTCGGCCGAGAAAGCTAAGACGGGTTACAAGAGCATGCGATTTTTGCCACAGACGCAGCACCCGATGTAAACAGAGTCAAGACGATCGCCGATGTCAAAACTGTCTAGATTTTGATATTGCGTGTACCTTTGAGAGACCGGCGAGGAGGCGAGGAAGTAAGCGGCAAAGACAGGCGCAAGTGGACGAGGATGGGTCTCCATCCGGAGAACATGCAAATCTACTCCTACAGATGAAGAACGGTCATGCCCATGATGATGAAGCGTACTCCGACAGTGAAAGGAACATGAGAACTACGGAGGCGTTGATTACATTTCCATTAGCGACAGAGTACAGAGACATGGTGTTGGACAACCCTGGTATAATTCGAGATCTCGTTAGTGTCTACTTCGAGGTGGTTTATCCAATGTATGTCATGTCATAGCTTCATCTGCCTGTACACTATTATGCTTCACCTTGAAACTATTAAGCTGAGGCCCGGAAAGTTGACTTTCTCAGATTTCCTTTCTTTCATCGTCCAACTTTTCTTCAAAAGATTGCCATGAGGAGCTACCTTTCTGATCGAGGACTATTCGCTGTCGTTATGGCTATTTGTGCTCTTGCATCTGCTCGGGCTCGAGATGGGGCACTTCTTCCAGGTCAATGGGATCCGTCCCATTTCCGCCATCCCTCTTCAGAGTCCTTCTACTCAGCCGCGAGAGATGTCACTCCGCATCTCAATCTCAGCGCGATGGAAGGCATTGATTGGATGCGGATGTGTGCCCTGCTATCACTTCTCGGGATTCAAAATGGCAATATTAATGTTATGCATCAGTATCTTGGTCTTTATCATACTTTAGCAGCCATAGATGGTTTGCACGACGAGAAAAACTGGCCAAAAGATATTGGCATTGTTGAGATTGAGGAGAGAAGAAGACTGGTAAATGGCATCTTACTTTCCTGTCAAAAATTGCTAATAGTCCTATAAGTTTTGGTCAATGTACACATTAGAGGTCTATTCTTCCCTTGTCTGGGTTGGAATTACCCGCTGCCGACAATCTCAATGCCAGGTGTTTTATCCTACTGAAGTGGACGACGAACGCTTCTCTAACGAGGAATTTTCAAACTTATTGCCACAAAGATCTCCGCGTCAAGGAGTTGAAGTAAGGCCAGGGCCGGCCATTGACACCTCCTCTTGGCTTCATGGTTGGAACTTCACCACAGATCTTTACGTAGTCCTTGAACATGCCATGGACGGCTTTCATCGCCGCCGGCCACGAACAAGGGCGCATTTTTCACCTAATAACATGTTCAATAGGGTCGCGCCATCGCAATCTACGGTTTTGGATAAAGTCATGTGGATGCACCAGCAATTACCAGACAGATTCAAGGAAATACGATCTGTGACATCTGACACGGGAGAAGGTAGGCTGAGCTTCCAGGCGGCGAATATCGCTGCAACACTGCAAGTAAGCCATCCACGTCAACAAGCAATGACATGATACTTACGTTTATGAAGCTCGTTAGAATGGTGTTGTTTACAGCAGAAGAAGCAACTGTAGACCAAAAGTGTGCCATTGCCCGTGAACTGCTTGATGGATTCGCTCAAGTGCCAGTGTTCTTCCTAAGAGCAATTTCGTCACCATTAGTATGTTTGACTTTAAAACTTTAGACGTATCGCTAACGGTAATAAGCTTTATCATTTAGCAGGTATCGGCTCCATCTTGGGTTCCGTCATGGAAGGCCCACTTTCAGAATCTTCCTATTTGCAGGCTAGGACTGTATTGTAAGCATCTTCCATCTCAATCGAGGCTAAACATGGCTCATTGTATATCTCATTAGACTCGCGATGGCCGACCTCCTGGCCAGCCTCGAGATAGGTATGACGCGAACCTCTGGTGCAACGCAGCGTCTCCGGTCACAAGTAACCCGGATCGACGAGTATATGGCAGCACAGCGGCGACAAAATTTCGCACAACCCCCATCAGAACTCCCGTCATGTGTTCCGAGCATGCCGCATTCAAATCTACGTGAACATGTCGATATGTTTCAAGAGGAGCAACAACAATCTCGCAGAGGTGTTCAGCAAGTAGGATATGACTTTCCTTCAAATTCCCAAGATACGGAACATTTAGGGAATAGGCAGGACTACGTGCAGATTCAGATGCCGATGGACACATATAATTTCAAGGATATGCCTAGTGGAATCGGTAGTCTAGATGAGACTAGTCAGCAGTTGCAGTTTCAACTGCCACCGGAGTTATTAGATGATTGGCCGTGGCTCTTTGATATGGCGTAAGGATGTAAATATGTAAGAGTACTGTCAACCCAGAACTGCTTGCATACCAAAATGGAATGGCCGATTTCATGGCGAACGAGCTCGAGGATTGCTTTGCCTCAGATTCAGGATGGGTAGGGTTAAATGCAAGATCCATGGACGAAGCAGGAGGCTATCCCATACCACGCCTTTCTACGAGAGCATTAGTGACAATAGGCAACGCCACTTCATTGTCTGTTGCTGTTAAGCTTTTGTATCTCCTCTTAACGACCATCGAAGATGGAAACGCTATGCTCACAGCTAAGAAACTTGCTTGTAAGTAAATGTAGGAGGAACTGATTCTTACCGTGGGCAATTTCACGAGAAACCTACTCCCGAATTACGTCTCGGAAGCCCAAGAGCCCAAATCAACCGTTATATCCGTTGCTAACTTTTTGATCTTCACTAGGGGACAGCAACGTTACACCAAAATATCCAAATTTGGCCATTCACATCCTTAGGCTCTTCCTAGTTGCTGATATAGCGTACAAATTTTACTCTTCGCTAGAGTTGTCTGGGCTAATCCCGTGCAATATGGATGAAATGAACAACGTCGTTGGTCGTGGTGCTAACACCGGCAACTCTTCAACGTCACTTAATAGGTGCTCTCAATTTGCTTGGACAGAAGGATGGAATCCAGACTTCTTTGCATCAGATCAAGACTACGCCGACTCTCAAAGCCCCTCGTCGAAAATAAAAAAATCGGTTCTTACCCTTGACCACGTTATGTATCCGGGGGAAAACGTTCATATCTTAGCGAAGCGCGACGGAGCACCTAGGAGTTACACCGTGAACCTTGGTACGGATCCGGGCGGGAATCCAATAATCATTATCATTGTGTCATGGGCATATCCTAATGGCCAAAATGGACAGGCCTTCGTCGAATCAACGGGAAATTATGTTAGATACACATTAGAAGATCCAGGAAACTGCGCTTCCGCAGCCTACATCCAAACGGCCAACCCAGAGGCGGTGCCAAATTGGGTAGGTAAGTACTTGCTGCTCGGAGGTATTTTAATGGCTTTAAGACTAACTAATCCCAGTTGAACACGTTTTCGAACTCCAAACCGTTGCTCGTATGTTAGAGTTTGTTGTTGGAACAACACTACCCGCCGTCACAACCGGCGACGTCACCGTCCCGCAATTTACTTCTCAATATACTGGAATACCATCTTGAGTTCTAACGGAATGGTTTCAATTACCCTATGAATCCCGGGGAGGAAATGTGGGGGGTTTGACGGGCCGGCCAGATCAGCGCCTAATGTACCAACTAGGCGCGAAAGCGAATGCTAACCATTTGGTGCTGATGGACGCTGTGGGCAACAATCTTAAAGGAAAGGTTAGCCATCCCTGCCTTTAATAGAGATGCTTTTGCTAATTGCCAACTTTTTCGTGGATGTTTAGGGTTGGGACTTAGCTTCACCTGTCGGTGACAGTACATGGATTGCAAATGGGTATAATAGCCCGGTACCGGCAAATGGATATGATGCAGTAGCTGCCATTCGAGGTGTACGTTTCTCCTTCCAATCTGAAGATATCACGCTAATTCATAACTTACTTTTAGGTTTTAGGAGTGATGAATTATCTCGCGATGCCAGCAATTAACAGCAACTTACACGCAGTAATACAGGCACTCCACGCGAGCATGTTGGAATTTCAGACGATATTTAACCAGAATTCAGCTTTACACCAGTCTAGTTTGAGTATTATGCCTATTTGGGACGAAGGTGTGGAGGCCTGGTGGAATCGCATGGACTTCTTCATGCACACTTGGATCTCTAATCGTATTCAGCAGCTAAGGACAGTCTGGGTAAATGTCCGAGAGACGACAACTGATCCAGATCTACGTGATACAGCAACGGAGATCCTTCTTGATTTAAATGAACTGCAGATTCAAGTTGACTCCCCTAATATCCGTTTAAGCCCGTGGAGAGTATAGGGTTATTTAGTTGATCTTATCGGAAACTTTCCAGAGCATGTGGTCCATCCTATGTGAAGGGGTAGGAGGGGTGAAGATTTGCTGCCCGTAAAAATATTATATAATAAATTGGCCTTATGGGTCATTTTCAAGCTCATACGTGTTGAATGGATACAGTGTGCCCTTCTTAAGGAGAACAAGCGGATGGTGATAAAGTCCCGATTGAGTTTGAACACTCCAAGCCTGAACCGGTTGTTTCTGCGCTAGTTCCCAAAAAAGGGCCATGCTGTAAAGCTCCTCAGATCGCACAGCATAAAACCAGGTCAATAACGTATACAAACTGACCTTTAATCGGCCTTCATAATGCTCCGCCCCAGCTGCTGAATCTGCTGGTGGAGGTGGAGGTGTGGTTGAAGGGACGAACTTCGCGTCATACGCCCATATCCACGGTGTACGAGTGTTAATGCACGCATTCACAACCTCAGGAGTGACGAGTAGGAAAGTGTTGGTCAGAATACGTGGATTTGGGTCAACCTCTCCCGCCACTCGCTCTCGGAATATGCTAGATTATTGTCAGTCAAAGAAATTTGAGGAAAGGGTAGGAAATAGGCAGACCTGCGTAAAATTTCAGGGCTACTCTCAGACACAAGCCCGTCTAAGAAAGTAAACTCTTTCGTTGGGATGATGGCTGTGCCGCCCTTCAACAGCCTGAGGCCCTCATCCACGCAACTGTCCATAACCGTAAGAAACCTTACCCAAGAGTCATTGTTGCTGTCACTATTCGTTGCACCATCCCTAAAGACAACAAACCCCCAGCGTCTAGTCTGATCGCTCCATGACACGGATGGGTCGATAAGTTTCCGTACCCATTTGCAAGGCTGCTTCATGTCCTCAGCGTAACTCTCCAATCTCGCTTTGGTTTCTTTCGCTCTAGCAGCTGAAAAGTCGTTTCCCCGACGACTAACAGCTAACGATACAGCGTCATCCCGAGGAGTTACAAGTGCACGACGAGCTTTCATGTGAGCCGTCCGATCCTCGTGACACCAGTGAATTTTGCTGTTTGCTGTCGCCTCCCATGGATCCCAAATGTGGTACCCATTTCTCATTAAACGGCATTCTTCAAATGTCATTGACTCGGGACTTGTGAGGGCTTTGTTCTCCAATTCTTCCGGTGCTAATCCACTAACTTCGAGGGCGTTAGCAATTTGTGTATTGAGGTCAGCTTGTCGAAGTACAACGAGTCTTTCGGCTTCTGTCACCTGATCTGGAGTTTGTACAGCCTTGGCCCATAACTCCCTCTCTAGAGGAGTAGGATAAACGTCCTTCGGGAGGTCCATCCTTGATGTTTTCCAAGAGTGGTGATTTAGATGCGATTTACAGTCGATGTGACCTTACCTACAAAGGAAAAACACAGGTTGTCGTATGCGCGGCGCTCGGGATAAATAGCTGCCCATTAGCCAATGGATGAAGAGAGGGGTAACCGGTCCCATGGTCTGGTCACGTGACGCAGAGATAGATACCTCTATGCCACCTGACTGTTTTCTTAGCAACCAGTTGGGGAACCACGCCGGTCTGGCGGTTTTCCTGATGAGTACTGGCCTTGAGGTTCTGAGGCTGGCGTGCTCGCTTTTCGTGCCGAGAACCCCAAGGGACCTAAGGCGCTCAGCAATACTTCATAAAGCTTAAACCCGAAGAAAAGCCGGAGATATTCGCAAGCCCAATTCTCTTGAGTCTATGGTCGTATGTGACTATTCTTCGAGTACAGTGGCATATAAGGGATGCTCAGTGGGGAAGAGGGCAAGAGGGAATTTAAGGTGATATTTCTGTCCTAGAAGCTGGTTGACGTCAGCCCAGTCTCGATCTCGCAGCTGAGCATATGAGTATATGAGAGACCACTTAGGGTTTGTTAATATTTGAGAAGGCTCGGAGGAACAACGAGGGGCAACGGTCCGGCTTATGAGTTGAAGCCTTGGTGTCTAGGCCAAACGATGGCCAGACCAAAATAGGACGGCGCCCCGGGGAGCGGCTTGCTCGCAAGATCACCCCGATTTAGCCAGCCTTGCGCCCGTCTGTGCGGTCGGGGTCCGTGCGAGACCTCTCCGAGTATATCGGTCTCTTTTCGTCCCGGATGGTTCGAGCCAGTGGTTGAGACGGCGGGTAAAAGTTTGGGGCAGTGCTTTTGGAGCGGGGAGAGAACGGCGGCGGGGGTTTCAGTTTGGGTTTTAGAGCTGGCCGGGGGGGGGCGGGTGGAATAAGGGAGCAATGGGGTGAAGGGAAGGGATGGTCGGGATGGTCGGGATGTGAGTGGAGAGAGAGAGAGAGACGGCTCGGGAGCGGGTAGTCTGGTAAGAACAGTAAGAGAGAAGATGAGCGTATATCGGTCACGGAAGTATCAACCACTGACACAGGATAGGCAAGAACCACATCTAACACGTAACAACATTCATTCATGTATTGCCGTCTACCCCCTAAATAATCCAACCCCCTACTCCTCCTCATCCTCCTCAGCGACCTCAGCCTCCTCCTCGGCCTCCTCCTCAAACGACGAACTCGGGACATCGTACAGTCTCAGGATCTGCTTATTCGGGTCCTTGACGAGCACGTACTTGCCCTCGGGCTGCGCCATGCACATGTCGACGATGGTGCGAACGATACCCCATCCGTTGGAGAGGGAGAGGTTCATTTGCGCCGCGAAGTCGCGGGGCTTCCAGCCGATGACGCCGAGGATCACGTGGCGGTCGTTGGACTTGGGGTTGGCACGAGAGACGAATCTGGGGGGGTGTTAGTGGTTTGATCTGACGAATGGGGGGCGGGGGGCGGGGGGGGTCAGGAAATGGAGGAGGGGGAATAGAAAACGTACCCGAGCTTCATGACATCAGCGTTCGCGATGATGGACTGGACGGTCCAGCGAGCGAGCTTGCACGAGTTGTTCTTCATCTCGGTGGCGACAACGGCACCACGAGCCGAGACGAGCTTGGTGCGCCAGTCGAGGGCACCACCGCTTCCCTGGGCCTTGTGGTCGAACTCGTTGAGGGCCTTGACGGTGACGTACTGGTCCTCGCCGCTGATAGCGTTCTTGGTAACGGCATCGAGCTCGGTACGGACAATCAGGTTGAGCGGCTCCTCGTCGGTGACGGCGAGATCGAAGCGGCGGTACTTGTAGGCCTTGCTTGCGGGTGGGTCGGTCTCCTCGGCGGCGTTGTAGAAAGGGTTCTCGTTGGCCATGTCGGAGCGGTGGGCGTCATCCTCGATCATGGTCTGGTTCGCGAAGTTGTGGTTGATGTAGGTAGCCTCCTCAGCGAGCGCAGCAGGCTGGTTGATAGCGTCCTTGTTGCCCTCGGAAGCGTCCATCGGGGAGTCGGCGGCGTTCTCGTTGACGGAGACCATGTCCAGGGCGGCGTTGTCACGCTTGTCAAGGAAGATCTTGTTTCCTTGCCTGACAATCACGATGTCCCAGGGGTAGACGGAGCGGGGCGCGCACATAAGCATGGAGAGCACGCTGTCGGTGGCGAAGATGGTGGCCTCGTCCCTCTCGGCGAGCTCCTGGATAACGGGATCGGAGGAAGTGGTGACGTTGTAGGAGGCGCGGTCGACGACGTTGAGCTTGCGCTCGTTGCTCTTCGTAGCAGGCTTGTCGAAGGAGCGGTCGTAGCGGTACACGAAACCGTAGCTGTCGACATCCTCACCCTCGTCGGCGTCGAGGTTCAGCTTCGTGAGACGGTTGAAGTCAATCTCCTCAAGCAGCTTCCAGTCAGGCTTGATGTTAACCGACGCATCGCGGTTGCGCTGCGGCTTATCGTAATCCTTCCAGCCGAATCTGCGGCCGCCACGAGCACCACCACGGCCTCCGCGAGCATCGTAGCCGCCACCGTATCCACCCTGTGCTCCTCCGCGTCCGTTGCTGACTCTCTGGAACTGGCCTCTTCCGCCTCTGGTGTCCCCGCGCCCGCCACGCTGTCCACGGCCACGGCCGAATCCGCCACCTCTTCCAAATCGGGTCTTGGCGGTATCGCGAGTGTTGCTGACGACGGAGAAAGAAGACTCGTCCTCGGCGAGCTGAACGGCGAAAAGCGACGAGGTTCCGGCACCGTAAACTTGCTGGTCTAGAACTTCTGTTAGCACAACTCAACTACGCCACCACCACCAACCGCGCCCGGGAAGGGAAGGGAAACGGTGGCTTCATGTATCGGAAATATCGCACCTCTGTAGTTGCGGTTATATTGTTGCCTTCCACCTCTGCCATCTCTGCCATCCTTGCCCTCAGAGGTCCAATCGGCCATGCGCCCTAACTTGTCGCCCTTGGAGTATGGTGCGTATGGGACGCCATCGAGGGTGGTCTCAGTGGAGGTCGCTGGTCCCCAGCCATCCGCAGATGGGAGAGCCGACACGATTTCTGCGAGTGATATTGGTGCCATATTTGCGCGACAGTTGTGTATGTGTCGAGCGATCGCGGTTCGGTCTGGAGTCTGAAGTTCTTTTGCTCGCGAATATTTGTCTAGGTGTGGGTTGGTGTTGAGTGGTGGGGCAGGCGAAATCTTGGCATTTATCACGTGATCGATTGCTTGTGATTTATTTTGGTGGCATGATGGGGATTCGCACGAAAAATATGCCTCTTCGTACTCGATATATTAAAGGTAGCTAGCTATATTAAGATCTAATAGAAATCCTTAGACTAAATTTTATTCATTTATTTATTTCTTCAAATCAAGCAAATACGCAAGGGCATATTATAAGGCGTTCGTCGAATTAAAAATATTTCATTTATTTTTAAATATTTCCCCGCATTAATATAGTCCTGTTAGCACTCTCAACAACGAACGCCTCTCTACCTTAGCACATTCGTTCAGACCGTAAGTTGTAGACTTATTCACGTTTACGGCGGGTTTGCGCATTCTTCTATCAACTACTCCTATTTTGCGCTTATTCAACTTGACTTTTGTCAACTTGCATACTTTCTTCCTCCGGCTGAACCGCAAAGTAGCTGATTCGCATCTTTCCCTCCTACCTCATCCCCTTCCCTCCTACCGGCTATCTGTCCTACCAGCTATCTGTTCTACCAGCTACCCCAACTGGTCCTTGCCTAGCCGGTTTGCCCAACCGGTTCTAATTTTGGCATGTTACCTCTGGTCAATCCTCTAGAAGGGCAACTGTCGATCTCGGGCAAGTGCAAAAGCCGCGTTACCCCCGAGGGGACACGGGACTGCTCGTAATATGCCGAGATACAGCCCGCATCCCAAGGTTAATCGCGAGGGAAGGACGAAAGGGCCTCAGACGAGACAACGATCATGCGGTGCACCGCAATAGCATGATCGGTTCGATGACTGGCATGATCGGTTTGAGCCAAACTCGCGTTGACCTCGGCAAGGACGTGTCACCATCTCGGCATCGAGTCTCAGTGTCACATACGACCACGACATGTGCCGTTGTGGCTACTCGCGAGTTATAATCAGACCTGTGAACTGTTAGAACGGGATCGCATGAAACAGCCAGGAACGGCGTAGACATATAAACGCATAGATGCATGATGCAAACCACTGCTGCCGCCGCTCAAGTTTTTTTTATTCTGCCGGACACAGCATCGTGACCCCCTTTTGCCCCTGACTAGAATGGACTCGCCGCTCCAATCTCATCGCCCATAGGCCCAGAGCGAGGACAATAAAGCTGTAGCTGTAGCTGTAGGTCGGAGAGTTCTGTCTAACATAGGTCCGGCAGATCTCCCACTCGGCCAAATTCCCTCAACTCTGGCAGCTGTCTACCAAAGATGGCAGGTGCAGGCGGCTCGTCTCTCGGACAATACTGCAGCTCTTGCTGTGCCAACCCTTCCTTGCACTGAAGCAATGTCCCCGGTGCTCTGGTAACAATCCGAGAGAACGCCTCATGTGATATATGAGGAGCGTCGCCGGCTTGATGACCAGGGATGGATGACCAGGGCACAGCTTCTGCCGTGACAAGAGGCACATTGCATTCCATAACCC
Organism: Pseudogymnoascus sp. 05NY08; assembly: GCA_001662605.1. NCBI lineage: Eukaryota > Fungi > Ascomycota > Leotiomycetes > Thelebolales > Thelebolaceae > Pseudogymnoascus > Pseudogymnoascus sp. 05NY08. The sequence continues at coordinate 383,044 of KV458781.1, read as the reverse complement.
TACTGTAAGCGCTCCTCGCAATCTTCCGTCAGGATGGTAGAGACCGCGACTGGCTGCAGACAAGGCCACCATAAATCAATATACCTGCTCTGATGCACATTCCAGCCGCGGCCGTGACGGCATGTGGCTTCATATAGTTCAGTATTACTTACATTAGTTGATACGTGTAACATTGAATATCCGATAGATGCAACAGATTCAATAGTTCCAATAGATCCAATAGATACGATGCGCCGTCACTGTAAGACGCCGTTGAGGCGTCGTTGGACCCCTGGCTGGGATGGCTGAGAGGCTCACCTGGCACATCTTTTAGATATTTTGGTCCTTTTTTGGTCCCTTGGTCCCCCGAATTAGGGAATTGTAGATGGGGATAAGATTCCCGAGAACCAACACAAACTACACAAATATACACATTGAGTAAAGTAAGGAAGGCACGTCCATAGCCAACCATCAATACGATGTACTCTACTTACTAAACTGTACTGACATGTACATAATCCATCACATGATCAATGCATGCTTCAGCCCGTGTTCTCGACGCCAGAGCGGGACCGACTGCCGCCGATCAGCAATCAAGCAATCGAATAAATCCACAATGTCCCTGTTAACACTCCCAGGGCAATTGCATATCAACGACCCTCATCATCTGCACCACCTCCGAAACTTCAACTTCACCTTCACCTCCACCTTCTGCATTCTCGACACCCTCTGCACTTGCCTTCGCTGGCGACGTGCATCTTTACATTACGACAGCAGCAGAAGCACTGGCGGCATTGCGCCTACCTCCGTCCCCCCGCTGAACCCGAATGCGCCCCAACAGCAGCCTTGCTCGCTCCTGCTATTTTAACTGATTGTTACCGTCATACAACTTCCACGAGACTGCGAACAGTGACAAATACCACCACACCCGACGGTCTTGATTTCCCTATACCCTCATATGCTTCTCTCGAACCCACATAATTCGGTACCGCGACCTCGTTCCCTTCGACCTCTCCTCTTCCGCACACGCACATCCTGTGTCCGATATTCCAAATACCAATCATCCTTCCATAGCTTCGGTTGAACGAACAACGTCGCCCTCTGGCGCTTATAAAGGAAGTCAGTCAGACCGGATACCGTGACCTTGCGAGGCACTTGACAAGGTATGCGCTGTGTCCTTCTATATCCAGACTGCATATTCGAAGTTGCCGAGGAGTCTTTCCCAGCCGGGCAGTCATTCCCATCCCAGCCCTCCTTTTGATTCCCATACCCCACCCCCCATATATTCCCTTTTCGCTGCTTCTGTCGCATTGCTAGACGGCATGACTGACCCGATATCACCTGAAGCGTTACGACAGCTATATGCGAAGCAGATCGTACTGCTGAGCGAGATATATAAATCGACTATACCTCCCATCGGAGTGTTCCCAGACGGCATGGAGATGCAGCAAGACCAATATGCGAATCCCTCGGGCGGTAGCGGCTATGGGAGCAGTGAGCAGTCAGAGAGCGGAAAGAGTCCCCTGTCGATGAGCTTGGGCTTCCTCAAGACCCTTACGGAGAAGAAAAGCACTCGTGGTGAGCTAAACGACAAGTTAATGCATACCTCTGCTAAGCCTACCCTAGTTGATGGACAGCCGTCCAAGCGCCGCGGCCCTAAGCCTGATAGCAAGCCTGCCCTGACCCGACGCCAGGAGCTAAATCGACAAGCACAAAGGCACGACCCCTCCAGACCTCGCCCTCACCCCGCTAACAGACCCTAGAACCCACCGCGAGCGGAAAGAACTCTACATCAAAGCGCTCGAGCAGGAAGTGCTCCGCCTAAAACAGAACTTTTCTACCGTCGCCCGTAGCAAAGACACCCTCGCCGAAGAGAACCGTCAACTCCGTAACCTCCTGGCCGCCCACGGCATCCCATGGACCGGCAGCGGCGGCGTTGACGAGCTCGCCGCCACGGGTGGTAGCACATCCTACCCCTCGTCGGGCTCCTTCTCCGGCTCCTACCCTTCCTCTGTCTCGCCCACCCCGCAGTACAACACCAACAACGGGGCGCACCTTGCCCCGCCGCTCCCCCAGACCCCACACACCCACCATCCTACAGCGGCGCAGGGCCTAGACATCGACCAGGCTGGCATAGACTTTGTGCTTACGTATGCGCCCGACCCCCGCCCGCCCTACCTGACCCCCCCCCGCTGATGGCCGGGCCGTGTGCACACAAGCTAACCTTGTGTGTACACAGGCTCGAGCGACCGTGCATGGATCACTTACAGTTTTTGGTCGAGTTATCGTCGACGCCCTCCGGCATGCCTTGCGGACACGCGCTCATGGCGACATGCCCCCCTGTCCCGCATCCGGCTGATGAGATGCCCTGGGGCCATGGGGTGGCGAGACTGCCGCACGAGGGGCTCAAGACGTGGGATCTGCAGAAGGGCGATCTGGCGAATTTGTTGGATTTGAGCATGCGACTTAACCTAGATGGGGAAATCACGCCTGTTATGGCGTGGGGGATGGTGTTGGGGCATCCGAGATTTGGGGAGTTGGCCGCGAGGGAGTTTGAGATGGTTGTTGAGGAGTTGAGGCCCAAGGTTCGGTGCTATGGGTGAGTTAATTTGTGTGTCTGGGGTGTGGGATGAGGGCTAATGGAGCTACAGTTTCGGCGCTGTGCTTGAGGAGTTTGAGGTCCGGGACGCGATGGAGAATATGTTCTCGACGCTGTGATTTTGCACAGTCAGCCCCGCTACAAGGAGACCACGGCAGCAGGACTCGGGGATCTTGTCTCCCCCTTCCTTCTTACGGCGTGGCAGCCTGGCATCGGCGTTCTTTCTTTATTATTCTGCAGGCGGAAGGAGAAAGGGGGCAACGGGGAAACGGAGATAAGGGGGTTTAAGGAGGTTAGTTGGGTTGTGGGGTGGGACAGGTGTTGTTTTAGATGTTTTACGGAATTTTGTTGTTTGTGTGCTATCTATATCCTATATGGCTGATTATATCTACAGCCGGTTTTTATTAAAAAAGTATAGTAATGAGAGATATGTCTGTTTGTACGCTCGTTATAACTTGGTCTTGATGCTAGACTGGTGCCTTCTCAGACTGTATCGTCTTGAGCGCTCCGATATCCTGTCACCCTGTCTGGCGTGAGAGACACTATGCCCATCGCCTGCTTCATGCCTACCGCGCACGATCATGAGTACAAAATATCTCAGATATCGTCGCTACCAGCGTCTCATGAGTGGCCAGGTATGAAATAAGATGATTCCACTAATCTAACGGTATGCACGCACCAACGCCACTTCTCCCGCCATGTATCTAGCTCATACCACAATGCGCCCCCCATCTCGCCAGTCGGTGCGAATCGCACCATAGACCAGCGTCCGACCTTCGCTATAACGAGTCGTGGGCTTGCTTCTGCTTGCTGGTGCCGTGGATATGAGAGGTGAGGACAGGTGCTTGACGTAACTTTATGCGTGCCCGTCACAGGTGCACAGGGTGTCACGGCGGTACGGCGTGGGTATCGTCACGCCTGTGACCCTGTGATCCCTCTGCGCAGGATCGTTTGTCTTAGACACGGTGAAGATGTTGTTGAGACATTTTGTGTGCGCTTTCGGGGTTGGGGGGGGGGGGGGAGCTTATATGCTCCACAACAAAGGTGTCACCCTTTTTTCCACTTTTTGAATCATTTGGTCGTTTGCTAGCTGGCTGGGGCTGGGGCTGGGGAGAGTCCGGATGATGCCGATTCTAACGATAGTTGCTGTGTCTGTGGAACGTTTCGACTACCAAGAACGGCGAGCCATACCGGGGACCAAATGAATTTGTTGGTCGCGCATGTAAGACAGCAGCTGAATTTTGCACATATCCGTTTTGTTTGGCCTACTGTGTGGGATAGTAGCTGAGCTCTGCTGTTAATATAAAGCTGGAAAGGATGGCCCGTCGACTGCCTCGTGCATCTTCAACTTGGTCGCCATTCTTCCGAGAGAGCAATTTTATATTCCGCAGTATTTATCAGGCAGAAGAGTTAACTGATAGCTTCCATCAAACATGCATTTCTTCAAAACTTCGATGATACTCCTCGCGATCCGCCTTGGCCTAGCGTCAGCCCAGGGGCCTCTTGTTAGTATTCCACGTTCGCACTCTTTGGAATAAAACGAGGAGGAAGGCTAATAAAAATCACTATAGGGCAGTACATATGAAGAGTCGGGGTGCAGTATCAACAACGGCTTTATTGAGGACAAACAATGTATTCGTACTAGTGAAATAAAGTAAGTTGACAGGCCTGTGTGAAGCTCCATCGATCAATGCCGACGTCCGTAGCCCTTCAAACTAACATATATCTATCATCAGATCCATCGAAATAACCGAGGCTGTTGAATGCCTGTTCTTTTCGGAGTATGTTTCTTCTCTTACTATCGAGCTCGTCTATTCATCGTCTATTTGCTAAAAACAGATTCCTGTGCAATGCCCCGTACTGCCGTGGTAGATCCACGCAAGTGCAGTTGGGAGTGGGATGCTATCCCTTGGCGAAGGCAACGGAATCATTCGCGTGTGTACCGGTGAGGCGTGATCTTTAGTAGAGGGCTATTTTATTCTAGTGTCTGCAGTCGATACGGGAGCTTAGATAGAGAGGTTGTTGAGGGGATGGGGCTGTGATTCAGAGTCGTAAAGTAAGTGCTAGTCTTGCATATTGAACAGTAGCTGAGTCTTGTTGCTGTATTTATTTGTGGGACGACGACTACCAACAAGAGCGGCGGACCATAGCTACTGTCATATAGCCAACAAATTCATTGGAACTCAGGTATGGTCTGCTGCTCTTGGCACTCGATGTCTCACAAGCACAATTGGTTTAAGACTCAGTGACTGTCCTACATATACGGCCAATAAAGTTTTTGGGACCCACCTGAGTCTTATAATAGGTGAGGTCTGCTGTCTATATAAAGCTGGTAAAGGATGACGCTTCGACTGCTCTCTACATATTCTGCTCAAGTCGGTTTAAAGTGCCTTCTAGTGTTCTGCCCTATATTCCGCAATACTCTACAGTTACATATTCGGCAATACTCTATTTGACATAGCATTTACCTGCTTGCCTTGACCAAATATGCATTTCCTCGAAACTTCAATGGTGGTGCTCCTCGCAATCCCCTTTGGATTTGCGTCAGCCCAGCCTCTAATTGTTAGTATTGACTACTCGGTACCCTTTAAATTAAAAATGAAGCCAATAGAACTCATCATATGGCACTACCCATGAAGAGATTAACTGTTCTGACACCGCTAAGGGGGCGATAATTCAGCAAGTGTGTACCAGTACTAGCAATGTGAAGTAAGTACTCCATGTCCGTGTCTATGCCACTATTAACATCACCATTACGATCCCTATTTTTCTAAAACAAATTTTTACTGATATTTGTAACATCTAGATCCATTAGATTATTAATGGATTGCATGTGTGAATTCATTACCGAGTACGTTTTTATGCCTCCTTTAGCCTATTGGTGTCCATCTCATCTGTCCATCCGCATTAGTCATAAATCCACCGACTAAAATAATCCATATAGCAACTCGCAATGCAACGATGCTTTTCCTCCTCCTCGTGTATCTGTGGCAGCAGGATGTCACCCTTTGACGGAGTGGAATAATCCTGCTTCGTTCTATTGTGAGTAATAGTTGGAAGGGCTCTGGTAAGTGATGGTGTATTTATTGCTCCGTTGGAATCTCAAAACTCAATCGTTTTACTTTGGTGTTGTCCAATTCAAATATTTCACGATATTTTCATCGGACCAAATATGCAGTTCTTCAAAACTTTAATGATCCTTGCGGCGATCCCCCTTGGATTTGTGTCTGCCCAGAGTTTTGTCAGCATTATATCCCTCGCGCCATTTGAAAAGAGGAAGAAGGCTAATATATACACTATAGGGCACCACCCATCCTGAGCTAGAATGCGCCGGGACCTCCGGCAGTAGGAATATAGATATGATGCAGTGTATCCCTACCAGCAAAATAAAGTAAGTTATCGGGCTGTTTAGCTCTCTCTGATAACGACGCGTGGAGCTATTCTAACATATATACCTTATTATTAGGTCTATAAAGATTACGGAGGCTGCTACTTGCCTGTTCTACACCGAGTATGTGATTCTCCAGCTCAGACTGAGTTTGTGTGTCAGGTCATCTATTTTATGAAAACTAATTCCATAACAGGGCAACGTATTGCTCGGGGGCTGCGATGACTGCGCAGTTAAGAGTGGGATGCTATCCTTTGACGAAGTGGAAGAACGCCGCTTCATTCCAGTGCATCCCGCCAATGGGTGACCTGAAGTAGAGGGATGGAGGAATGGGGACACAATTGCAGGTCATAAAATAAGCGCTGGCCTTTCCATGTAAGACAGTAGCTGAGTCCTAACAACTATGGTAGGTTATCGATAGTCTTGTATGCAAGACATCACGAAAACTGATGGGTATAAAGCTGATAGAAAAGCCCGTCGATTGCTATGTGCATCTCTAATTCAAAAATATTTTGCAATATCTGACAGACATTTAATCGATATCCCGGATCAAATATGCATTTCTTCACAACTTCAATAGCGCTCCTCGTGATGCCCCTTGCATTTGCGGCGCCGTATGATAGGTTTGTATGTCGCAATTGGCTTTCCGCCAACTTTTTGGATGGGAAGACTAATAGAATTACTACAGGGCACTACCTATAGCGAGGTTGGCTGCCCCGACAGTGCCAAGTATGGGGCAGTATTTGAGACAGTGTGTGGTAATACTGGTGCCACTAAGTCAGTACTCTATATCCACGTCCATTCACAATCAACATCACCACCAGAAGAAAACCTTTACTAACATATCTAACACCAGGTCTATTTACGTAGATAGAGGTATTAAGTGTACATTCTACAAGTAAGTTTTTATTTATTTTCCTCCTTTGACCTACTTACTACAGCTTTCCATCCCTATTATTCATCGTCTATTTACTGAAACCCGTCCTACACAGAGAACAGCGATGCGACAATAAAGGCGAAGATTTCGTGCACGTGGCTGAGGGGTGCCATAACATAACTGAGTGGAAGGACCCTCTTTCGTTATTTTGTCTGCCGGGGTTTGGGTCGTTCGAGGAACTCAAGTAATGGGATAGTGCGGTAGGAGAGGGGAGCTGGGATTTGCGATTTGGAGTCGTACACTGAGTTTGGCCTTGCATATAAGACAGTAGCTGAGCCCTAACTACTATGGCAATGAATGGCCTTGCATATAAGACATGATGGGTTATAACATCTATATAAGCTGGTAGGAAGTTGCCTTGATTGCTCTGTAGACTTAAACTCACCCATTACTTCCTAATTTTCTAATCCCATATACGCCAACCATGCATTTCCTGAAAACCTCAATACTCCTAGCGACCTCCCTCGGGCTTGCCTCAGCCCAGTTTAAGGGCTTCGTTGTCAGTACTATATTCCCCCCCCCAACTTAATGAGAGGTAAGGCTAATAAAAATCACCGCAGGGCTCTACTCATTCGGATCTCGAGTGCAGTCCGGACAGTCTCAAAACCTTAATAGCAGGTGGAGCGTGTCAGGAGTTTCGTAGCAGCAAAATACAGTAAACGACCGCCCCACGGCTCTGTTATATCTACGACAGAATGTCTTTAAACTAACGCATAAACAACACTAGATCCATCAAATTGGACGACGAAAGTACGCAGTGCGAATTCTACACGGAGTATGTTTCTTATCTCTTCTTATTTCCGCCCTGCTACCTCAGACCCGAGTTATTCTGGCTTGTATTGAGGCTTATCCCCTCTTGCATTGTTTATTATTTATTTTATTTCGTCGTTGTTTTGCTAAACCAAGTTTCCACCATAGGAACGAGATTTGCTCAAGGACATCGGAGGATCAGCGTCTAGTAAAGGGATGCTATCCCGTATCGCAGTTTAAGGGGGCCCTTTCATTCTTCTGTCACAAGGGTTGGGGGATTTAGGTCTGACGAGGAGGAAGAGGAAAAGAGAAAGAAAACATAGCACGTGAAGTTCTGGTGAATGTTTAATAAGGACCTGGTTGTTTCGTCATATTTGGGAGTAGTAAATTACCATCCATCACACTATCAATGGGAGTGAGATTCCGACACCTAGTACTCATTCTTATATTCTCAATCCATCCCAATCCGCGCTTCCACACGACGGAAGTGTGTTGCTCGTCACATGGCAGGGAGGGAGAGAGCTATAGTGGAGGAGTGGACTGGTATCCGTCATCCGCCATACGTCAATGGGAATGTAATTCCCATTCCCAATCCCCAATCCGCAGCAAAATTCCCATCAGATTCTAATACACAATGCCAATCCCCATTCCCACCTCTCAGATTCCAATGCACAATCTCCATCCCACACCCCCTATCACATATTCCAATCCCATTCCAATCCCATCCCCACCTCAATCCCCAACCCCGCCTTCCCCATCCCCCCTTGCCCCGCTAGAAATCGAAAGAATTCGCCACCCTCGCCCCGATCGTCACAACCCCAACCCTCAGCTTCCCCATCAAGGGGATCAGCGCGGCACTACCCCCTACAGCGGCGCCCCGATCGCCCTTTTGACGACTGCCGAGTGTGAAGGTATCACGTGGAGGGCTTTTTTTTGTTGGTTCGTTATTGATAGGTTTCCCTTCCTCCTAGTTAGTCGTGGGTATGCACTGCACTACTGTATCCCCCGTGGACGCACAGCAGTACGGTGTAGTTAAGTCTGTTTGATGCAGCAGAAGTCCAATAGCAGTCCAATACAATCCCTCCCATCATCACAAAGCAAGCCTGCATCATCACCACACCAACGTCCTCCCAACCCAACCCAATCCAATGCAGTCCAGTTAACTTAGTTTACGTAGCTCGTCCTAACCCACTCCTCCTGCACCGGCAGCTGGGGGTCAGGAGACCGCTTCGATTCGCGATGAGGTTAGTAGTGCGGGTGGAGGGGCGCCGGGTTCCGAGGTGTGGGGTGTGTGTGTGGGGGAGGGGTGGGAAGGGCGTTTTGGGTGGGGATGTCTTGGTTGGGAGTGTGTGTGGGGAGGGGTGGTCTAGACTATTGGTGTTGCTAACAATACCACCAACCAACAATAAACAATACTAACAAACCGGCAATACTACTCTACCATTGAGGTGGCTGCCAACAATGTTAATACTACTAATAATACGCCACTCCTAACACTCCTGCCACTCCTGACACATTAATCGACGGCAGATGAAGCTGTGTGTAGTGGCTGCCAATAACACTCGACTCTACCACTTCTCTGGCGATGCGAAGACGGGTTTCAAGTAATGCATCCATACGTACCAAGCCGCTGATCAAATGACGCCGCCCTCGCAAATCGCACTGGGTTTAGGGGCACGGGGACCGGGTAAGGAGTCGGGTGCCGCTCTTGCATAATCGCAATTGTATACTCGTGCGGCGGCGGGGATAGATGTCTCGGCCGGCGTTGGATAAGCTCCCTCCCCCCATCTCATTGCTTGCCGATAAGGGGGATGACGCGGGCGGGTTTGCTGGATCGAGGTTTCCCGGGTGGGTAGAAGTACTGTAGCTGGAGCAATCAATCCAACCGCACCGTCACACACAGCCTCCTCGGGGCGGCACGAAAGGGACGGAGCCGAGGAGGGATGGGGGGTTGGGGATACAGGTCTCGTTATTTGTACGTAGGTTGCTGTGTGAGGATGGTCATGAGAGAGAGAGACTCTAGACTGATGTGGATGGGACTGGGGATGCACGTTCCACCTGCCGCGGTGCAGATGGGGCTTGGCTGCGATCGGAGGAGGGGAGCGGTGTGGAAGCCCTGCTGCGGGGTTGACGCCATTCTGGTGCCGCTGGATGGCTTCGGGAGAATGATGTATAGGGGTAGGTGTGGTGTTCTACTCTAGGGAGGGGGGATGTTTACTGGGTGATAAGAAGAGGGAGGTGTAAACAAATATAACCCACGCCCACATTATAACCTAGGATTGGGGTAGGATCGGGGTAGAAGGGCGGTAGGGCGGCATCTAGCTAGGGGTGTAGTTCTAGAATGTAATGGTGTGTTATGACGAGACGCTGTCTTGAAGATGGGGAGGGGGGACGGGAGGGAGGGCAGCAGCATCAGACGACTTGGCGGGGAGGGGATTGAGTGGCTCGGGTGGTTCGGATGGGGTTACAGTGTTAGTAGTGTTAGTAGTGTTAGTAGTGGGAGCTGGTTTGGGTTGCTAAGCGTGTCTGGGATGTCTGAGGAAGAGGCCGCGAGACATGTTTGTGGTGTGGATGTAGAGCGGCGGGATCGGGGGGGGGGGGGGGGGGGGGGTGGGGGGGGGTGGTGGGGTGGGTGGGGGGGGGGGGGGGGGGGGGGGGGGGGGGGGGGGGGGGGGGGGGGGGTTGAGGGTGCATTAGTACAGTAGTCGGTGGGAAGGAGACAGGGCAAGGGACGGTGAGACTTAGGGGTGGTGATTGTTTGAGTCTGAAATGGAGAGGAATGGGGGTGTGTGTTCTCGAGTCGGATGCGTGCAGACGACTGTGTGGTTGTGTGGACGCAGAGCGGCGTCGTGATGCACGGTACACGAAGTGCAGTGATGCACATCATCGATATTGTGCTCTGTAGTGCAGGTGCAGCTGTACGTGCGTACGGACAGGATCTTGCTTATCGGCAGCGAGTGCTGAGGAATGTTTGTTTCAGGTTGGGGCTGTTGGAGGGAGAGAGTAATCTGGCTAAATGGATCTAGTAGATTCGATATGAGATCTGCGAGGTGGTGTTTAACGGTGTTACTTACCTTACTTATCAGGACTTGTTTAGATGAGGTTGGGATGGGGATTGAGGGTGTTGGTTGGGGATGGGATGATGGGGTGATCTGAGGGGGGATTGATTGACGCTGACCAATGCAAGATGTTGTAACTACGCGGCTTGTACACGACGCCGTTATGGGAGCTGCTTTTACTCGGTTTGTAAGTACAGTATAGTGCTGTACTCAATGGCCGAGGGAATGGTGTTTGTATTGTCGTGGGAACGGCAGGGACAGCAGGACGACGGGATAGAGCCCTGAATAATCTAAATAGAATTGAATGACAACAACAAAATGTAGGGTCCAACAATAACAACAATAACAACAGAAATAACAAAAATAACAAAAGTTTTGCTTATACTAGCCTCTGGTATACCTTACTATGACTCTCTGGTATGACTGTGCATGAAGGGGGGATCCATCCATACATCCATAGGTAAGGTACATATAATAGCTGAGCTGAGCACTCTAATATACTACTAATATAGCTTCTTGTTTCGCGTTTCTGATACGCTCTCGCCCTATCGATTCATGCTAAAACTGCTAAACTAAGCACTCTGGTCGGTTAACGGTTGCTGCTTAACGGTTGTTTGTGGTGCTGTTCGAGCATATTACGGGATGATAGGGCCCATTTATCTATCTGCACGGCCAAGGATTACCCTTCTAGCTGCTCTTAGCTGCTCCCAAGCTGCACTCTAGCTCCCCTCGGTCATCCCATTGGTCAGTTCATCTATTATATATTACGTGCATCCTCTTCTTCCTAGCACTAGAGCACCGTAACCCTGTAAAATGGCCGTGGACCGTGATAATAGAGTAATCAATGGTCATCGCACTCTAACTACGATATGGAACTGAAGAGTGATTCCCAAGCAAAATCTGCTCTTCGACGCGTTCTGGTGCAGTTATTCGTGTAGTTTTAGTCGTAGTCGTACATTATTCCCGTTCGGCGATGCCCGTAGCGTTTAAAACTATACCCGTATTACATATACCCTTACCCTTAGACGAGTTAACAAGCTCCCATAGTGCTGTGCAGTAATATAGTACTATACTGCCCTGCAACTGCACCGTGTGTGTACATACCATCGTTAGAGACATCCGTCCCCAGACCACCCAAAACCGACCCCATCGCCAAATTATTTCCACACAACCCAACCCACCAGTTCACACCCACGACAAACTCCACGACAACACCTCGACAACAACAACACACAAAACGACAACCTAACGACAATCTGCAATCCCATCAAACCATCAGCTCAGGCCACAACTTCACTGTTCGCTCGGTCCCATTGAGCCCTCACCGTCAACCGACGCACCACATGCGTTGAACGACAACCCACCCGGTCCCGCAGTGAACACCAACGTCACCCACCACGCACCCGCCCACGCCAAACGGGCACACTCACCAACCCGCCCAACACCACCACAATCACCCAAGAACCCTACTACGCTCTCTCGAAAAATGCAAGCAGTCACCACGACGACGACTAGCTAGACACAACCAACCTCCTCAGCCCATGCACGGCCCACCCCGGCGTGAGCACCGCTTTATGGCCTGCGCGCGCGCGTCGCGGACGTCCTGCGCAGCACGCTGACACCGAGAGGAGGGGCACACGAGAGCTCGGGGGATTGAGTGGGAATCCATTCATGTCGACGCCGTATAGCGGGGATACCACCACGACAACCTCGGCAGCACAATGGAGACGACGGATAGGAAGCTGGCGCCGCCGGCGGTGACGGCGTTGCGGGGCGCGGGGGCGGCGATGGAGAGGACGCTGAGTGGGGATATGAGGCTTGAGAGGCAGGATTTGCGGGAGGCGGCGGAGCAGACGCTGAATGTGATTTTGGATCTGGGGCTGGATGGGGTGGTGAGGTGGGTTAGTCCCAGTTGGACGGATGTCATTGGGACGGGGGTGGAGGGGGTGCAGGGACGGAGTATTGGGGAAGTGGTGGAGGGGGGGGAGGAGGTGTTTGGGAAGGCGGTGGAGGGGATGAGGGGGGATGCGATGAGGAGCCAGATTGTGAGGTTTGAGCTCGAGCTGGGCGAGGCTTCGAAATTGCTGAGGGTGAGGGAAGAAGGGGAGGAGAGTGAGGAGCCGGAGGAGGTGAGGGAGACGGTTGATTTGGAGGGGCAGGGGATTATGGTGTATGATCGCTCGACGGGCGAGGAGAGCCATGTAAGTTTTGGATACGAGATTCGAGGGATTGCAGGCTAATTCTACAGACTATGTGGATGATCAGGCCATGGGTCGAACCGCGCGAACTCAAAATCGACCTACCGAGTATAATCGTCGAGAGTTTGGGATCGGGGGCAGAGGTGCTGGCGAGCCATCTCAACATGCTCGCTGAGGCCGGACTCGACGACCCGGCACACCACGCACCGCCTCCCCCGGTTCTATGCCGAATCTGCGAGCGACAAATACCACCGTGGTGGTTCGAGAAGCATACTGAGCTGTGTCTACAAGAACACCAGGCCGAGATGAAGGTGCAGATTTGCCAAGAGAACCTCACAGAACACCGCCACGCTATTGTCAAGGTGCTGGATGCGCTGGAGGCGAGAAAGAGCCGCCCATTATCTACAACCGAGATGCCATTATCCTCACCACAGGCGGAATACAAAGGAATGCCCATCGGCCCCACCTCGCAGCCCAGCTCAGCATCCGGCAGCTCCTCTCCAGCACCGAACCGACCATCTCGCGACCCATCAGCGTCAAAAGGCAACCACACACGCGCACGTTCCTTCGCCGTCCGTCGCCCGCAAGCACGTATCGTCGAGCTCCTCCTCGATCTCTGCGATACGGCGATCGAAATCGGCACCCCAGCCATCAAAGAAGTCTCCTCTCAGATCGGGGAATTCCGCACCCAATCCCCCGCCTCCGAGTCCCGCGTCTCGCAGGTCCTGCAGTGGCAGTCTCCCAGCACGAATACCCTCGACCAGGAGCAGGGTCTCGCGCTGCTGTGTGCTGATAGCGAGAAGGCGGCTAAGGAGAAGGTGGATGCGGTGTTGAGGCATCGTGGGATCCTGGAGTATAGTGAGAGGATCCGTGGGGAGTTTGCGCTGATTGTGCAGGATTGTATTGATGAGGCTGTGCGCAAGGCGGCGAGGTTCGCGGCGGGTCTGGATACGGATTCTATGGATGAGGATGAGGATGTGCCGGAGCATGATGATAGTTTCTTCCGGGGCTCGTTTGATGGACCATCCACGCTTGCGGCGGCGCTGCGAGAGGCTGAGATGAAACTGCACGAAGAACGACAGAGCAGCTCATCAAAGGCGGTCTCCACCACCGGCTCGAGCAGTCCGAAGGAGTGTCCCACGCCACGCTCCCACGCAGGGACCCTAAGCATGCTCACCCAAGCACGACACTCATCCCGCGCCTCCGCCGGTCCCTCCCGCCGCGGCTCCCTCTACTTCGAGAGCGGCAACGACGACAGCGATAGCAGTATTCGCTCCTCATCCGTAATGTCACGCCCCGCGCGCATCGAATCACCCGTCTCTGAATTCGGCGACCTTCGCCGAGCGGCGAGCTCGCGCCAGCGCGACCGCCGCAGCATGGTTCTCCCAGGACACCGCTCTAGCTCGCCGCAGCGACAGGAATCGCCGTCGCGGCCTGGTGGAGGGATTAGCTCGTCGCCGCTGCGGATTGCGAAGCCGCGTTCGTTGGCGACGGGACAGCAGGCGATGCGATCACCTGTCACATCACCGCTGCTGAGCTATCACGAGTTTGCGTCGCCATCGCTGGCGCCACATCATCACAGGCGGCAGTCGTCGGCAACGGGATCGGTGCCGCCGCCGTCACCACGTCTGAATTCAGCGAGTGTACCACAAGCGCGTGCGGTGCCGCCATCGATCAAAGATTTCGAGATTATCAAGCCAATCAGCAAGGGAGCGTTTGGGAGCGTGTATTTGTCCAAGAAGAAGTCTACAGGAGATTACTTTGCTATCAAGGTGTTAAAGAAGGCGGACATGGTGGCCAAGAACCAAGTTACGAATGTCAAAGCCGAGCGCGCGATCATGATGTGGCAGGGCGAGAGCGATTTTGTGGCTAAGCTGTACTGGACGTTCTCAAGCAAGGATTACTTGTATCTTGTGATGGAGTATCTCAATGGTGGCGATTGCGCGTCGCTTATCAAGGTCCTCGGTGGCCTGCCGGAGGACTGGGCGAAGAAGTATCTTGGGGAAGTTATTCTAGGTGTTGAGCACTTACATAGTCGCGGGATCGTGCATCGTGATCTGAAGCCGGATAATCTGCTCATCGACCAGAAGGGACATCTGAAGTTGACAGATTTCGGACTGTCGAGGATGGGTCTGATTGGGAGACAGAAGCGCGTTCTCAGCAGTGCTGGCAGCGAGCAGGCGCCTGATCTGTTGAAGCAGGGACCGTTTGCGAGGGCGTCGTCGCTGGGGTCGTCGAGATCGACGTCGTTTGATTTTCATAGCCATCAGTCTCCTGGATCGACACCGATGATGACGCCGGATCTGGGGACTGCGATGGGGCAGCCTTCGTATTTCAGTCTGACGCGCGAGAATAGTATGAGCCGCGACTCGCGACAGAGCCAGCGCAGCGATAGTGGAGGAAGCGATACACTCAGCGCCATGTTTAGCAGTTTCTCGCTCAACGAACCTCAGCAAGCGAGTTTGCGTCTTAGGGAAGGCGAAGATAATGAGAGCGAGCGGGGATCGCCGGAGATGTTCAGCTTGCAGAATGTGAATAGCCACTCCAGCGTCGATACGAAGAATACCCCACCGCAGGCAAGCATGATGCCACCACCCATGGCACTGTTCGATCCAGATGACAACACGCGTCGCTTCGTCGGGACGCCGGATTACCTCGCGCCCGAGACGGTTAAGGGTGAAGGTCAAGATGAGACGAGCGATTGGTGGTCTGTCGGGTGTATCCTGTTTGAGCTGCTTTACGGATACCCGCCCTTCCACGGCGACACGCCCGAGCATGTGTTTGAGAACATCCTCGCGCGCAAGATCTCCTGGCCGAGCGAGGACGAGGTTGAAGTCTCCCAAGAGGCCAAGGACCTCATGAACGCGCTCCTGTGCATGTCGCCCGCTGAACGCCTCGGCGCAAATACCGACGAAAAATTTAGCTCTGGCGCGGAGGAGATCAGGAATCACCCGTGGTTCGCGGATATTAACTGGGATACACTCCTCCAGGACGAAGCGCAGTTCGTGCCGGTGCCTGAAAATCTAGAGGATACAGAATACTTCGACAGTCGTGGCGCAACGCTGCAATCTTTCGCTGAGGAGATGGAAGATCAAATCTCCCCAGCCGTCGCGACCGCCCCCGCAGAGTACCCGCCCGAGCGCCCCCACGACGCGCTCTCGCGTGTGCGCACGCAGATCAACTCCATGAAGCGCGGTCTAATGCCCCTCCACATCCCGCCCCACGTCCGGGACCTCAAGAGCCGGCGTCTTAGCGAACCCGTCGTCGCCGACGATTTCGGGAACTTCGCATTCAAGAACCTGCCCGTGCTGGAGAAGGCAAATAAAGACGTCATCCAGAAACTGCGCGCCGAGGCTATAGCAGCACAGAGTAAAGCCGCGGTCGTCAGCCCGGTCTCGACCACTAATAGTGCCATGGTATCACCCCTACCAGCGCTGGAGGGAAGTCCGGTGATTCCGATGCCGTTGCAGCGTACGATGTCGAATGCGAAGGCGGGGAATCGCCCGGCGTCGCCGTCGCTGAGTCAGGCGAATTCGTCGCCTTCGAGACAGTCGCAGCCGTCGTCGCCGCTGCTGGTGTCGTTTGTGGCGGGGCAGCAGCAGAATGGTGGCGATGGGAATGGGAGGAGGAAGACGTCGAGTACCTCGTCCAGTCTGTCGCAGCAGCAGAGTCTGATGCCGGGTGGGGGGTTCTTTGATGTACCGCGGATTTCACCTACGTTGCATAAATCGGGGATTGCGACGGTGTCGACCTCGCCGATTAAGATGAGGGGCATACCTGCCCCTCTGGCTCTCTCACCTGCCAAAGTAGCGGGACCGCATAGCACACCCGGCCGCTCACGATCACAAACCGTCGGGTCCCAGGAGAGCAGTCCCATCACCGTCGGCGACCTCTTCTCCCACCACAAGCGCCGCAGCCAAGTCTTCGACATGTCCCCCTCCAGCTCCGACAACGAAGGCGACAAAGCCAACGCCCTCCTCCGCGTCCAACGCCGCCGGCAATCCTCCCGCCGCCTCTCCCAGATCAACATCTCCGACGGCCCCGTCTTCCGCCCCCTCGACGTGCTGATCTGCGAAGACCACCCCGTATCACGGATGGTGATGGAGAAGCTCCTCGAGAAGCTGCGATGCCGCACCATTACCGTGGCGGATGGCGCGGAGGCGACGAGGGTGGCGATGAGTGATATTAAGTTCGATATCATTATGATGGAATTCAAGCTCCCTGCTGTTAATGGCGCGGATGTGGCGAGGATGATTAGAAGTACTAAGACGGCGAACTCGACGACGCCGATTGTGGCTATTACCGGGTATCTGAAGGAGTTGCAGCAGCCGCATTTCTTTGATGCGTTGGTGGAGAAGCCGCCGACGACGTCGAAGTTGACGGATGTCCTTTGTAGACTTTGTCATTGGAAGGCGCCGGCGCCTGGACAGGCGGTGCCGTTGCATTACCCGATGCCGTCGGGGCTGAGACAGGAGAGTTTGAGGTTGGATGATAGTCCGAGCTCTGGGTCCTCGGCGAGGCTGGTGGGGAGTTCGTTCCGTGGTTCCAGCCGCGGGGATTCGATCGGCTCGTCTCTCTTCGGCGACGAATCCTCCGTCGCTACTGATGATATTGCAGTCATCATCTCCCGCAAAGCAACAGGGGAATGGGACGTCGACAGCGGTCTTGGAATCTCCGAAGACGGCTCCCTCCCTCACTGCCACGAAATCCCGAAACTCCTCCCCCACCTCTCGGCACCTGCTAGTCTCGAAACCCAAAAGCCGCCCGGAACTCCCTGTCCTGTCCCGGCATCACTATCATCCTCATCCACGATCCTCAAACGCCCACTTTCTCCAGCACGCTTACGTGCAAAACGTGATGCTATTCGTGGAAGTGGGAGTGCGCAACACGCTGAGTCCGGTGACGACGAGGATGAGGAGTTGGGTGATACATCTGTTAAAGAGCGGTCTCCTAAAGGCAAATCCGGGGCTGGACATCGCGGGTCGAAATTGGGAACGGAGATGATGCGCACGAATAGCAGGGGGAGCGTGGTTAGTGGGTTTGACGTCCCTGGTGTGTTGGATGGGAGTGCTGGGAGGGGAGATGATGACTTAGTGGGGGGGGTGGAGAAAATGGCTCTTACCCCGCCGGCGGAGGAGGGGGGGGACATGGATGAGACTCCTAAGCCGAGGAGTTTGTTGGGGACACCGGCGGGGGAGGAGGAGACGCCGACGCCGAGGGCGATGGGGGGAAAGAGGGGGGGTGGGGGGTATTTGAGTGCGGGGGATGCTGAGAGGTGAGGTGGTGGATGAGGTTGTGGGGATGTGGGGTGGAAATTGTGTTTGTGTTTTTTGTTTAACTCCTTTTTTTTTGTAACGATGAGGCGGGGTGGGTAGCGAGGCGTTCTTGTGTTTTCGGACTGGACTGGGATCGATGGGATCGATGGCGTTCTGGGGATGAAGGGGCTGGCTGGGCTGTGTTGCTGGATGGCAAGGCCCTGGCTGACTGAGGAGAGGAAGAGATATGCATAACCGGCGTTTTCAAACTCTCCACACTTTGCGTTGGATTTTTCTCTTTCGACAACGCGAAAAGACTTGTCTTGTCTTCAAACTTTTTTTTCTTGTGTTACAAAACTTCGATTTGCTGGATGGGGTGGATGGGATGGGTGGATGGATACTGGGGGGGGTTCACTTCGGTGTTACTTACCTTTTTTTTCACTTCTTCAACAACCACAACAATACAACAATCAACATCAACAATCATCAACAATGATAGCTACGGCTACAGATATGGCTACAGATATGGCTACGGCTGGATATGGATGGACAAGCTGCGGCTACCAACCCAACCACACAACAACTACCGCTACGGCGACGACTACATTTCCTTTTCTTTACAATTTTTTTACTACGAGGTGTGAAGCCTCAGGATACCGCAGCGGACGGATCCGAAATTTGAACACACGAAACGGGGACGGGGAGAGAGGAGAGGGGAGAGTACAATACAGATCCACTAAATGTGTGAATTTTTACCCATAACAACTGGGGTTTTTTTTCTTCTTTTTTTTTGTACCAGGCCAGCAACAGCAACAGATAGTTTGGTGGTGTGTCGCGATAGCTAGATAGCATGCGAATGTGTCGTGGCGTGGCGTGGCGCTGGTGGGGGGGAGGGTAGGGTAGAAATTGAAGCTACTGAGTCCCAATATCGTGTATCTGTGTTTAAGTGTGATATGTGATTGTGTGAAGGGGGTGTGATTGTGAAGTGTGTGAATGTATGTCGATGTGAAGGAGGAAGGGAGAAAAGGAGGGAGAAGGGGGGTGGGGAGAGAAGTTGTATGTATTATGGGGTAAATATCATTATCTCCTCTTCTGTCTGTCTGTCTGTCTGTCTACCACTACCACTACCACTATCACCACCACTACTACTCTACCCCTCCTTTCCCTCTCCCCTCATCTCCCTCCGACCATCTCCAGCCAGCCAGTACGTCGCTCAGGGGTCTAGCCTCCCTCCCTCCCTCACAGCCCTAAACATCCTCCCTGCTCCATACTTGCTTGCTTACTTGCTTTCATGAAATAAAAAACCTTGCTTCTCTGTGGCAGAATAACTCAACGACCCCCCTTCCTTTCTTTCTTCCTTCATCCACCGTTGCGACTCGAGAGATACAATCTCACCCCCCACCAAACCAACCTGCAAATCTGCCACTACCCCTCCCCTCCGCCCCAAACATATCCGTATCATCACATCGTAAAATTCATAACCCCCTCCCCACCCCCCTTCCCCACCTTCCCAGCAAAAGTAAAGCAAAAGCAAAAGTACCCTCAAAAAAAAAAGGGTTAATACCAGAGCAAGATAACAAAAATACTCCCCCATATCTCATCCCTTTCCCCATCCCATCCCATCCCATCCCATCCCATCCATCCCCGCCCTGTCCATATCCCTCCCTATCCCTGTCCATGTCCCTGTCCCTAACACCTAACAACCAACCCCTGAACCAAAGCCGAAACCCGAAAAAAAAAGACAGAACAAAAAAAAGAAGACTCCGTATTGCACCCCCGCTGATGTGCTGCTGTTTTTACGCCGTTGTGTGATTGATTGATTGTATCTGGTTTGATCTGATTTGTTGTGTGTGTTTCCCCTGCTGTGCTTGCTGCCTGAGCGCCGCGCTGGTGGTGATATTTTGGTAGAAAAGTTGAAATTGGAAATGATATGGGGAATGAGGAATGAGGAGATGGGGGATGAGGAGGTGGATAATGGGAGGTGGATGAGGAGATGAGAGGTGGATGATGGGAGGTAGACCTGTGGAGGGATGGTTGGTAGTCCATCGGAAGTCGCGAGAGGGTGGGAGTGGAAGATAAGACCTCGGCTTAATTCCTAGTCACTGTTAACTTGCTATTTCACAAAGCAAGATAATCGAGTAAAGCGCGCTTACCTATTCCAAACTCCTCTGCACCGCCCTCCTCAACAACCGATTATAACTCTTCCTCTCCTCCTGCGTCCCCCAATACAACTTCGCCGCCTCCGGATTAACAAGCGTCCTCGGATCATACGGCGGGCTCTCCTCCTCCAACGCCTCAATAATCCCATCAATATGGCTCTTAATATCGTCGCTCCTACTCGCCGTATAGCAGGGCGTCCCATCCCTCGCAATTCTATGGTGGAATAAACTAGTCTCGAATTTCGCGCGCGGTTGCTCTTCAGGGAAACGGGGAGAGAGGCGGAGTGTGATACGGAAGAGGCCGCCGTCGAGATTGGTCATCGGGCGGCCGAAGTAGGTGATGGCCCAGACGAAGGGGTTGGAGTCTACGAGCTCGATGTCGAGGGTTACTGCTGAATCGCGTTTATAAGCTTCGACGACCTGTTCGTACTGTCTCTGCAGATTCGCAGCAACGCCACTATCCTTTTTCTTCTGCGCGAGCCCCTCATCCGCCCAGCGATGCGTCTCAGCATTCAGGGTCCCCTTGATCATCTCAAGTCTGCGGGTGAGTTCAGTATAGTTGAATTTCCCAACCATATCGTTACCCTGCCCTTCAAACGGCATGCGCGCGAAGACCTGGCCGTCTGTGACTTCTTCCCGGGCTTTGCGGATGGCGAGGAGGTAGGAGTCGTAGTACCAGAGGAAGCGGCGTTTGCAGAGGTCTTTGAAGGGCTCGAATGCTGTGAGGGAGTCGTCGGAGTTGGAGTCGAGGGAGTCGGAGTCGGAGTCGGTGGAGAGGGGGGGGAGGATGGTGCCGTTGGAGGCGATGCCGAGGTATTCTTCGAGGCGTTGGATTATTGTGATGCGGAGGGTTTCGTGGCGGATCTGGTGGGGTGGTTAGGAGTGGTTGGGTGGGATGAGGGGGGGGGTGGCTTACCTTCATAACGTAGTTCTTTTGGTTTTGTTTGTCTTCGGAGCTCTTGGCTGATTCGTAGCCGGGCTCGTTCTCGTAGGGGTTGGAGGACATGAGGCTTTGGATGGAGATTAAGATCGATTCGAGACCTTGGGCTGATGACCATTCTTCCCCTCTTTCGCCGCGCCAGGTGCTGAGATCGTACGTTAGCAGTTGTCTTACTCGGCAGGGATGGGGTGAAGTACCCAAGAATTGACCTAAGTTCTTGTCAGTATAGTTCTCAGAATATACTCCATTGCCGGGCTTAACTTACAGGCAGACCTTCCCCTGCGCGTATATATTGGGGTTGAAGCGGCACCTCCCGCCATTCGTGGTGGTTGCATTGATTGAGGGCGCCTTGGCTGGGTAATCTATGTGGTGGTTTAGTGTTGGTTCAGTGGGTGCCAGTGAGGCTGCCTGGGAAGGGGTCCATGACACACACCTTTGCCAAACCTGACTGAAAACTACCGGGCTGTCAGAATTGTATATTTTTGAATGGGCATGACTGTCACTCACCTCGAAGAACCCGAATTCGTATGGGGTGTCTGGGGGACCTAAGATAATGGCGCGGACGTTGCGAACGTCGACATCTCGGCAGGCTACTCCTATAGCTGTAGAGGGGTCGTGTCAGCCTGGGCATGGCAGGAATGGGGTTATATGAAACTGGGGTTCCGTACAGAGATCGTTGGACTTCTGGATGCCGCTCAGCTCCTATGGTGATTGTCAGTCTGGGGGTCCAACACGTCAAGAGCCGCAAGCTTCACAGCGGGGTCACATACCTTGGCGATGCGAATGATTCCGTGGTTTGACATGTTGGCGATATCAGAATGGCTCAGCGAGCTTCTTGTGTTGACGGTTGAGAGGGCAGAGGA
This sequence comes from Pseudogymnoascus sp. 05NY08, assembly GCA_001662605.1. Lineage (NCBI taxonomy): Eukaryota > Fungi > Ascomycota > Leotiomycetes > Thelebolales > Thelebolaceae > Pseudogymnoascus > Pseudogymnoascus sp. 05NY08. The sequence continues at coordinate 360,917 of KV458781.1, read as the reverse complement.
AGCATGAAGAAAGTAGGATGGTGAATCAGGCAACCTGGCTGGCTACCTAACGGGCGATGCTGGTGGAGAGTGGTTTGAGGTTGTGTTGGCTGTTGGGTATTGGGTGTTGTTGGCTGTTTGGAGTGAGTAGTGAGTAGTGAGTGGTCAGTCAGTCAGTCAGAAGAGGATAAGGCAGAATATGGGCTGGGCTGGCTGGTGGGCGTACTATCAAGGTGTGCGGCTAAGGAGTTTGGTGGGGGTGTTGGCTTGGTGTGTGCTTCTACGCTTGCTAGACAGACTTATCCTGATCTAGGGAAGCCAGAGCGGGCGGGTATTGTGAGGCTAAGGCTGAAAGAGGGAAGGTGTGGGAGGGTGTGGCAGATTTTATAGGGAAGAGGGGAAGGTACTGGGGGTGACCTGAGGCTGTACTGTGGTGGACAGCGGTTGGATTGTACCGGGAGGTACTGTGCAGAGGGTGTGTATAGTACAGGTAGACGCCGTGGATAACAGCAATCGACTGACAACAAATCAACCCCGCGTCTATTTGATCAGACACCAAATGGGAATGGAGAGTATTAGGAGGTATATAGAATATATCTGCGTACCTGAGATTCAGTAGGAAGTATGAATGCTGTCTTTGTTCTTTCAGTCTTTGTTCTTCCAGTCTTTGTTCTGTGATATCAGCCGTGGTACTGTTGCTTTAGTACTGTCTGTGTCTTGCCTGCTCCTCTTGCTGTTTGATGCTTTATCTGTAACTGTATGTACTGTCTGTTTGATGCTTCCACAATCTGCTCAGTCTCAACCCTAAGGCTGGCTACATATAAGGCCACACATAGCACAGATTGGACATTGATACACCAGTGTGTGAATATAGTGTGTGAATCTCTCCATGTACCATTCCCTCCTCATTCCCTCCTTGCCATTCCCAAGTGGTACTGTACAGTACCTTTTTAGGCTAGGTGCATTCACGTGCTCCGCCATCATCTGCACACATCTGCACATATCTGCACATATCTGCACATATGGACTATTTAGTACTATGGCTGTCTGAGTGGCTGTCTCGTTCTGTGGTACTCAAACCAGTTATGGCGCTGTCCCTGTTGCTGGTCACCTGACTTTAACGGCTACCTCTCTAGCGTGAGTGTATTTATGTCTGCCCTTATGTCTGGTCCGTGGTTGCTCCGCAACAACCACGTGACTGTCACCCTCCCTTAGCTGCAATTGGGCCGCAACGGTGGGCGGTGGGAAGAAAAAGGAGAAGGGCGAAGGATTAAGGGGATAAATTTGGAAAGGTGAGGGATCCAATCACTGTACACCACATTCCTCTAAAATCCTCCTCTCCTGATGACAAAACTAGAAAATGGCCCCAATGTTCGCTGGCACGTATACGAGAGTTATTTTAGATATAGTAGTAGTAGACAGGTAGACGGGTAGACATAGCATAGACAGGCAGACACCAGACAGGTAGACAGATGGACAGATAGCATTGATACAATGTACCCTACCATATATATTTGTATGCACAAGTACCTCCAACCCGTACTCTTATACATACAACGCCTCTTTCCCAGCGCTTGTTTCTTCCCGGGGCCCTTCGCTAGAGCCAATTCCATACACCAGCCAGTCCACACACAGCCCACAGCCCACACACTTAACACACTCTAACACACTTAACACCACCTCTACTGTGCCGTGCCGCACTTACTTACTTTACTTGCTGTTTCTTGCTGTCTAAATGTACTTCTGCTGCCTCTCTACACCCTGCACGGTCCATGTCACTTTCCCCCTTCCGCCCGCTGTAGAGTGACTTCAAACACACTACCTCGCTCAGGGTATCCTGTGTACCTTGCGACAGAGACGGACTGTGCTTCTTCCCCTTCTACCCTTCTAACCTCCCTCCTCTTACTCCTCTTACTCCTCCTACTCCTCCTCCTACTGGTTCTCCTCCTCCTACTGGCCCTCACCAAACGAAAGTTACTAAGTTACTTCGTACCTTTAATTACTCCGCAACCTCGCATCTCACAAGTCACAAGTCGCTCAATATAGCACTCTCTGCTGCAACTACACCACTATACCACTATACTACTACCTACTTCACGTCCCTCATGCGCTTACCTCCGTCATCTACATCTCGAGCTTCAATGAATGTGTCTCGCTGTCTCGGTTTGATTCTACGTCCTGCGTTCAGCCTCGACACCTTCCACGAGGTACTGTGTTGAGAACTCCTCCTCCTCCCGAACAGAGAGAGCTCAGGGCCTCACCCACCGCCTTGGCAACCACAAGAGTGGCTTGTCGCGCTTCATTCTCGTGGGATACCCATACCAGATCCCGGAAGCTGCTTCGGCTCCTGTCTCGATAATACTTCGGTGTTTGATCCGCTACAACAATCGCGCTCGTTAATACCCTCGTTTGCTTCACGCCTGGGCCATACACGACGCCCTTTGCTTCTTCTGTTTTGGCTTCGATCTGTCCTGTCCTCGACAAAACACACCTCCACCCACCAACACCACCAAAACCACGAGCGAAGTGGCGCATACCCGGCGATACGACCCCTCCGACTCTGATCGCGACAAAGTAGGGAATAAAGGGATACAGCAAGCTGGCATACTATTCTGGTTCCGATAATGGGTCCTCAATCGGAGGGAGGTCCCCCTGGTCCCAGCTGGGCGTATGGAGGCCCACCACCGTCTGGAGGAGAGGATAATCGCTATCAATCCAGTCGGGATATGGCCCCTTCAGGCTACCCACAACAACAGCAGCAGCAGCAGCAGAATCTCCCACGCCAAAACCAAAACAATGGCTACGACCAGGCCAATCGAGGTCCACCACCACCCTCGCTCCAACCCAACCAAAGAATGGACAACATCGCAGGAGACGCACATAAAGACAGTTCCGAACGGGATCGCTCGCGGCACCGTGGTGGAAAAAGGACGGGGAGCGGGCAACTCCGTCTATGCAAGAAGTGCGGCGAGCCCCTCACAGGGCAATTCGTGCGTGCACTCGGTGGCACGTTCCATCTCGATTGCTTCAAATGCAAGGTAAGTTCACCTTATCCCATGTGTCTATATTTGGAGTCTCGGCTAACAGTATCGCTCTACAGGATTGCGGTCAAATCGTCGCGTCAAAGTTCTTCCCGGTAGATGATGAAGGGGGCCAAGGCCAATACCCATTATGCGAAACAGATTACTTTCGACGCTTAGGCCTGCTATGCCACCAATGCGGCGGGGCACTGCGAGGATCGTATATCACGGCGTTGGAGCGCAAGTACCATATAGACCACTTTACGTGTTCGGTATGCCCTACGGTTTTTGGCGCACAGGACAGCTACTACGAGCACGACGACAAGGTCTACTGTCATTACCATTACTCGACACAATTCGCACAACGCTGTAATGGCTGCCAGACTGCCATTCTGAAGCAATTCGTGGAAATCTTCAGGAATGGACAAAACCAGCACTGGCACCCAGAGTGTTATATGATTCACAAGTTCTGGAATGTAAGGCTTGCCGAGGCTTCGTCAGAACCGCCGCCAGAACGACCTCTTCTGAAAGATGCCTCAGATGTTGAGGCACGTAATTTGGTACGCGATGAGGAGGAGAGGATGGAAGAGAAGGTGTACAGAATCTGGAGTGTGCTTTCGACGTTTGAGGAATCCTCGGCGGCGAATATCTCGGATATGCTCCTTCATGTCAGCAACGGTGCCTATGTGGATGGAGTACTGACAGCCAAGAAGTTTATCTGGCATGTTGATCTTCTCTTCAAGTCTGCAGATAAACTGGATGCCGTGATATCTCAGCAGGGCGTTAAAGGTACTACGTCGCATATGGCAGGCCGCGATCAGAAGCTAACCCATAGTGCAGGTCTCTCTTACTCGAGGGAAGCGAAACTATTGTGCAAGAAGATTGTCGCGTTCTTTGCGTTGCTGTCGAAAACCCAGGAGACAGGTGTTAGGAAGCTTGGCGTAACACAGGAACTCCTTTCGCTTGTCACGGGATTGGCGCATTATCTCAAGCTTCTTATCCGGATATGCCTCCAGGGAGCTCTCAGGGTTGAACGCGAAATGAAGAATACCCATGGACTGGACCTGTTCCTGGGCGACCTCGGCGATGTGGACCAAGTCAGGGACGACGAGAAATCCTTGGAAGAGACAACCGGCACGACAGGCCTCGCAGGAGCCGCCTCGGATCAATGCACACATTGCCAACGGCCTATAGAAGACGAGTGCGCCCTTATTGGCGAGAAGAGGTGGCATCTGTCCTGTCTAAGCTGCAGCGTCTGTTCTCGGGATCTCAGTCATAACCTCGAGGATGTGCGCTGGAGCGATTCCGACAGGGTGTTATACTGCAACAACTGCCAGAACCGGTCGCCGGATTCCGTCTCCGGATTTACTCACGTTACGCGATTACAGCAATATGTGTTCCTCCTGAGGGTGGCGCTTGCGAGACTCTTGATGATGTTGAGGAATAGCGGTACGCTGCCACACACTTCTGATGATCCAAACTTGAATGGTTATAATTCACAGGAAGGCCATCGGCTCGGCGAGTCGTCAGACCAGCACCCAGCCGCTCTCACACAGGAGAGTCGGTCTAAATCGTACGGCGGCACGAGCGAGGAGAACCCGCGAGAATCGTCGTATGAGAACACGCTGAACGATGTGAGGAGGTTGCGCAGCACGCGTATGGACAAGCACTTATCTTCGACTATCAAGAAGGCAAGGACGTCGCGTATCATGGATGGACCGGAGAGCCGAAGTGTACGACCTGGGTCAGCTGGTGCGGATGGGTCTGATACGAGGAATAACGACTTTCACATCGTGGAAGAACGCGATAATCAAGGCGAGCCGAGATCGGAACTCTTGTTCGGACACCAGGATGCTCTTACGCTAGATGATATCCCCAGGATCGTCGCGGCGGAGCAAGCAAAGGAACAGAGGCCGAACGCCTATAAACACGCCCGACACGAGTTATTCAAGACATCTATTACGGAACCCAAGCTGTTAAATGGGCACCAGAGGACCTACTCCAACGCCAACGAGCTCGACAACCCCAATCTCGAAAGCGAGCCCTCCCCACAGCGCGGACCGCCGGGAAAGCGATATTTCTCCGAACTCTCCGCACTCGAGTACTTCATCGTTCGCCACGTAGCGGTGCTGTCCATGCAACCCTTACTAGATGGCCATTTCACGCTAGAAGAGCTCCTCGGTCTCATCGAGTCGCGCAAACCGACGTTCTGGGATAAATTCGGCAAGGCCTTCAAGAACGACAGCCGCAAGGGCGCCAAGAAGAAGGGCGTCTTCGGCGTGCCGCTAGAAGCGATCATCGAGCGCGACGGCGCGGACTCAACCGATGGCGTTGGGCCTGGGAGTTTGCGCATCCCGGCCTTGGTGGATGATGCGATTTCGACGATGCGGAAGATGGATCTTTCCGTCGAGGGCGTGTTCAGGAAGAATGGGAATATCAAGCGCCTCAATGAGGCGGTGGCGGCGATTGATAAGGATGGGTGTGATGCGGTGGACTTGTCGAGCGAGAATGTCGTCCAGGTTGCTGCGCTGTTGAAGAAGTATCTGAGGGAGCTGCCGGATCCGTTACTGACTTTTAAATTGCATCGGCTGTACATCACTTCTCAGAAGATCGCGGATGAGGATAAGCGCCGGAGGGTGCTGCATCTCACGTGCTGTTTGCTGCCTAAGGCTCATCGCGATTGTTTGGAGATCCTGTGCTCGTTTCTGAATTGGACGGCGTCGTTTCATCAGGTCGATGAGGAGTCGGGGAGTAAGATGGATACGCATAATCTTGCGACGGTTATCGCGCCGAATATCTTGTTTACGAATACGAAGAATGCGGGGATGGATGATAGTTTTTTGGCTATTGAGGCGGTGCACTCGCTTATTGAGTGTAATGACCAGATGTGTGAAGTAAGTTTTACCTCCCCCCTCCTCTCCTATCCTCCCCCCTCCCCTACCTTTTTTTACTAACAACCCCCCCAGGTCCCAGAAGACCTCCAATCCATCCTCAACGACTCCTCCCTCTTCAACAACCCGAGCGACATCACCACAAAGGAAATCCTCAAACGCTACGGCGACATCGCCGCCTCTGGCGGCCCACGGCACACCGTCGAAACCACCCAGGGCCCTGCCCTCGGCCGCTCTAATGACGGTAGTGGCACCGGCAGTGGTCGCGCACACGCCCACCCCGTCGTGACGAGGGTCGAGACGGAGAATTCACAGAATGGGACGTGGCAGAATGAAACTAGTGTTAGGCACGTACAGGAGGGTTCTGGGAACGGCGGCGGGAACGGGTCGGGAGGGAGCCAGGGGCAGAGTCAGACGACGTCCCCGCAGCAGCACCAGCAATCACAATCGTGGCAAGGCCAGGGAGAGGAATTAGAACACCCCTCACCGTATGCCCAGCGCGATGGGAGTGGGAGCGGATACCCGAGTAGAGAGATGTTGCCGTTTGTGCAACGCGAGGGGAATGGGACGCCGGATAGTGGGAGTGGGTATAAGGAGAGGAGTGGGTGGAGGCATAGTGCGTGGGGGAGGGGGAGTCAGCAGCAGCAGGGGCAGCAGGGACAGCAGAATGGGGGGGGGATGGGTGTTACGGGGACGAGCTAGTCTACCGGTTTGTTCGACTGTCTGTCTCCCTTGATGAATTGATGCGAGTGCAATTGCATAAAAGACGCTTTTTTCTGCAGATTGAAAACACAGCCCGACCTTTTTTGCGCGAAACACAAAACGACTACCCTTTTTTTTGCACATAACGAAAGTACATATTCTGGTTGATCAATTCAGCGGGGTTTTTTTTGTTTTGTTTGCTTGTTTGTTTGGAGAAGAGGAGGGGGGGGGATATACCAGGACGCTGCAAGACACCACAATACCACCACACCACTCACATCACCCATCATCGAGGTTTTGAGCAAAGACAAGAAAAGAAAAGCGAAAACGAGGAACTTTCAGCAAACCTCTCCGGAATTTCTTTGCGAGCGAATTCAAAATACCACAACCAATCATCAGTCAAAAAACGTCGCACTTCTTTACAAAAATCGAAAAATCCGATCTATTCCCAAAATCGCATCGTTTATCTCATCCTCATCCCCCCTGTCGTGTCGTCAATTACGACGCCTTGATACCAGGGGGGAGGGGCATCCCTTTTTCTTTCACCACTTCCGGCTTTTTTGTTGCGCGCATTTCCATGGGCGTTTTTTTGTGTTGTGTCTGGGACGTCTTTTTTGTCGATGGAAAAGGGGGAATCGATCGCGGTCTGGAAAGCTATAATTTTCTTCTTCGACGTATTGTAGTACGCTACTCTACGCAATCACCACCTTTATTCGGCCCCCTACTCTCTCTATCCCACACCGCGGCCGCCGTCGTTCCCAACTCCTTGGATTTATTTTCGACGCCGCGCCGCCGCTACGACGCAATACCACCCGCATCGAGGGGCCAGCCATACCATACCCACTTCATACCAGTTTTTTTTTTAAAAAAAGAGTGCTTTTTTGTGTTGGATTCGGGGATATAATCCGTTGTTTGTTTTTTGTGTCCGCTGGATGAAGGCTCGCGGTGGCCTTGTTTGGGTGCGTGTGCGGGTGCGGGATGTGCATCTATCGATTGATTGGTTGGTGTGGAAAATTGTGAGGGTGGCGGGGGGGGGATATAGGATAAGGTCCTGATGAAGGTCCTAGCAAGCCGAGGCTGGTTTGATGCCAGAGGTTGTCCTCGGAGTGATGAAGAGATGGGAGTCGGAGGAGGAAGAAGAAAAGGGGATATGCGGACGGGCAGCTCCGAGACGTTTGAGTAGCGCGCTGGAGTTGGAAGTGGGATGGAAAACAGGGCAGGACAGGGCGTCGCGGGGGGCCGCGTGCGTGTGCCATCTCGTAGTATACTACAGATATTGATGTAGAATTAATGGGAGTGGAATATTATAAACACCTCTCTATCCTCCATGGTTGGTTCTATGTGACAGTGACAGTATAACTAAAATACAATAAATATACGAGACTAGATTGGATTATGCTAACAAACACTATACCAACACTACGCCAAAGCAATCCCAGCAAACGCACACCCCCCCTCATAAATCCTCTCCTTCCCCGACCCATCGATGTTGAATTTATACACACTCCCTCCCAAATCCGTTGCGTAGATAAACCCATTCGCGACATCGAGTTGTACCCCAATCGCCTCATTCAGTCCAGCTAATACGATTTTATACCCCAATTTCCTCTCTAACTCCCCTTTCGCCCCCTCCTCCTCCACCGCCTCTGACTTCTCGCCGCGCGCGACACTACCGCAATTAACCGTGTTACCAAACGGTAGTTCGCCGCGATCACACCAGTAGAGGGTTTGTGAGGTGCTGTCGATTTCTAAATCCGTCGGCTCGGGGAGGGAGGAGAAGAAAGTCTCAATATCGGACCTATTCTCCGCCGTCTCCCCCCTCGGTATATCCATCCCAGCCCTCATTATCCTCCCCCTCCCCCCCTTACTAGGCCCTTTTTGGGACCAGTATACCACCCTATGCACCGGGTCCACAGCGATCCCAACGCACCAGCGCGTTTGATCAGCTTTATGTTCTGGGTTGTTGAAATCCCCATTCTTCACCAAAGTCGTCAAATCCGAGCCATCGGGGCGGAAACGGAGGACGCGCATCCCTTCGCGGTCGGAGACGTAGAGGTGGTTGTTTGTGCGGTCTGCTGTTATTTGTTTGGGTGTGTGGATGGTGCCGGGGGGGAGGATTGTCGTAACACCCGTCCCATTGAGGAGGGAAGAGCGGATGGACCCGGTGTTGGTAGAGACGGGGCCCATGGCGGTCCAGTAAATACGACCCCCCAAAGTCGTAATCCCATCCGGCATCGCCTCCGAATCCACCAGCGTAACCAGCGGGAGTTTTCCATCCACCGACCCCTTTAAGACGCGCCCCGAGCTCATGGGGGCAGAGAGGTTAGTCAAGCCGAGGTCGAGGATATACAGCGTCTGCGCCTCCACCTCCTCCTTCTCTGTTTGGGGGGGGTAGAGACCGCCGGATGGGGATTTCGCGCCTAGTTTCCCCTTACTGACGTATTCGGAGACCACGAAGTCGCGAGCGCGAGGGCTGAAGCCGCGGGAGGAAATGTAGTGCGACTCGATGTGCGCGACGGTGTCGAGACCGACTTGGTCCATTAACCTACACGGTCCCTCCTCGCCCCCAAACATCTGCGTCCACACCCCATCGATATCCTCTGGGCTCCCGACGCCTTCGGAGATGACGGTGAGGCACTCGCGTTTTATGGCGGCCCAGATCCTGTTAAACAGAAACCCGGTGGATTCCTTCTTGACGACCACAGGACTCATTTTTATCCTCGTCAACTCGTCAAAAAGGAACGGGAAGATAGACGCGTGCGTGACGCCGCATGTCATGAGTTCCACGACGCGTTTAGAGGGGGGCATGAAGAAATGCATGTTTAGCACCCTTGGCCTATCCGCCTCGGGGACTTCATCGAGCATTTCGCTGGATTTGTAAGATGACGAGTTGGTAGCTAAAATGCAATCCTTCGGCGCCACAGCAGCCAACTCGGCGAAGGTGGAGATTTTGAGAGAGAGCACCTCGGGGATAGCTTCGATTACTAGCCAGGCATCTTTGACGGCTTTGGGGAGCGAGGAGAAGGTGCTGGCGACGCCGGGGACGATGGAGGTGCTGAGGGTGGGGAGGGTGGTGCTGATGTAGGACAGTGCGGCATCAAGTTGATCCGCGGAGGGGTCGCGGATGTGCACGTTGTGGCCGCCGGCGAGGAACATGAGGGCCATGCGGCGGCCTAGGACGCCTGCGCCGAGGATGGCGACGGGGCGGCCTGTCGTTGGAGGGGTCCAGGAGGACATTTTCGAGGCGGTTGGGGGGTTGAGGGGACAATGTGAGATTGAGGATGGGCGAGGGAAGATAGGAGTAAGATATTGGTGCACTCGAATTTGTTATTAACCCGAGCAATAGGAGAAAGATGATATTGGAGTATGATTTAATTCAGTGCTTGGAGAGAAGGTTCATAGGGGTATATATATAAAACCCCGCCAATTAGCTCATCATGACCGCCACCGAGCATGCCGAGGTATCCAGCGTATCCAGCACAGCTTCAGAGTGATAACCTCACAAAATCCATCAGGGGCACCTCTCCTATAAGCAAGAAATCCCCTCTCCTCCTCCTCAAAACGGCACAGACGGCAGCAGGCATCCCGAAAACCCCACTAGATCCCGCCGTGGAACAAGTTGTTGAGGACATAGCTTCCAATGCGCTAGAAACCTAATCGGCGGAAGCACCCGCGAGCGACTCAGCTTGGGAGCAAATGACATGACGAGAATTCCGCACGTCGGGGGAGCTTAGAGCGGTTTCTCTTAGCTCTTATCGGTGATTCTGGGGCGCAGGTATTAAGATTTTCTGCCAAGAGGCGGTATGTGAGTGCCGGTGTCCGGTAGTGGCTGTTGCCCCACTATGACGCCGAGAGTTAGGGTGGCGCTGGGCCTTGTTGGGGTTAGGGGGGTTTGGGGTGGGGCGGGCGGGGACTACAAGATCTCCATGAAGACGCTGGTCCAGTGTTCGGCACAGATCGATGATGACCTGAGCTGATCCAGATCATGATCTGGATCAGACCTGATCTGTCGTAATTTTAGATGACCTGAGCTGATCTAGATCATGATCTGGATTATACAGATCATTGCCAAGAGTTGCTAAGAGTTGCCAAGGCCACACAGTAGATGTAGAATTAAATCCGTAATACCCAGTCTAAATTCTATATTATGACGATTACTACTATTAAAATGAGCGACTCTGAGTTATCAGATTTACCTCCAGATCATGAGAGCTATTCTCAAATAGAAGAGCCATTGTTACCACTTCTTATACCTCAACATACCCCTATTCAGCCTTCAGTCGAAGCAGTTAATGTATCGTTACATGATATACTTCAACATCCAACAGTAGTACTACCAGTAACGTCTTCGAAGCTATTCACAAAGGGCTTATATCGTCGGGAAATACTTGATACTTAACCTCCAACTATAAGGATGGCATGCCTACAACCAAACTGTAACTATTCAATAGTACAAGGACTACAGCTATTGTCAACGGGTAATTTATGGAGGCATTACTCTTTAAAGCATCTAACAGTATTATACGCCCTTAAAAAGGGTAATAGCCAGCCATCTAGTGCATCAAGTAGTACATCATTGTTCTTTAGCCCACGCCCATTAGCTACATCAAAGCCATCTAGTAATCCTTTAAGGTATAAGGAGTTATTACTACAGTTTGTTGTGTTAAATAATCTATTAATATGCCTTGTTGAAAGCCATTCGTTCCATCAATTGGTTCAATTCTTAAGCCTAGCAACTACATCAATATCAGCTCGGACGCTACACTAAGAACTACAGCGGCAGTTCTTATATCACCGAGGCCAGCTACAACTTAAGCTTAATTCTCATATAAAGAGAGGAGGCCGGATATTAATAACGACGGATGCATGGTCTGCACGGAATTATACAGACTATGCTGCAATTACAGCACACTAGATTAACGATAAATGGCAACAGTAATTAAGAGTCCTTAACGTTATACACCTTTAAGAGCTAATCCATAGCAGCGAATATCTAGCTCAACAATTAGCTATGGTAACAGATAGTATGGGTATTATAGGAGCTGTATTTACCTGTACAAGAGATAACGCCTCAGCTAATACTGTTATGCTTGCGGAATATGAGAAGATCGCCAAAGACCAAGAAGTAACGACGCAACAGCCATGGACGTTTAGAGTTAAGGAAGGAGACGTACGGTGTATAGCTCATATTATCAATATTGCTGTTCAAGACGCTCTAAAGACTTTAAAGGCAGCCCCTGCTAAGCAAGCTGAAAGTTATCAGTGTGAGCAAGGAGCTGCGCAAATTCCAAGAAGCTCTAGAAGTAATATTAAAGTAATGAATACCCTTAGTAAGCTACGAAGGCATATCTACGTCTTCCGAAATCGAAGGCAATGGAAAGACGCTCTTTAAAGGCAGACTGTTGCAGCTGGTCTTAAGAAGCTGCAATTATCACTTGATATGCTAGTCCGGTGGAACTCAACGTACGAAATGGTCTCAACTGTTATAAAGCTACAGACACCAATTACAGCAATATGTGCTACTCAGCAAATGGATCTAAGTATGAGAGATATTGCTCTTACACTAGAGGATTGGATTACACTCCACGCTCTTTAGAACTTCTTCTACATATTTGTTAAGCCGTCACAAAAGCTACAGGCAAGCTCATACCCAACGCTCAACTTCGCAATCCCTTAGTATCTAAAAATGATAAATAAGCTTAAGGCTCTACAGAAGGAGGTTGGTATATCATCAACAATTGGCCTAGCTTGTATCGCTGCTTATAATAAGCTTAATGATTACTATACGCTTGCTACAAATCACCGGTAGAGTCATTCAGGAGTCGCTACAATTTGCGATCCACGTATGAATCTTAATGTATTTAATAGCCTTTAGCCAAGTGGTACTAAGGAAGTCAAACGGAATCGAGTTAAGCAGCAGTTCCATAATGTCTTTAATCAATATAGAGACTGCGAATACTATCTTGAAGAAGAGAAGAGGGATGCTAAGGCTGATTTACTACAATTACCTATGGAACCTGACTCTGACGATGATTTATATATCTCTCATAGTATCTACCAAGAACCCAAATGGAAGCGCTGGCTTGTTAAGCCCCGGCTAGGTCTAGCAACAGATATTCTCAAATATTAGGCAGTAAAGCAGTATTAGTATCCAATTATTACTGCAATTGCTCGAGACCACTTAGCAATTCCTGTAACTTCAGCTCCATTAGAGCGGGTCTTTAGCAATGGAGCTAATATTCTAACAAAGAAAAGGAACAGGCTCTCTCCTAAAACGCTTTGATATTTACTCTGTTTACGAGACTAGGGTTATATATTAGATACTGAAGAGAGTGGAGCTAAAGACGCTAATGACGAAAGGGAGGAGTAACAAGTTTTCCTACAATATTATTCACATTATTTCATAGAAAATTGAAATTCTCATATTAGTTTTTACGTTATACCTTTGAATATTCTATATAGTCTTTACTTTCCAGAAATTTAAACTTGATAGGCTAAATCTACTATAAAAACACTCTTAAAATCAGGTCTGCTTCTAAGAATTGGACCACGTCCTAAAGCTCACTAACTTATTGAAGTTGTAATACCATAGGGATCTCTACTCTTAACATAGAAGTAGGGGTATAAGCTGGGTGGACCCTCAGAACATTACTTTCCGGAAATTTAAACTTGATAGGCTAAATCTACTATAATAACACTCTTAAAATCAGGTCTACTTATAAGAATTAGACCACGTCCTAAAGCTCACCAACTTATTAAAGTTGTAATACCATAGGGATCCTTACTGTAGGGATCCTTACTCTTAATATAGAAGTAGGGGTATAAGCTGGGTAGACCCTTAGAACTTTACTTTCCGGAAATTTAAACTTAATAGACTAAATCTACTATAATAATACTCTTAAAATCAGGTCTACTTGTAAGAATTAGACTATGTCCTAAAGCTCACCAACTTATTAAAGTTGTAATACCGTAGGGATCCTTACTCTTAATATAGAAGTGGGGTAATAAGCTGGGTAGACCCTTAGAACTTTACTTTCCAGAAATTTAAACTTAATAGGCTAAATCTACTATAATAACACTCTTAAAATCAGGTCTACTTGTAAGAATTGGACTACGTCCTAAAGCTCACTAATTTATTAAAGTTGTAGTATAGTAGGAATCCTTCCTTATAATTTTAAGTTTAGAGATAAGTAAAGGAGTTAAGAGAGTAAGCCATTAATGTTATTAATTACAGATGTTAAAATACAATACATCTAAGGTCTTAACTGCTCTTTAGCCTAGGCTAAATTCAACTCCTCCTCTCCTCCCTTTTCCATTGCTAGAAGGAGCTGTTGGCACATAGCCAGACAGCGGAAGCCTTCATTTCCACCTCTACTAGTCTAGACCTCATCAATCTTAAGGCCTCTCTTTACTAGTCCATTCACAAACAAACGAAGTCTTACCCCTCCTTCTAATTCAGTTAGGCGGGGACGGGGGTCCAAAGTCTTCTGGCCTTTAGCCTCCATCTTCTTCTTCATCTCCTCCGTAATCTCCTTTAGTTCTGACATAACCTAGTCTGGGTCGTAAATGTAGACCTTAGTCTATATTAGTATAATAAAGAGAGTCAAAGGAGATATCTTACCTTTCTTTCCTTTAGGAAGAGAAGCTGAACATAAAGCTTCTTCTCATTAAGAGAAGCAGTGTTAGCCAGATCTTTCTTAAAATCCCTACTGATCATAACCACCGATCTACCCTGCTTCATACCCTTTAGCCCTTCTGAGATCGTAGCACCTCTATCAAAGCTCTCCTTTACTAACATTTCAACAGTGTCTTTGTCAGAATTGGCTGCCTTCAACTTGTTGGCAAAGATAGCCTTCTTTTTGGTCTTATCTTAGCTATCGTTGAATTCAACAACCCAGGGGCAGACTTGCCAACTAGGAATGTTGAACTTAGCTAAGACAGAGTTGATCTTAGTAAGAGAAGCAGTTGGAGAAAGGTAAGACATTTTGATTGGTGATAGTTGAAGGAAGGAAGTAAGTATTGAAGAAAGGGGCTGGTAATATAAGAAGGAAGAAAGGAAAGGCACGAGGAGGAATAAAGTAGGTAGATATAGGGGTATTCTTACTATGAATCACTTACTCTACTATGAATCATTTTATCATTTTAGTAGCAGAATCATCAATCACTAATCTATGGTTTTGTTAACATAGTGACTAAGTTACGTGAGTAAGGGGAGCCTCATTTTTTAAGCCTCATTTTTTTAAAGATCTAGATCATGATCTGATCTACCTGTCAAATCTGAGATAGATCATGATCTGACCTAGGAGGGCTCTAGATCAGATCTGGATCATGATCTGCCGAACACTGCGCTGGTCCCCCTCGATCGTTGTTGAGATGAGAGAATTTGGGAGATTGATATTTCTACTAAACAGGGATTTTGTGATGTTGTTTGGCTTATTTATAGAGTATTTATGATAGTGTATCTATTGAATTTTTATTCCACTTTATCTACAGTCTGGTAAATTTAAATTTTATTACATCAGGATTATATTAGTATTTACATTAAGTTTTACTTGCAAGACCACTGAAACATTATAGTTTTGAACAAAATTCCGAGATAAATATGAGAATTTACATATATTGGCACAACTACTTTAACTATATCTACAACAAAACGCCTAACAATCCACATACAATTAAAACAGAAAGATCTGATCCGTCGCCTTAGCAATAGCCCCCGGCTTCGTAAACCCCAAAGCATCCAAGTTATTCTTCATCGCATTAAGCATCCCCGGCGGGCCACACAGCATGATCTTGGAGTCTAACGACGGCGTAGGTAATCTCTCGGCGATGACCTCTTTCGTGACAAAGCCCGTACCATATTTCCACCCCTCCGGTGCAGTGCCAACGACATACCAGACCTTGAACTTGTGAGGGTACTTGGCCGCCCAGCTGTCAAGTTGTGGACGCAGAAGGATATCCTCCTCGCTGTTGTTGGCATACAACAGGCTCACGGTCGTGGTGTCCGCATCATCTTCGCAGATGGCGCGGATGAGCTGGTACATCGGGGTGATTCCCGTACCGCCTGCGATCATGCCGATGTGTTTACACAGACCGTTCTTGTATGTCATTGCGCCTTTGGGGCCACGGAATTCCAGCGTCTCGCCGACCTTGAGGCCGGCCATGTGGTTTGTTAAGAGGCCGTTGGGATAAACCTTGATGACCAGCTCGAGCCCTCCGGGATCCTTGTCGTTCGAGATGGGTGTATACGAGCGGGAGATGGTCTTTCCATCAATCACAGCCTGGATGGCAACATGCTGGCCGGTAGGGAGTCCAAGTACGGCGTCTGTGCTGGGAAGGCTGAAAACAAAGCGATATGTGTTCGCTGACAGCTTCTCCTTCAGTGCGAGTGGCAGCTTGCGGTACCTTTTGGGGTCTAGGACTGGCAGTCGAGGTAATGCCACGATTTGCTTCTTCACGATAACTCGCGAGGTCTGATGAATTCGTGGAGGGGTCTTTCCGATGCCGCGTGAGACGTCGAGCAGCTTGAGGAATTTACCGCCTGCAATATAGGCTGCAGTGGAGAATGTTGCGCCGGCGCTGAGGTATCCAAGCCAGAACTGGCCCATTGAGTACTGTTTGTAGCCACCTTTCAATAGGCTCTTTAACTGGGCCTTTATTGCGGGTGCGTCTCGAATGGATGAGACGCCGAGGAAATAGATACCAGAACCGGCAGCTCCTATGAAAACAGCTTCGGCTACCCAGCTTGCGATGCTCCAGATGGAAGACTGTGTGCGAAGAATCGGAGGGGCGGCAATCTTCTCATATGTCGGGCGATATATTTTGACTTCATCTTGACGGTGCTGCGAATAAATTTATTAGCCGCGCTCTCTGCCAACAAATATGCATATATACATACCTCGTCTGCAAGCTCGCCGATGAGCATATTCTCCAACAGAGCCTCGGCTCCGTCAGAATGGCCGACATCTTCGAAGGCAATAGTGGCATCTGTACCTGCACATTCCTTCAAGACTTCACCGCCACCTGGATGCTCCTCGAGATAGTTGGATATATCGTAAACTAATTCCCCAATAAGTCAGCATGAGTAGAGAATAGAACTATCATTTACTCACCCTTGTTATGAACGACAATCCACAAGCTGTTACCTGAATTGTGTTCGGCAACATCTTCCAAAGAAAAAGTCTTAGACATTTTGATAGGCGTATAAGAGGTGAAGGAGATGGGAGGAAAGGTAAGGGAGTGGAGGTAGAGTGATATATATTCCAGGTCTCAAAAAGCGTAAGTCTTATTTGAGAAAGAAAGGTGGCATTGCTATGCGGTATTTATCTAGGACGTGGCAAAATCTTTTCCTGACTCCTCGAGTAGGTGCGCCTGAGATGCTACACATTTTACGTCAGGGAGGCATCGTTTACTTCGAAGAAATCGTGAATAGTTATAAGTGAACGCAGGAAAATAAAATGGAGCAACCCGATATCTTCCAAGCACCTCGGTCATTAAAGGTGGAGACCTGTCGTAATATGATCCCGTCTGTCCCTGGTTTTCTCTCACCGAGAATTGTTGGGTGTTCCTGAACCATTACTGTGGCCCACTGCGCAGCGCCGCTTCCTCCCGAGAGACGGCTTAGACGGCATAACAATTATGAAAGTACGTATACGCCGCCACATCGCACAGCGAACAAATGCATATATATAAGTTATAACATTTCTACTGTCTGGATTTTTGATTTATTACAAGCGTGCAAGATTTTTCTAGCCAACACACACATTTAAACTACGCTCTATGCCAAGTTGTCTATTTAAACTGTCCTGCTTATTTTTTAACATTGTCGTCAGTGTCTTTTACAAATAATAAGTTCAAGATGTCGACTGTTACGAAGCAGTTCTATCTAGTGGGCGATGATCCAAGCACCGCCCGCTCCATTGAGGTCGACAGCAACCAAACCCTAAAGTCCTTGCAAGAGGTGC
This sequence comes from Pseudogymnoascus sp. 05NY08, assembly GCA_001662605.1. NCBI lineage: Eukaryota > Fungi > Ascomycota > Leotiomycetes > Thelebolales > Thelebolaceae > Pseudogymnoascus > Pseudogymnoascus sp. 05NY08. Next base: position 343,361 of record KV458781.1, on the reverse strand, counting down.
TCGGTGAAGAGTTTCATATCATCCAACCATCAGGTAAGAAACCCGATACATTAATATATTTTCGCCGTCTATACGTCAGCGTCACAGAATGATAGCTGATGAGACATGACAGGAATTTCATTCCAATCAACAGACCAAGCTATCGAGACCGTGGCCGAATTGGCGGAGGCCAACTCCTCTATCGGCATCAGCGTAGATGGGATGCCAATTCGCGAGCCAGACGGGCCGCCTCCATTGCCCATCGTCGGCAACTTCTACGAGATCTATCCCGATCATCTCGGAAACCACGAGCGCTTATTCCGCAAATACGGCTCCGTCATCAAGACGGTCAACAATGGAAAGGTCAACTACCTGACCAATGACCCCGTCGTGGCGGGCTATGCCTTCAGCGAATCTCAGTACTTCACCAAGGGCATCAACTCTGACCACCCCCTATTTCCATTGAAGGATAACTCCGCGCTCTTCCTAGGCGACACAGAGACAGAAAATTTCCGATTGAGCCATAAGTTTGTGCCTCCGTGTCTGAGTCCGAAGGCCGTCCGGCACTATACACCATTAATGCAACAATGCGTCCGGGAATCCTTCAAGGTATTCGACGCCGCTGACGAGGCAGACGAGTCCTGGAACGTCTACCAATACATGCTGAAACTAGGCTCTCAAACGGTGGGAAAGTTCAGTCTCGGTCTCGACTTTGGCCACTTTGAGAGCCGCGACGCCCCGCTCCACAGGGCCGTGAAACTCATCGCAGAAATCCTGGCTCTCAACAAGAAAGTCGCCTCTCGCGGTGCTTGGTACGGGAAACTCCCCTTTGGAGACCCAGCGCGCCTCAGGAGCGGCCAGCAGGAAATGTATGGTATCATCCATAAGGCTATGAATGCCCTTCGAGATGAGGGAGCCCCAGATCTTCCACTCCACGACGCTGCCCTACAGGCAAGCTGCGCAGCAGACTACCTCGCTCGCGCCGTGGACGAGACTGGCGCCAAACTCCCCGAGCAGCTTGCCTTCTCGAACCTCGTCGTCGTCACCGGTGCTGGATTCACCACCACATCGTCGCTATTATCCTGGTTGATATACTCAATGGTAACATACCCTGGCGAGCAGGACCGTCTCCTCCAGGAGCTTGTCGACCACGACGTCAACAGTGAGACCAACTGGGACACAGAGCTCATCCAATCCCTCACCTACCTCGACAAATTCGTCAAAGAGACGCAGCGGATCCACAACCCCTCCTACCAGCCCGGCCGGACCACAAAACAAGAAGTCATAATCCCCGGCGGCTACCGCCTTCCCGCCGACAAGATCCTCATCCCCGCGCTCTACGCAATCCAGACCAACCCCGACTTCTGGGACAGCCCGCTGCGCTTCGACACATCGCGATGGGACCCAGAGAAGGCGAAGGATAGGCATCGGTGTGCGTATATCCTGTTTGCGACAGGGCCGCGTGGCTGTATCGGGTTCAACTTTGCGCTGCAGGAGGTCAAGGTCCTGCTACCGGAACTGTTGTATCGGTATGAGTTTTCGCGCGCGTCAACGGAGACGATTGAGTATGATCCGGAGTTCCAGCTGATTCGTCCGCTGAACTTTTATGTTCGTGCGAGGAAGCGCACGGTGTGGCCGGAGAAATCGAAATAGACTGGGTTGGGAAGGGGCGAGAGGGCATCGCAGGAGTCACGGTAGGCTATAGAATGTAATCTTACTACGGTGGATAGAAATATGTAAAATATAAGCCTAAATAGAACAATACGTTTAAAGAACCCATGTTTCGAAAGTGATATAAACCCTTAGTTCTGCATAGTCCCTTAGGACTTCCTTGATTTAGTTTTCTAAGAAGATATCGGAGGAATTCTACGATTCTTACTCGTATAACGTCGAGCTATTTTGAGCGAAGTCGTGCATGATTGGACAGAAAATAGGGAAGGCGAGACGGACTTAGAGAAGGGCCGCTTCACTGTAATGGCGAACCGGAAAGAGTCTTCGAGGCTGAGAAGGGCAGCGGCGACAGGTGTGAAAATGGTGTAGCTATGGCAGCCACGATTGGTCTACAGGAGAATTTACATGTCCTCGTTGACGCCACTATTTCCACTTGCTTATGTGGCATTCGTGCCTCAATACACTTCCAGTATGGCGTGCGCGCCCAAGAACTCCCCCCAAGAAACTGATATTATCCCAAACAAAACACCCAAGCGACGTCGACTCCAATTGCTCGGGCACAGAATCCATCTAGAACCATGGGCAATTAAAAGTGATCCCCAGGATAAGCACCGGCAGATTTGCCCGGACCGCCCTACTACAGTACCATCACCCTGGTCGGGGCCATTTACCCGTCGGCCTTGGGATCCATGTATGGGTCGACACTGTGAATTCCCCGAGCGCTCGCGTCGACATTCTCCAGCGTGGCGTCAGGGAATAGGGGTGAACGCGGGGAATATAAAAATACGACGGCGTTAATTGGGGGTTTGCTGAAGAATAGGGCGAGAACGGGCTGGGTGATGGAGATGCGGGATAAAGTTATAGAGTGCTGACAACGGGTGGGGCCATGTGGGAGTTTGGTTTGATAGGAGATGGGTTTGGATTATGGACAAGTGTGGAATGTATGTAGGGGAAAGTATAGAGGAGAATATGGTATGGCAACTTTCGTGGTTTGGACAGAAGCGTATTTCTCACTACCTAAGGTTGTTCACTACCCAGCCCCCTTTCCATTTACTCAGTCGTCGCAACGAACGACGCAGCCAAGGTAACGACAACATAGTCCTGAGTGGTGGGTCCCCCAAAGTACCCAAACACGGTCCCATCCACGCCACTGGGCCTCGCAATCCACTTAGCCGTCCCAATCTTCTCGTTCGTGAATGAGAGCTGGTTATCCTTGCCGACGCTGAAAACCGTGGTGATACCACCAGTGCCGTAGTAGGCCGCGAGACGCCCGCCGAGTTCATTAGCGAAGCCCACCGGGGGTGGGACCTCAGGGCCGGTGTTGATGGGCTGAGTGCATGTCAAGGTTCCGTCGCTGGAGAGGGCGTAGGTCGCTTTGGTGAAGTCATCCGAGGTCGTGGCGCCGTTGCAGAGGAGGAAAACGGGCCGAAGGGTTTGGACGTTTGGGTCGGTTACGATGACGTTGAAAGGGGCGGCGCGGGCGTTGATAACGACCGGTGCGGCAAAGGATGGGGCGCTGGTAAGATTATTGACGTATTTTAACGTTTAATTCTGATGTGGGATATCTTGAGAGGTGGCCCTGAGGGAGGTAAGTTGACTTACATCAAGCCTACGAGCACAGCTCCAACAGAGGAGGCCTTCATACTGCTTGTTTGTTTGAGGTCGGAAGAGTTGGTTATTCTTGGAGAAGATAAAGCTTGTAGTCTGGCGAAGCAACCAGAATTTTGTGTCAATACACCGTCTTATATACTTTTCCCCAAATCTTCCTCGGTCATTTCATGCTCGTATTCCTCCTTGCGCCAAGCGTCATTCTCTGTGACATTGCAGATCACTTCACTTCAACTTCATATATCCAATGACTGTGGCGTTATGCATCCTGGCGGCAAGGACGAATTCGCTCCAACCTCACTTAGCACGTCTTTTCTTCCCCTCTTTCAGCCCTCTGTACTACAGTCCAGCGGTGACTGTGCCCACCCATCTCCTATGAAATACCTGGATTGCGAAACTTGTTTTTTGACATAGAATAAGACAGCCTATTTGGAGCCAGGATGACGCACCCAGCCTGGTGCTCTCAGACAACAAAGCGAACTTCTCAGATCCCACGCGGTGCCCTTGCGTCGTGCCAGCGTGCCCTGGGCTCCTTGCTTCCTGTCTTGTGGTCCCTCGGTCATCCACTCGTATAGGCTATTTTCAAACAGAGGCGTCCGAGGATCGGCGAACCAGGCGCAATAACCTCCAGCTTTCACTCTCCAGCTGGTCATAAATCAGCCTCGGGAGCGTAATCCGGGGAAAAATTCCTCCTCCGCCAAGCCGTAGAAATTGCACATCTCCTCATTGCCAGAGTATTCCCGCGTCAGCGTCGCATCTATGACCTTCAGGTAGATTGATTTTCAGGTCAGTGGCATTTCCACAATATCATCCAGATGGGTGCCGGGAAGTGGTTCGGTAGGACTTATAATGCCGGCTGGGGACATGGCGAGGGGACGATGACGAGCTCAGCTCGTTAAAGGCGCTGGGAGCACGATCCCCTCCGAGTAGTCAACCAAGAAGATTTCGCAATGCTTGGCTGGCGCTGCTTACTTTACATTGTGAATCTTGGATGAGGGTGGGATACTTCAGCTTATGTATGTTCGTGAACAATCACGTGGATTATACCAAGAGTCTAATAAAAACGCAATGGTGTCTTTTTAGACGCCATTGCGAATTTGCTGGATGCCACCTTCCTCAAGAAACTTAGTGGCACCTGTCAAAAGCACAGGCTTTCTAGATTCAGTAACGTACAGCTACTCTAGTACAACACGAGGTCAATCACGTGTTTGGATCTAACAACATGGCACATTATTGTAGAGAAAAGGGGTCGTTGTTCTCACATTCTCAAGCATCGAATATCTCCATGTATACTTACCTTGGGCATGATATCAAGTATGTTCCGTATACCAAAACTCGTCCGTTACCTAATAAATTGGACCTGCGGCGGTTATTGTCCATCCCCCTGTTCCGGCACTGCCATGGTTGCTGCCTTCCAGCAAATGCGTTAAGCATAACACGGGTTTCTCGGAGCTATTCACGGCCATGCACTTTATTTAAGCTTATAGGAACCAAGAGGATGGCACAGATTTTAAAGGCCGGGTTGCCTAACTTAGCTTGGAGGGAATCACACGCCTGTAGCAGCCCATTGTGGAGTATTTCTAAAGTGCTTCACTTTCGTTGCCCTATCAAAATTTGGTATACCCAATGCTTTGTATTCCATGTCGGATTGGATATTAGAATTACATTAATTGCACCAAGAGCCTAGATCATACTCTCATAATTGTTAAACTAGGCAAAAGTGAACCGTGACTCCCAAATCAGACAACTGGCACTTTCAGACTATATAGGGACAGTGCGTATTATGGCCATGAACTTGACTTGCTAACCAAGTTTACTTTTTCCAATTTTGTCTCCACCCATGGAGATTCTCTTCCACTCCACGTATCGTTCCTTTCCTGACACCCCTCCGCGTAGCAGCCGGTCAAACTCCTCTTGGGCTCCGGGCTGACCAGGTCGGAGTTTCAACTTAAATGGCCACTTCTCGATGACAGTGGGCTTTTCTTTTACTGTCGCCCCCATGTACTGCGCTGCCTCAGAAAACTTCATGTCATTTGCGTTCCTTATAGCATCGTTAATATCAATTTACATGACTATAGAGGGAGGAGCCAATTTCATCTCTTGTGCTTACCGATTGAAAATGTGGTCGTAGGTTGCGACAATATCCTGAGCACATAAATACCTAATAATATCTGGACCACCAGGGTTCATCATCATTCCCATGTCAATAGGCGGGAGGTATCTGAGAAGGCGTTTTGCCTCCGGGCTATGCGGAGTTATGCAGGCCATTTGGTCTTTGTTTGTCATGCTCTCATCAACGGCGTTCATGAATAGAGTAATGAGGGTCGCATGCGGATTAACGAGAGGTCCCTGAAGCAAGGGCATCATCGAGAAAGCTGTGCTGTGTATTCCAAGGTATCCGCGATCTGAACTATTAGCAACCTATGCAAAGTTAGTAGATGAAGTAGACCATTAAATACATTCTTACCTCGATGCGACTGAAAAAACTGGTTTCAAGATGATTGGGAAGGTCTGAAGCATTCATCTGAAAAAGCCAAAAGGATATCTGCAAGTCTGAGAGGCGAAGAGCAAAAGCCCGAAGCTCTGTGCGGAGGTAGTAGAAGAGCTTGCCGTAAATGTCGTTACTCGCAGGCCCACTAGAGCAATCTTCAACCTCCTTTAGTGACCAGCCGTTGAGAGGATCGGCATTGTCACGTATCGGCCACGTATCAGCAGTCTGGAAGAAGGTCCTGTAACCCGTTAGATCCATGCCATATATAAATTTTTAGTAGTTGACTGCTCACGGGTTTGGTTCTTTGAATTCATAGCGTGGAGACCCAAACGGCAGTAGGAGTCCGTCTGCCCAGTACCGATTCTTTGCAATCCGATGAGAACGAGACTGAAGAAGCAAATGTCGATCACGGTAGTCCTTTCTGGATTCAGGAAGGGTAACTGCTGTGCGGATTTGGTTCGCCCGTTGAACCGTTAGGCCTTCTGGGATGCTCATATAGAACAATAGATTATCCCACGACGACCTTTTTAGCACAAGCCTCATCGAGCGCTGTCCAAATGTCCATGTCTTTGCCAAGATAGCACTTGGTAGTTTGCTCCTAATCTTTTCGCAAACGTCTTCTATAAGAGGACGAACCCGCTGTTGGAGGATGTCAAGGTCAGACTTGCGGATGAGAGCTGAGTACCAGATGTGGATTATGCAGTCGGCGGCCTCGTCGATGTTGTCGACTGTAAGGGCAATAAGAAGCATAATAACGTTTCGTGCTACGATATCAAGATCGAGGTCGTTTATTGTGATATCGATAGGCTGGTTATAGCTTTTTGGTAGCAGTGCGATGGTCTTGACCACATTTCGAAAGTCGCCAGAAGCTATAGTATGACAAGATTCGTCAGTTTATGATACAAATGGGAAAGTGAACAAATACACACCTGCAAACAAGAGGCGTAATTGCTCTCCATAATCATTCCCTTCGTTTGATCCGAGTTAGAGAACATCAAAAGAAGGAACGTTGCCCCAGAGGTATTTTTCCCCTCCAAACTGTACCCCCAATGGTCCTCCGGCACCGACGAAAGCTGGTTTTCGGTTCTCCAGAACCCAGTCGGGAGTCCATTTTTCTTTGCCTAGAAACGACTTGCAATCTGTTTTGTGAATGGACCAGTGAGACTTTTGACAATTCGGGCCGCAGTACTGAAAAAAGGAGTTTAGTTCATATATCCAAGAGAAAGGCTGGCGCATGCATCACATGCCACGACTAGGAGACAGTTCCTGCAGCTGTATCTGCCAACTTCCTTGCAGTCAGTACCAGTGCCAATGCTGTCCAAACTCCAGTTTGCGCAGACAAAGTCTGGAGTTGCCATTTTGATGCCGTGATATCCTGAAGATCAATGGTTGACTTTGAAGTGTTTATTGAATGCGAACTTCCTCGCCAGTGGTTGTAGCGGTCAGCTCTAGCAAACGGGAAAAGCAAACAAAGCATAAAAGTAAGGCCGACAAGGCTAGCAAACATGAATAGCCTCGGAACCTATTGGACTCCGGAAATAGCCAATGATGTCTATGTAATTTATTTAAGCCTACAGTGACCAAGGGTACGGTATAAGTGCTTAGGCTTGAAGGCCCGGGTTACCTAAATAAGAAGGCTGTGGGAAAATCGCACTTTTCCGACTTATTTTAGAGTATATTTATCATTTCATTGTTCTATCCAATCTTGGCATGTCCAATTCGATGTGTTCCAAGTTGATAATCTCCAACGCGGCATGGTATCCCTGAAATCACTTTGTCCCCCCTTCCTGACCTAGTCTGATATCACTTGGCATCGTCACAACACACTCCCCACCTCCATCAAACCAGCACGCCCCCGCACTGCGAATTCTCCTCGAACTTGCCAAATAGAGAAGTAGGTATACTTCTGAAACGATTTCACCCCAGCAATAAATGCGCCATTGCTCTCCCTCCGATCCCGTCTTATGTCCTCCGTCCTCGCCTCCTTCACCAACGTGCTCGCGATCCCTGACGCACCAGACTCCCCACCCTGCCTTCCCTCGACCAATATACTCCCGGAGAAACTCCCATGTCTTCTCTCTTGCTCGATCGTCCCACCCCATCTCGCCATCATGTACATTGATACCCCAGTACCCCCTTTCATGTTTCCGTATCTCTCGACTCTGTGACACGGGACGAAAACGCGCGTACCCAATCTCTGCTGCAAGGTTCGCAAGTGGCACCGTTAGGAACGTCGTGCTTACCTCCTCGGAGGTGGTGGCGGGTAAGGGGTAAATTGTCGACGAGCCTGGTATGTGGGATGCATGGCGCTTCCTCGATAGCCGCTTTTGTGAAGGTATGAAAGAACTTGGAACTAGCACGGGGTTTTCTGCATCAGGGAAAGCTGGGTTATTTTCCCGACTTTCCTGATTAAATGGGACGGGAGGAGTGTCAGAGACGTGAGTAAGGTCGCTGATCGGGCGACCAGATTTGCGTGTCGGGGTTGGCAAAGGCAATGAGGCAAAAGTTCGCTTCTTGGGGCTGCGGTGAGGGCTATCTGGTGGCGGAGTTCTGCGAACCTGTAGGTTGTATTGGCCGAGTGACGATAGCCGAGGCAGTGATGGCGAAGAATATTCTTCTAGGCGTAATGCAGATGTAAGTGTAGTTGAAGGCGCCTCTTCACTGCGTGTAGGCGCTGGACTTAGTGGGGAAGTTATCTCTTTTGGGTGTTCTTCCGATACATGTGCTCTGCTTCGCAATGTTGGGCCAGACTGCCTTCCCCCATTTCCTAATTCAGAACCAAGCGCCTCAGCTGGCGGAGGAGATAAAAGCACTCGTACGGGAGATGGTGAAGAGTAACGTGGGCTTTCAAATTGAGACAAGAACGTGTCTCGAGTGACTGAGGGGGTTGAGCAGGTTGGTATGGAAGGGGAAGATTCCAACTGGCTCGTTGAAGTGCCACCAGTTTCACGACGCGGACCGACGTGTTCAGCTACTGAACCGGCTATGGACCTTGATGTTTGTTGTTCCTGTTGTATCCCTTTTCCAACCCTCTTTTGGCCAGCGTCCTTGGATTTGTCAAGGTCACGTACGCGAAACCGTGGAGAGTTCATGCCATCAACACTCGTGAAGGAAATATCCAAAAACTGTATAGCGGACGAAGGGGCGGTAGTTGTCTTTGAGCGAGTGAGGTATTCCCTTCTCGGGACAGAGGAAAGCTGGGACGCTGGCAGGCAAGAGTCTAAGCCATTCAAGAACATGTGACTTTGGTCCTCGTTGGATTGAGAATTGCGTATATCAGCACGAAGCTGCCGCTCAGGACCCTCATCTCCACCCGACTCATCATTGTCACTCGCTATATCCTCGTCGTGTAAATCAATCCGTCCCTGCGGTTCGAAATCGAGGTAAGCTGCCGCCAGTGACCGATAGAGGGCATCCTCTTGCCCAAGACTTGGCGCCGTCGTATGAACGAGGATTTCAAGACGGCAGTTAGCCATAATAACTACGCCTTCTAATCAGCATTATAGCAACTGAAGAAGCTCAAGCTAGGAATGGAGAAATGGCGACTGCTTGATTACTAGTGGTGTTGTAGGTATCCAGCTACCAGCGAAGTTGCCTGTATTGAGTCAGGTGATTTGATTTGACGCTAATACTATTTAGGTTAAGGTGCAGTTGTGAATGAGCCCTCAGAACGACGAGAGTATTTCAACGTCAGTTATCATTGATTGGCATGATCTTCTCTACCAACTCTACAGGATATGGTTTGTTGATAATGAATCAGTTAGACAATGACCTTATTCCAAGATCTACCGGAGCTTTCCTCGTTAGCTTGGCAATTCTCGAGACGTTGTGGGTTTCACCGCACTGTTTATCGGCCCTAACCTCGCGATTTAGAACTCTCAAGGCGCTCTAGGGCAGAGAAAATCAACGTGGGCTTGTCGGTCTTCGAAATTAAGGTGTTGTCCAGACGAAACGCTATTATTCATGCTTGGCGACCCCGGTCCTAGCCTCGAACATTCTGCCAGGATGCATCAATGCCGACTTCCATCATGGCCTATTAGCGTTGAAAGACACAGCCAAAACCTCTTCCTGACACTACTCAGCCACATAAGTGTGATGGGAATATCAAACGAAGTTGCCCGGTATAGCCAGCTACGCCATTTGCAAATATCGATGAGCTGTAAGCACAGCTCTGGCATCTATGGGGTGGGAGCATGAGTCTTCGAGGACTGGATATTAGCCATCAAAAACAGCATCAAACGTGCAAAATAGACAAGCTGGAGTACACCGTTTACACCCGCTCAACCACTTCGACTTCTATTCATCGTCCGAATATCTGCGTATCCCGGATCCCGGATGCCTGTACTTGGTCGATCATGCTTGGCAGACAGGTGTCAAAGGTAATTATGAGGACTGTGTGCTTTCTCACCTGTCACACGTTTTCGGTTTCATAGATCCCGCTCCGCCTTAGAATCCAATCGTAAATACTTCAGCTTCGTGACCTTTTTTTCATACTTCACCGCTGCTTTTTTTCCCTACTTGCTTTGGTACATTCCGCATTCTGCTGGCCAGACACGACGTCCATTCCTTTCTAACCATTAGCATTTATTCTGTCGTTTGTAGTGTCGGCCGCCACAGTCATTCCAAAACATTCATAAATTATTTTATTTTATTATTTTATTTGAGCTGAAAATCGAAAATGCATTTCAGACTTTCAAGATGCGTTCTGGCTGTTTTCACCTTGGCATCCACCATTTCAGCATCCATCCATAGGCCATCGAAGAACAGAGGATGCGCAGCGGAACAGAACAATGCCGTTGAATGGGATACAGCAGGCTTATCCGGGCTTGTTAGCCTTCATCTGTGCCCCGGTGGCGCAAGGGATATTTCTCAATCAATCAGTATAGTCGCAAGTATGTAAATCTCACATGCTATTTTGAGTGCAGCTCCCAACTGTGATTTTTAGTATCCGTGGCAAACTCCGGGTCATATAACTGGCGCCCAAGCCGTTCCATCAAATCTCACAAATCGTTTACCATCATCATCATCGATTCCACAAGCCACTCGGTCTCGTCCGAAGATTTTGGCATAAGCGGATTAGAGAAAGGTTCCATGGCTGCTGGACAAGGGTATAATGCCACTATCACGTCCGGAATAAATAACGTTTACGAGACTGCTTCGACACAAATGGCCGTAACACACGAAACTGCAACCCCGATGATGCCATATCACTCTGTAGTGGTAGAGCACTCCATGGCGGCCACTGTCGAAACGGTAGCCCCGATGATGCCAGAACACTCTGTGGTGGTAGAACACTTATGGCCACTGTCCAAACAGCCGCTCCCGTGATGCAAGAGCACTCCGTTATGGTAGAGCACCCCATGCTCAACGTTGTTGAGACAGAAGCTCCGATGATGCCAGAGCACTCCGTGGTGGTGGAGCACGCAATGCTCACCGTCGTCGAAACAGCACCGATGGGGCACATTGTTGGTTTAGCAAGTACCTTTACCAGGATTATCATCGAGTCTCATGGCAACACAATGCCGTTGGGTGTGGAAACAGCTGCACAGGTATATCCCCTTTTGCTATATCTCCTTACTTTGTATAACCAATTAACATAAAGCAGCCTAGTCTTACTACCTTCATACCTGAAGGCTCCGTATTCACTAGCGAAGCAGTGGCGACCGAGCCCGCGAGTGTGATAGCGACAGAATCTACTAGATTTCAGGGCAACCAAACGGCCATTGCCATTGGTACTATTGGAACAAACACGCGCGTTAACTCGCCAGTTTTCACCGGCGGCGCAGCGGATAACGTGGGGAGTGATAAGGTATATGGGGCTATTGGGGCTGCCGCTGTGGGATTTGTCATAGGCATGTTATAGGGAACATGGGATGTGCAACAGTTCTAGAGCAACGCCCGCTATGCTACTCGAGGGAGGGGGACGACTTAAGCGCCGGAATAAAACAATGTTTCAATACTACTTGCATGATTGGACTCTATCTTGAGTAACTGAGTTGAAGCTTGGGTAAGGTAGATGTAGATCATAACAGTAATACGCTAGCAAACGTCCTATATAGCGCCATAAAAGCCCACCGGCCCTTCTCATTCCCAATATTTAAAAAGCACCTCCACTACTACATATTCTCACCGTCTTGCAATCCACCAACATGAAACTCTCAATTGTTCTTTTGACCTTCCTATCTACACTCGGAGTAGCAAACCCTATCGTGAAGCTTGAAAAACGATGTGAAGGTTACCTATTTGACTGCGACTACTATCGTCCTTGCTGTGAAGCATATACTTGCATTGTAAGTTCTTTTGTGCCTGATGTAATAGAGCGTATAAGTAGCCTTTAGCATGCTAACATACCTACCAGCCCAATGATTCCTTCCATAAAACTGATGCTGGGACTTGCAGAGTAACGACGTAGAATAGTAAACTGTCCCCTACGTCTTTAAATGGCGTGTATGGAGGGACCAAGGGTTCTAGTCGTTGTATGGAGTTCTCCACTAGAGTTTAAGCTCGGCCGACTAGAATTGATTAGGTAGTGGGTATTTAGTGTTATGGGGGGGGAGGAACGACCCGCCACCATCGATACGCGAGGTTAGGAAAACGTTAAAAAATAGACTTTTGTATTGTTAGCGCGTCCACAGCCATCTAAAATAACGGACTTGCCACTTCAAAACCACAAATCTTCCCGCTTATTATCAGTATACCGCCAGGGATCGTACTGCATGATCAAATAAGGTCGGGCGAGAATACACTTGGCGCCTAGCCGCTCTTGCGAAGAAAATTACAGAACGTCAATGTAGCGGTCAACATCCCGACTCGCTCCGGTCCGCATCACCATGTCGGATTCTCTTAGATCGCGTTCTCGCGGCCATCAAGAAAACATGCAGGAAAATGAGAGACAGAGGAGGACCCAATCCCATTTGCCTCCATTGAATTTCATAACCGTTCACTATGCATATTTTATCGTCACCTGCTTGGTGTGCTCTCTCATCTTCTGGGGCGCCTCAAACCCCGCCCAGAGCATTTCATATACGGACTCTCTCTTCCTCGTCATCTCTGCAATGACGGAAGCCGGCCTCAACACTGTGAACCTAAGCACTGTGACCAGCTTTCAACAAACCATGCTCTTCCTATTGATTCTTATCGGTGGAAGCATCTTCGTGAGCATCGGGACGGTGCTGGTGCGCAAGCGTGCCTTTGAGAGTCGCTTTAAGCACGTGGTTAAGCTGCAGAAGAAGCGGAGAAGGGGTCACAGGAGGAGCTTCTCAATATCTGCAATGAGGAATGGTCCTATCCTGCGACGGTTAAGGAGCAAACGAGGACCAGAAGAGGCAGTTGACGATGACTTGCCGAGATCATGGGCAGATTCAAGCTCACGGAACGCTACTGCAGGAAAGTCAATGTCTGATCCGATGGAAAGGGAGCCGAATGGGCCCCATATCGGGATTCCAGGTATAGTAGTGACCTCAGAGAGTGCTATAGACGAGGACGGGCATAGAGAAGCGACGCACCTGAGCGGGGATCACATTTCATTTGTGCCGCATGATTCATCTTCAACGAGAGAGAGCCGCCGGGTGCTATCTTCTGTGGGGCCTGGAGCCCGTCCGAGTTTCACGTCATTTGGAGGACCTTTTACGGGCACTGGAGGCCGCCAAGGAAAGGAAATGGAGGAAGAGAAGGAGAAGGAAGAGGAGCCACCGGACAGCTGGTTCCCAGGATATCTCACCAAGCACACCACCGGCCGCAACGGGCAGTTCTTCGGTCTTTCAAGGGCCGAGAGGGATCACCTTGGTGGCGTTGAGTATCGTGCTATTCAGCTACTAGCATGGATTGTGCCGATATATTTCGTGCTATGGCAGCTACTAGGGTGTCTTGGTCTGGCGGCGTATGTTGCTCACAATAAAGCGAGCGTGGCGAGGGAAAACGGCATTAATCCTTGGTGAGTCGAGTTACCTTTTTGGTTGAAAACAGAGCTAATTGGATAGGTGGCTGGGTATTTTCAACGGGGCTTCTGCGTTTAATAATTCGGGGATGTCTTTGTTGGACGAGAACATGGTATGATACAGCCTCCCCACACTCAACTACATCCCGCTAATCAAATACAGATCCCATTCCAAACTTCAGTATATATGCTTACAACAATGGGCTTGATGATTTTAGCCGGCAACACAGCGTATTTCTCCCCGCGACTCATCCTTTGCTCCTACTAATAAAGCCCAGATATCCTCTCTTCCTCCGCCTCATCCTATGGAGCATGCTCAAACTCCTCACAAGAATCTACCCATCTGAAGATCAATACGCAGACTACAAAACCACTCTGCGCTTTATCCTCACCTACCCACGCCGCGTCTACACGAATCTATTCCCCAGCTCTCAGACCTGGTGGCTATTATTAATGTTAATCGTCCTGAACGGGGTCGATTGGGCGGCGTTCGAGCTTCTTAACATCGGCAACAGCACGACTTCGACGATCCCTGAGCGCTTCCGCGTCCTAGACGGCCTGTTCCAAGCCCTTGCCGTCCGCTCTGGTGGCTTCTATGTAACTTCGATCGCGAACCTCCGCATCGGACTACAAGTTCTGTACGTGATCATGATGTACATATCTGCATACCCAGTCGTGATCACCATGCGGCACTCAAACGTGTATGAAGAACGGTCACTCGGAATATACGCCCAGGATGAGCCATATTCTCCAGGAGGTCCACGGATCGGGACGCCAGCCTCTCAGCTGCGACGAGCCTTATCGAAAGCCATCACATCCCCCTTCCCGAGCGGTGCCTACAACGCACACGACTTCATGCGGCAGCAGATCCGCGGCCAGCTCGCCCACGACCTCTGGTGGCTCGTAGTCGCCATCCTGTTGATCTCGTGTATCGAAGTGGCGAATTTTGAGAAAGATCCAGTGACGTACTCAGTCTTCAACATCATGTTTGAGGTTGTGTCGGCTTATGGATGCGTGGGGATCTCACCGGGTTTGCCGAACAAGTCATATTCTTTCAGTGGCGGCCTTCACACATGCTCGAAGCTGATATTGTGTGCGGTTATGCTTCGAGGCCGGCACCGGGGGCTGCCGGTTGCGTTGGACAGGGCGGTGAGGTTACCTACGGCAGCTGGTGACGATGACGAGTTGGAGGAGGAGGATTCTGTAGTCAGGGGGACCAGGCATATACATCAAGGAGGTGGCGATTAGTAGCGTTTAGCCAGCATTCACTGCTTATAATGGGTTGATATCATATGGTCTAACCCGCCATAGTTGAATAGCGATTAAAAAAGTTCAAATAAAATTTTATGAGGAATTATTCCTAGCTTCCATATCTCGCAAATAATCATACACCTCTTGAGCGGACGTAATTTCAGAATCCCAACACTGCCTGATAACGCTTCCGCACTTTATTCCAGATACGTCAGGATATACTTCGGCCTTGTAGCTCTCTTCAACCTCATTACTCGGCAGTTCCTCGAAAGGGGTCTGGCCAGTCATAATGAAGTAGATAGTAGAGCCGAGGCCAAACAAGTCATCAGACACGGTCTGTTGGCGGTGAAAATCGAATCCAGGGCGAGAATATCTTCTTCCAGCACATGCTGACGCCCGTGACCCTTCAAGAGACGAGCCACTGAAGTCAGAAATTTTAAGAGCCAGATCATCGTTCAGCAGGAAATTCTTAGGCTCTACGTCGCAGTGAACGACATCTGCGTCATGTAACACTTGAAGTCCCGCAGCTGCATCTTTCGCCCACTGGATTCGCAGTGCTGTAGAAATCGCCTCGTTATTCGCTGCAAGAAAGTCCTTCAGTGTCCCGTTTGGCATGTATTCCATAGTGAGGACGCAGCTCTCCGGATCCCAATCGAATGTCCGAATAAGCCGAGGATGCTGGCCTAGCTTTTCGTAAATGAGACTCTCGGTCGTGATGTCTCGACGGGCTTCGGCATTACGAGAGCCAGGCCAGGGTGATTTAACTACATCGCCGTTTGGTGCGCGGTTTACGATCCCCGATGCACCGCTGCCTATGTATCCGCGCTTTGATCCGGAGTATTTGATTTCCACGACAGGATTGGTATTTTGAAAAGCTCTGGCACTCATGTTGTAAATTATGTTCTTACATATTATGGCCTTCAAAAAGCAAGTTATTTCGGAATGGGAAAATATCATTTCTAGCTACGTATGTACAGCCCGTCTCCAGACTTTGGGCCGCACGGGTACGTGTTTATACGCGTTGTAAAAGTCTCATATCCGAGACATAGCGGTGCGGGGTTTCTCCGGGGCATTAGGTGACGGCAGTAAGGTGGAGCCAATAAAGGGGTCAAACTCGCAACAGTTGTCAGTGACAAAATTATTTCGTTCCGAGAAACTGAACGAGTGCTTTTGGAGGGCGATTGGAAGGGAGTATTTAACTTCTCGGGTAATATTAGGGATTAACACAAGACATGTTTCATTCTAGCTTTCACACTTCTTGCCTGACTACTGGTTACATACCCAAAAGCGAAGCTCGTTCCACAGCATATCAGCTTTGCTTGGGCTCCAGATCGCTGTTGCACTAGAGGATCTAAGTTTTGGTCGATCATTTACCCGTTTGGAGGTTTGATAGGTCAAGATATCAGCCATCATATTTGGATGTTTAAGAGGCCCACCTCTCATCCCATAGTCTAATATGGAAAAGCAGGGGTTGATTTGACGGATGGGCCAACCCACTCCAGTGAGACCTGTCTGATATAACTGCAAACCAATTTTCTCGGCGAAGGCAACCAAACATAGCTAGCTTCCTAATCTGGCTCTGGATAGAAAAACAACACGATAATCAGGCAGATCACATTAGTAAAACTGTCTCAGGAGTTTAAGTAATAAACTCTTTCCCCCCCCGGCGCAAACTCAAGTGAGAAACGAGGACGCAACTTCCTAGACTCGACTATTCAAAAGACCGTTTCGACCTCTGGGGTCCTTACCTTAGTACAGCTCTTCAACATCAACCCAGACCTCTCGACCTACCCGGCACCATGCTTCTTCTCACCCTTCTCATCGTGCCTGCCCTCTTCCGCCTATCCGCAGCCCGGGAACATTTCCAGTGTCCGCTCGATGACATCGAGCGCACTCATTGCATGGGTCCCAAGGACTGCCGGTACCCACATCCCACGAGATGCGACAAGTTCATCCAATGCGACGTAAACGAGGATGGGCGGACGGCCAGGCCAACTGTCAAGGATTGCCCTAAATCTACCACTAGATATCTCGAGTGGAACGACAACGAGAAGATATGCGTTTGGCCAAAGCACTCCACGTGTCCGAAGAGACATAGCGTGGACACGGATATTAATGACGCTATTAAAGAGGCCAGCGATATATTGCCTCGAGGCGATGGTGTCGAGAGCAAGATCCGCGACGCCGCTCCCTTCAAATGCCCGATCAGCGACATCGTGATTACCCAGTGTCGCGGCGCAAAGGACTGCCTGTACCCAAACCCAGGAAGCTGCAACACCTTCATCCAGTGCAGCGCAAGCGCGGGCTTTCTGTCTGGCACACCGGCTATCAAGGACTGCCTTCCTGGCCGTGAGTGGAACGATAAGGAAAAGAAGTGCGATGTTCCGGAGAAGTCGACGTGCCCTGTGTATGCGAACGGGGAGAAGAAGACTCGAGACGACCGCTCTCCAAACGCAAACGGGGCCGGTTGCACGGGACCTAACTGCCCCACAATAACGCCTATCGATGACCTTGTGAACGGTCTTGAAGGTGGCCTCAAAAAGGTTGGGCTTAAAAGTCCTAGCGGCGGAAAGAAGATTCGCGCCGCCGACTCCAAGGACAAGTTCTCATGCACAGGAGCAGGGTGCCCAGGAACGGTCATCGATGGCATTGCCAACGGCGTTGAAGATGTCCTCAGGAAGGGCGCACCTAGCAATAGCAAGCCCCGCGACGCCGCCCGCTTCCGCTGCCCTTCCAAAGACATCATTAACACCAAATGCCTCGGTCCAAAGGACTGCCTCTACCCCAACCCTGGCAGCTGCAACACTTTCATCCAGTGCACTGTGGACCCAGGCGAACGAACAGGCACGCCGTATGTTATACCGTGCCCGAGGGGCTTTGAGTGGAACGATAATGACAAGAAGTGTGGTTCGCCGGAGAAATCGACGTGTCCCGCGTCTGCGTACGGGGGGGAGAAGACTCACGCAGGTGACTCGAAGGACAAGTTCACATGCACAGGAGCAGGCTGCCCAGGAACTGTCATCGGTGAAGTTACGAACGGCCTCGAAGATATCCTCAGGAACGGCCGCGCACCAAATCGCCGTGCCGTCAACGAGGACCCCCTCGCCTTCAAGTGCCCAGCCGCAGATATCATCCGCACCAAATGCCGCGCCCACACGGACTGCGTCTATGCCAGACCCAGTTACTGTAATGAGTACATCCAGTGCAACGTCGACGTTGGGGGGAAGACGGGCACGCCGGTTGTTGTGAAGTGTCCGAGGGACTTTGAGTGGAATGATAAGATTAAGGAGTGTGATGATAGGTCGAGATCGACGTGTGTGCAGAAGAGCTTGAATGAAGCTCTTTGGGATGCTGCAAATGGGATTGAAGAGCCTGTGATTCAGTTTTTGCCCGGGTCGCAGAAGAGGCGTGCAGGGATCGTCAGCACCCGTGCAGCCTTCACATGTCCCACTGCAGACATCATCAAAACCAAATGCAAAGGCGCGAATGATTGCAAATACCCAGATCCGGAGACCTGCAATCACTTCTATATGTGTTTTGTAAACCCCGATGGAAAGACGGGCACGCCGTATTACTATACGTGCGGAGAGGGACTGTTGTGGAATGATATACTGAAGGCGTGCAATTGGCCGACTTCCTCGACTTGTAAGCTATAATTGATGTGGAGAAAGTATCGGATGTAGACCGGCTGGCGGGGACGTTGATCGTTGTTATGGTGGACGCTGGGTTGAGGTAATAAGGATATGGAGATATGAATATATGTAGGAATATAATACTTTCTGAAGAGAGAAACTCATACCAGCAGTAATTCATTCGCAGGACCAGCCTGATGAGATGGTGACTGATATCGACAAGATTTATTTAGCTATCAAACAGCTATGTACTCGAAGTCTATGTATGTAAGTTTTGTAAATAGTCGCTCAATCGCCCCCCTAACTCCGCCTGGCCTCCACAGCCTGCTGCAGCTTGGCGATCACATCTCCTGGGGACTGGGCACCAAAGACTGCTGAGCCAGCGACGATGACGTTCGCGCCTGCATCGGCAGCTTGGTCGATAGTGCCCAGGCCTAGGCCGCCGTCGACCTCAATGTTCAAGTCTGGGTACCTCTTGCGCAGCTCGGTGACCTTGGGGAGTTCGGCGGCCATAAACTTTTGTCCGCCAAAGCCGGGCTCAACGGTCATGACAAGGACCATCTGGAGGTTGTCAGTAAATATATTCTCCGGGTTGTGGTGGGGTATAGTACATCTGGTCTCTCCTCCGCTACTGGGTTTTCCAGGATATCCCACAGCACATCAACAGGGGTATTCGGCTTAATCGCAATGCCAGCTTGCATATCCTGCTCATGGATAAACCTAATAAGCTCCCTCGGGTTCGTCTTCTTATCCGAAGTCTCTTCCGGCGACTCCGCAGCCGTAGAATCGATAGCAGCCTCATAATGGAAGCAATACAAATCGCACCCCGCCTTCTTAAAGTCCTTGACCCACTTCTTGGGCTACACATCTCCCATCAGCCCAGCCCAACTCCTCGCTCGCCTCTAAACCGCATGAGCACGAGCGTGCACGGGGCGGATAACTCACCTCAGCAACCATCATGTGGCAGTCGAAGGTGCCCGTGGCATTGGCGGTGGCGGGGCGGTCGACGTGAGAGCGGATCTTGGTGACGACGGGGGCGCCGAAGGTGATGTTGGGTACGAAGTGCCCGTCCATGATGTCGATGTGCAGCCATTGCGCGCCGTACTGTTTGATGGTGCGGGAGCACTCTGCGCCTAGGTCGGCGAAGTCGGCGGCGAGGATGGAGGGCGCGATGATGGCGGGGGGAGACATGGTGGGCGGGAGTTAGGGGTGAGAGGGAGATTGGGATGGTCCAGTGGCTTGGGTCACTGGTGAATGGTGACTGGTGTAAGTCGCGGTGGTATCGGCGCGAAATAAAAATTGGTGGAGGGTGAGCGCGTAGAGAGGTTTGGATGTGGAGATGACGCAGCGGCAAGAAAGCGCTTGGAGGGGTAGCTTTTGGAGTAACGGATAAATTGGTGGGGTATGGATGGGTTGTGGCCCTATATATCAGGCAGAGATGTTAGTTTCTCTCCACTCCTGCCACGCTTAGTTATGGTACCTGACCGTAGTATGGGAACTTCATATGTACTCAAGTACCATCCATAACCAACCATCTGTTGGCGACAAACAAACAATCGCTCTTTCTTCCTCAAAACCTCCAACTACAAACATTCTTCCTTCATACTGACCTTCATACAGGACATACACGTATATGCGCCTTCCTTCCTTCCTGTCTTCCTCCTTTCCTTCCTGTCTTCCTCCCTTCCTTCCTGTATCTATTGTTGGAAAACTGCATAACCAATGCTACTCTCTGCACCTCAGGACCTAGAACCTGCTGTACCTTTCATTATGCTTCATACTGTATATCAATCAATGCAATGCAGGTATCTCGCATGCTCCCTTCCCTCCCGCGCATACTCCCGTGCATACAGGAAACTTACTCTCGCATCTCACAGTAACTACGGCCAGCTCAAAGGTCAGTTCATCGTCGGTCATGGTCGTTTAGTCGTCGATCAGAGGTCGGTCACACAAATGGTCTATTTTTTGGCGCCCGCAAGGCGGTTGCATACCCATCGGTCCCCATGATTCGTCCAAACATATGCACGCAAGCGCCAATGAGGCCCAAGGTGTGGCAGCAACTCAACACATTTCAGTGCAAAGTCCACGCCTCTCCATGCTATTGATTCTATTATTACTTTAGCCCTACTGTCTGATGCCTGTCATGTCTGCGAACTCCCCCTGTCCTTCCGTCTCCATTGGATGCTACCGATCAGCATGACCTCGCACCACTTGTCCCGTTCAAACAGATCGCTGGCTTCATTTGCTCGTTTCGACGCTCCTCGGCCGCCAGCTTGTCTATACCATGCACACATCGAGGCGCAAGTGCCGTTTTGGTCTCGCAGATGGTCTCCATCGGGTCGCTACCGCTGATGGGATGTGCGCATTACCGCCCCGCTCAATTACGCTCAGCGCTACTGTAAGTCGTCGAAGAAACAATGGTGGTATTAAACGTTCCTTTGGCCCCATTACGAAGTTACCCATCTATTCATCCATTCTCATCTTCGTCGTCGGTGTGTTTTTTGAGTGTCAGTTTATTTGTTTTGTTTGTGTGAAGTCTTCGTTGATCGAAGCATCCTATCGCTTTTAATATTTATTCCCGACGCTGCGCGTCAACAATTTTCAGTATCAGTTGGATAGACAAACCAAAACACATACAGTTGTCGCCTTTTCAGGTTCTCTTACGTCAAAATGGCCTCGCTAGATTTCTTACCAGCTGCTACATACGAAGCTCCGTCGCCCGTGCAGGCTCCACGGCGACGACGCTCACTTAATACTATAATGGAAGACGATGAAGAATCAATGAGAGGAGGTGACGATAGAGAAGATGATCGCGGACGACGTGGATCGCCGTCCCCGAAAGCTCCAAGCTGGTCAGACTGGCGCTCTCCCTTGAGCGACCATTTCCCAACACCCAGAGGAAACCACTTCATGATCGCTCCACTCATGCCTGCTTCGCCCTCCTCACCCGCCGACAGCGAGTATTCGCAAACCTCGTCCGGGCCCTGGACCAGAGATAGCGTTGGCACTCAAGCCACGGATTTCGATGATTTGTACGACGTCTCATCCGACGAGGAAGACTCGTACAAGGCCCGCCAGGCTCGCTCTTCAATAGTGCGGGAAACAAGCTCTCGCAAGTCGACAGCTTCGCCCCGGCAGCGCAACTCGCTACCATCCCTCATCATTCCCCAATCGAATGAACAATGGAAGGCCATGGCTGCATTCAAGAAACTAGCCTCGCCAGTTCCCCCGACCCCACCCCCGAAGGTGCCAATGTCGCCCGCTGTTTTCCAGTACCTCGCAGAACAGTCCGCGCTCGCAGTACCGTCATCCTCAGCCCCACCATCGCTCGATGGAAGCTTGACTTCCGAGCAGATGGCTCTCATGTCGGCGCCTCCTACCCCAAACACCGGGAACGAGGAGAGCGACGATGTTGATCAATGGGGAGGAGTTCAGCTACAGCCTGCGGCTATGGCGACTCTCCAAGCCCTTGCTGGGGATGACATGTACGACTTTCCCGAACAGGTGATTGAGCTTCCAATCCGATCACCAACAACGGAGATGCAGCAAAGCCCGCCACCAATCAACACCAGCATCCACAGAAACAACTCTGTTGTTCTGTCGCCCGAGCAGCAACAGTCAATGAACAGCTTGACTGCCATCGAGATCCCCTCCCCAGGAGGATTCTTCGCTAGCTTGTCGAATGTTTCCAGACACACATGGCACATGATGCCTTCCAGTCTTAGCAACGAGGCTCCCCCGTCCTCGGCGACAGCAGAGCACTTCTACAAGACGCCATGGATGTCCGAGCCAATTGAGCGCATCGTTGAAGTTACCGAGTCCATGTCTGATGGATGCCCAACCGCCCGCCCAATCCTCCTGAAGACTGATTCCGAGGAGACCATCAAGGGTCTTGACTCCCCCATCGAGGAGATCATCGCCACGGAAATCATTTCAGATTACGACGTTACCTACGTCCGCAAGCTGAACGAGGATTCATTGGAGCACTTTGATCGCACCCAGCTCTGGCTTACTGCCCAAACCTCCTACCTTTCTGCTCTCATCAACCCAACTGAGGCTCGTGACGACGAGGTAGCCATTCAGAGGCGCGATTCCCAGATCGTACGAGGCGGCAAAGCCACTGTCGACTCCGACAGCGAGACTTCACCAAAGAAGAAGATCGTCCGCTTCTCGGAAGTCCCAACGTCAGTCCTCGGTGTTAGCATCGTGGTCGGCCGCCCCCTTCCTCAACTCACCCGCCTTGAGTCCGCGTACTTCCGCTCTTTCCGCACCTTTGTTGCCGTGTCGCGTTACCGCGATACCTTCGTGCACCGCACACCCCGCTTTGAGGCTCTGCAAATCCAGCGCACAAACTTCCCTGAGGCATACCGCAACCAGCTGCTCGGCAAGTTCCAACTCAGCGTTGTGCCAATGAGCGCAAAGAAGCGCATGTCCTCCAATGTCGCACGCGGCGACGAGACCGCACCCGAGGACCCAGCCAAACTCAAGGCTGATAAGGAGAGAGAGGCCAAGGAGCAGATGAGCGCTGCGTCGTGGAACGTCACGGCAATGAAGATGCTCAACGGAGGCCGCTTGATCGCCGCACCAGTTGCCAAGAGGCTTGCTCGCCTGTCACGCATGGGACCTTCTGCCAACGGAACCCCACGCGACCGCGCTCGCATTCTCGATCTCGGCGGACAGGCCACCTGCGATTGGGCATGGCACTGCGCTACCGAGTACACCAACACCAAGGTGTACACCGTCAGCACCAAGACCTCGCGCCAGCTGTCCAACTCCAACATCCACGGCCCGGCCAACCACCGCCAGGTGACGGTCAACAAGCTGACCAGCCTCCCCTTCAAGGACGACCAATTTGACCTCATCTCCGCCCGCAACCTCGCGCACATCCTCAAGTCCTGCTCCGAGAACGGCGAGGACGAGTACGACGCCTGCCTCGCTGAGTGCATGCGCATCCTCAAGCCCGGCGGATACCTCGAGTTCAACATGCTCGATTCGGATATCATGAACGCTGGCCCCCTTGGACAGGCTAAGTCCGTCGAGTTCGGCTTCTGCCTCAAGACTCGCGGATACGACGCTACGCCCACCAATGCATGGCT
The DNA here is from genome assembly GCA_001662605.1 of Pseudogymnoascus sp. 05NY08. NCBI lineage: Eukaryota > Fungi > Ascomycota > Leotiomycetes > Thelebolales > Thelebolaceae > Pseudogymnoascus > Pseudogymnoascus sp. 05NY08. The sequence continues at coordinate 319,697 of KV458781.1, read as the reverse complement.
CGGTCGTCTGTCGCGCGCGGGCTTCGTGGGCGTCAAGCGCGCGTGGATGGTCCTGCCTATGGGCGCGCCGACGGCGGTGGCGAGGCCCGTGAGCAGGGATAGCATGGGTGTTGAGAGGCCGCTTGAGCTGGAGGCTATGGTGACCGGGAGCACGGCGGGCGCGGCGAGCATTACGGGGCTTGTTGGCGGGTGGGCGTGGGAGAAGTGGATGTTGAAGCTGCAGATGGAGATTGGTGTTGCTGAGGAGAATTTGCTCGAGGGTGTGGGGGAGATTGTGGAGGAGGGGAGGAAGTGCGGGGCGGGTTGGAGGGGGTTGAGTGGGTGGGCGAGGAAGCCGATGAGGGGGTAGATTTTGGGGGGGATGAAGTATATGATGGGGATGAGGATGTGATATGTGGAATGTGAGATGGAATGGGTGATAGGTGCATGGGATGGCGCGAAGGTGTTTTTTTGCTTGGCTCGATACCAGATAGTTAGTAGCGCTTTAGTGCTTTTAGGATCCGGACAATATATCCCCTCTTGCCAAGCTAGATTTGTTTTTAATGTAGTGATTTAGACTGTCGTTGGTGTCTAGAGTTACTCCTGCAGCCTAAAGTCGGGAGAGTAACTGTACATGATGGTAGTGTTTACAGCAACTATACTCGATGGTAGTGTTCACAGAAACTATATACAATGGTAGTGTTTACAGAAACTATACATGATGGTAGTGTTCATAGCAACTGTGCGCCATAGCATTGTTCACAGAAACTATAAGTCAAATAGACGCCTTTAATCTTTCAGGGCTGTGTTGTCCACGTCAGTTACTCAAAATATTACAAGATAATAGTTTCTATCCGCTTAAATGCTAATGTTGATTTCTAAGTTTCCGATTCTAGACGCCAGGAGTACAGACAGCATCACACCTTTATAATCACCCACCTCCGGCCCGTCCGTCGTACGCGCCGCACCGCACCGCAACCCACCACCGAACCTCACAACCCGCCCCCAGCTTACGAGTACGGTAACACGATAACTTATCACAAATATGCTTACTCAAGCATAACCACCTTTCCCCGAACCCCAAAACCCAAAACCACCCTCCCGTCGCACCCGCCCGCGATATATTTAGCCCACCCGCCGATCCCACCCCAGAACGGGTAACCTTCCAAGGCCGCGACCCCTGCCATGTGGCATCCGTAGCCCGGCTGGACCCAAGCCCGCGCCCGGAACCCTTGGACCCTAAACCGCATTTGACTCCGTCGAGCTGACAGCACGGCACTCCCCCAGCCCTCCACTCCACAGGCTAGGATGTGGGTTTCTCCACTGGGGATGAGGCGGCCAGTGGGAGGTGGGCGCTAGGAATGGGGTTTGTTCAGCTACGGGCCAGGGTTGGGGGTGCGATATTGGCCCGAGATGACAGCCTTGCGGCTGGGTGGGCTGAAGGGATGGCTGGGGGTGTTCAAAGCTTGTTGTGCGTGGAGCTTGGGCGGGCTGGGTTGTTGTTGCCTTTTTTTCACGGGAGGTTGATATATTTACTGTTCCTGCCAGTTTGCGAGATTGACGATTTTTGTGTCGGTTGAGCTGTCTGTTTGTTTGGATTGTGATCTGCTACTGATTAAGGGTTACTTGACACACGGCGAGCACTGAGCGTGTGCTGTTTATTCGTGAAGCCGTGAATGAACAAGGCTGCGAGAAGACGAGAACAAGAGCAATCATGCCGCCACCATGGACGTCGCAGAATCTCATCAATGACTTCTGGTCACAGCATCTATCTCCCAACACTCCCCCCGTGAAAGGTACCCCATCCCCATCCCCCCAAAACCCACCACCAACTAACACCTCCCCCCAGCGTCAGCCGTCCTCCCCAAAGACTTCTATGCCACCAAAGTCTCCAAACGGCCCCCCTCCAGCTCCCTCCCCTCCGTCTCCGTCCGCGCCTCCTACGACGCCGCCGTCGCCGCCTGCACAAAAAAGGTCGCCCACATCGTGCGAGAATGCCAGGCTATGAACCTCAAGTACACAGACCCGTACTTCGACCTCGACGACAAGGAGGATTGCATGTACCCCCTCTCGATGCCCGAGCGCAAGCTGGCTGAGGATGTGCGCCCTAATCGCGGGTTGAATCTTTATGAGGAAAGCGGGGGCGGAGAGCGGAAGGGACATCTTTTGTTGTTTGGGAATGCGCCGGAGGGGGGGGCGAGGAAGGCCCCGCTGCCGCCGTCGGTGAAGAGGGTGGGGGATATTTTTGATAATCCGCAGTTCTATGTTGATGGGGCGAGCGCGAAGGATGTTAGGCAGGGGGGGAGCGGGGATTGTTGGTTCATGTCTGCCTTGATGGCGTTGTGTAACAGCACGGGTGCCGACTCGCTGTTAGAGAAAGTGTGCGTAGCTCGCGACCAAGAGGTTGGTGTGTACGGCTTCGTAGTCTTCCGAGACGGGGAGTGGGAGAGTGTGATTATCGACGACAAGCTGTACCTCCGCAAACCCGACTACGACGACCTAGCCGAGCGCGTGCGCAAAGACTGGGAAGCAGCCAAAGTGCGTGATGACGACGCGGAGGACTGGAGGCGCGAGTTCCAGACCAACAGCGGGGCGTTGTATTTCGCGCAGAGCACGCATGAGGACGAGACGTGGGTGCCGCTGCTGGAGAAGGCGTATGCGAAGGCGCATGGGGATTACGGGGCTATCCATGGCGGGAATGTGGGGGAGGCGATGGAGGATTTGACGGGGGGGATTAGCGTGATGATTAGCACGAGGGATATTCTGAGTAAGGAGAGGCTGTGGCAGGATTTGTTGAAGGTGAATACGGAGTACCTTTTTGGCTGCGCCAGTCCGGTTTGGGATGATCCGGATGATGATGGGGGGAAGGATGGGATTCAGGCGAATCATGCGTACTCGATTTTAAGGGCGGTGCAGTATAAGAATGAGAGGTTGCTACTCATTAAGAATCCGTGGGGGAGGAAGGAGTGGAAGGGGCCGTGGTCGGATGGGGCGAAGGAGTGGACGCATGAGTCGATTCGCGATCTGGGGCATACCTTTGGCGATGATGGGATTTTCTGGATCAGATACCAGGATTTGCTGAGGAAGTATGATGAGATCTACCGCACGCGTCTGTTTGCCGATGAGTGGCGCGTCGCGCAGCAGTGGGTTAATGTCGATGTTCCATGGGCTGGGGATTACCTCGATACACGCTTCGAGGTTACGCTTGAAAAGGGGGCACAGACGGTTATCATCCTCTCGCAACTCGACGAGCGATATTTCCGTGGTCTAGTCGGACAGTACGTCTTCCTGATGTCCTTCAGGGTGCACAAAAAAGGCGAGGAAGACTACCTGATGCGCACGCACGGTGAGTTTTACCGCCAGCGCTCAGTGAGCGCCGAGTTATTCCTCGAGGCGGGGACGTACGAGATACGCATGAAGGTCGCGGCGTCGCGGAACGATAAGGCGCATAAGGTTGAGGATATCGTGAAGGGGAATTGGCTTGATCGGCGGGAGAAGCTGCTTCAAGTCGGCTTATCCTACGACATTGCACATGCGAAGGGACAGCCCGAATACGATTCCTCCTCCTCAGAAGACGAGGATGAAAAAGAAACCCCCAAATCGCAGCCTGAACCCTCAAAACCACAACCCGAGCCTAAAGTCGACGGCAAACCAACAGTCGAAGAAGAAGTCGACACAGCCCCAGACACCCACCACCAACCCCACGACACAACATCCCAAGACGAAGCCACTGCTTCCGGCGAGGACGACTGGGAAGACGACAATGACCCCTCCTCCTCCTCCGCCCCTACCCTCCGGCGCCGCCCAACCGATCTCGACAACAGACCACGCGACTTCCGTCCCCGTCCGCGCGATTACCCACCCCCCCCTCCACGGCGTCAACGTACGTTCTCCCCCGGCCCACCGCGACGGAGAGGGACCTACTCACCTGGTCCCCGCCGCGCGATCTCACCTGGTCCGCGCCGCTACCCTCCCGGACCACCGCGGGGCTTCCCCCTCCCACCGAGAGGCTACCCCGGCCCTCCTCCCCCACGCAACTACCCCCCCGGACCCCCCCGCGGATTCCCCGGGCCCCCAGGACCACTTCCACCAATCGGTGGTGGACACCCCCCACCCTTCCAGCGGAGGGGGTCCCTCGATAATAACTCCCTCCCACCGAGTCCGCATCGCAGTGTAGCGGGCTCGTTTGACGAGAGGAGGGAGATGGATTTTGGTAGGGATATGGAGGTGGATGGGGCGAGTTTGTATTATGATACTGCGGTTAATCCGAGGGCGTGGGGGGCGGCGGTGGTGGTGGGGGTTAGGGTTTATTGTAGGGATGTTGATCCGGGGGTTAGGGTTGTGAGGGGGGATGGGAAGGAGGAGGAGGGGGGGGTGAAGGGGGATGTTGATGATCCGGCGGTTGATGCTGTGGGTGGGGAGAAGGTGGGGGGTGGGGGTGGGAGTAGGGGGTTGACGCCGAGGGGTGAGGGGAAGGAGGAATAATAGGGGGAGGGCGAAGGAAGTTTGAAGGGGGAAGGGGAGGTGTGTGCAGTGTTATTTTTCATGGGCCACGGGGTTTGTTAATGGTTATGATGGATATATATCCTTAATTGTTTAGACGGGAGTTATTTTGGTATTTTAGCAGCTTATCGTATAGCAATCACCTTTCCAATCCATCAGAGGTCCCAGTGTTCGAACGAACTGTGAATATTCCTCTGAGCTTCGATTGAACCCCCACCCCCCATCTCTCCATCATCTACGGCAGCTTTTTCTCCAGCCGATCAGCTGGTGATGCCTATATAACCGCATGAAAAAGCGGAAGGGATTGTTCCTCTCGCCTCATACAACATTAATAGCAGAGATGCACAGAAGCAATGAGGGCTGTTCGTTGCTCTGTGGCCACATCAGCGTGCACAACTTGCTACTGTGTCCACGCCCAGCTACAGTATTTGGGAGCTAAATGAATGAAAAATCCTGCGACGGCGAGGCTCCATAGACAGCGAGACTCTCACCGATGATACGGTTAAGGTGGTGACGGGGAAATATACCGTCAGCAACAACACCAATACCGACAACAGGTACTTTCTGATTGGTGAGAAATCACTAGAGCATGAACGAGTGACTCACCACCACCACCCCCCCCGGCGTGAACGACCCGATTCATTAACACCTGTAGGGGTTGATAAATTGGTTTGGTATGTTGTGTGGTAAGCCGTGGGGTTTGGGGGAGGGGGGGGGGTTATAGCTTGGGATGGGAGGTGTAGTGGGGGGGGGGGGGGAGCACGGGAAAAAGGGGGGAAAGGGGGGAGAGGAAGTTTGAGGTGAGTGAAATAGTTATAACGGATATAATCAGAGATTGGTTAAACGGAGTGATTTCGGTATTTGAGTAGCTTATTGTATAGCAATCCCCCCTCCATCCCATCCCCATCCCAGTTTTTGGCCAAGGGCGAGGGTGAGTGAGCATGCCCCGATTCAACCCCCCTTACCTTCCACGCAATAATGGCATTTCTTCCCGCCTTTACGATACCTCTACAATGGGGGTAAGGAACTTAAGTGAGAGGATGAGCCACGAAAACATACTCAGGAACAGAGCCATTGGGTTCGAAGGCGACCTCATCAGGGCATCGCGCAGTACTTGGCATATGGGGATAAGGGGGAGGGGGATCGAGGACGGTAGAGTGCGTGCTGTGTTGGTGGTCGTTTGGTTGGTGACAGCAAGACGCACCAACAGCATTCCAAACGACGACAGCAAGACTCACCAACAGCAGCTCCAAACCGGTGACAACAAACTCGCCATTCCCTCCTTCTCAGCCAACTACGCCTCGCTGCCATTTCTGACGTGTATTTCAGCCATGTCGATTTACTCGAAGGTTTACCAGTAGAGAGTATGTGCTTTATATCACAGCCGCAGTAGTGTAGGTTGGAGTTTAGAGACATAAAGTCATAAAGTCGGCACTAGTTATAGCCCTTTGGAATTACCTTCCTCTGAACATGTATTAGATTATACTGTAACTAATTTAGCTAACACTGGTGCTAACACAAACATTTAACATTAAAAATAGCATCTAAAATTATTTATGGTAGGCATACTTATCGAAACTGATTTAAAACCAATAATTTTTAAGCACCAGCGGCCCTACCATCTCTCGCCGTTGCCGAATGAAGTCTAAAGCAGCTCCAACATCTGTCAGAGCGGCACTCACTCCACATGAGTGAGTGCCACCTTCCTTATCAGACCACCTTATCGGCGATCCTCGATGACGGCCCTCACCCCACCAAGAGCTTCTCCAAAACACAAACCCCGCACAAGAACCCTATATCTTCCTCTTCCTTTCTCCTCCAACGTAAATTTCTCAAGCAACTTTTCTCAAGAACAAACTCCCTCCAACCCAGCCACAAAAACAACCACAATGTCCACAACCGCCATCCCCCTCCACCCCCCCACCGCCCTCCCCGCCTCCGCGGCCTCCCACTCCCTCGCCCCCTCCGCCCTCTCATCCCTCTCCTTCCTCGCCTCCTCCGCCAAATCCGCCGCCTACTCTCCCTACTCCCGTTTCCGGGTCGGCGCCGCCGTGCTGCTGTCAGACGGCACCGAGGTCTCCGGCGCGAACATCGAGAACGCCTCGTACCCCGTTGGCACTTGCGCGGAGCGAGTCGCGCTGGGATCCGCGATCATGAGTTTGCTCGATCATGGGCAGAATAAGGGGAGGAAGGTGGAGGTGGGGGAGGTGGAGAGGGAGGAACGGGCGGGCGTGGCGGAGTTTAAGGGGGGGTTTAGGAAGGGGACGTTTAGGGCGTTGGCGGTTACGAGTGATGCGGCGGGGGTGATTAGTCCGTGTGGGATGTGTAGGCAGTTGTGAGATTTTCTGTTGATCTGGACAGGAGGTGCATGTGCTAATTGAAGGCAGTATCAAGGAATTCTGCGATGCGTCGATGCCAGTGTATATGTTTGACAAGGAGGGGAATTTTCACGTCTTGACTGTGGAGCAGGTGAGTTTGCTTTTATTTTTTACCATACCGCCGCTGCTGGGGTTTTATGCTGCACGAGCTGCCTGCCCACTTTGACGTAGGGCCGGTGATGCTGACTCGCGGGCAGTTGATTCCGCTGGCGCAGTATATTGAGTAGAGTGGAGTGCTGATGCGGTGATAGTTGCTCCCGCTTTCGTTTACGATGGATTCGATGCCAGATCTGGTTGCGACGGCCAAGGCGAGGGAGAAGGCGCTGTAGGTTCCGTAAGGAAACGGGAATGGAGTTATAATATTGGTTGAGCGGGAGGGAAAAAGAAGGGTTACGAGATGAGACTGTATTTCTGGCTCATATTGGACTGCATTTATCCTCAAGAGAGCCAAGTTGGGTGTCCATAAAATTTGATGTAGTTTGACCTTTCAATACATTCTTGTTTATCTCAGCATTTCTGAGTTCTACTATCCTACACCCCCATCAAACATGCAAACCGCTAGAAAGCACCGCACCAAACGCCATCAGCCTCTCTCCCCCCCTATAGCCCCTCCCCATCATTCCTCCCCCAAATCTTAACCGTCCGATCATACCCTCCACTAACAATCCACTTCGCATCCCTACTAACATCCACACTATGCACATTCCCCGTGTGCCCGCTCAGACTACACGCCATCCCCCAATCATCCACCGAAAACACATTAACCTTCTTATCGAATCCCGCGCTCGCAAAGAACGTCCCCCCCTTCTTAGGCTCCTCCCCGCTCCTTGCCATCCCATCTCCTTTATACCACCGTAAATCCGATACCACGGACTTATGCGCGCCCACCCCGCCCACGCAAGACACCTTCCGAATATCCCAGCACTTCACCCATCCATCACCTGAGCCACTGAGCACACGATGTCCATCCACTCCCCAGTCCAGCGCGTAGACAGGCTTAATATGTCCATCCAAAATCATCACCGTGCGCCCCGTCCTCAAATCCCAAATGCGGCCCATACTATCCGTCCCCCCGCTAGCAAGGAGCGAGCCATCCGTATTAAACGCCACTGCAAACACACCCCTCGAGTGTCCCTCCTGCAACAGCAGTTCGTCCCTCGTCTCAATATCCCAGAGACGCCACGTCGTATCCTCCGACGCAGACGCCAGATATCGACCCGAGGGATGGAACTCCACGCGACACACGCGCTGATTATGGCCCCCCAACGTCGCCAACGGTGTCTCCCCCTCCCGTCCCCAAAGATGCACATTCCCCTCCCCACCCCCCGACGCCAACTCCACCTCCCCCCCCTCAGGCGCCCACGCAATCCCCCCCACCCGATCCGTATGCCCCCTCAACGTCCTCTTCGCCTCCAACGTCGGCACCTCAAGGATCTTAATACTCCCCCCCCACCCCCCCGCCGCAACCGACCCCCCATCCGGCGCAAACCTCACAATACCAACCGGTCGCTCCCCCGCAATCTGACTCCCCTGCAACTCAAACGGCGCCAGCTTCGCGCGCACAGATTTCCGAAACGTAACATGTGTGCGCAGCGGGATTTTCGCCTCCAGCTTCTGAGCATCCACCCTCGCCTTCGCCCTCGGCAGACTAAACCTCGCTATCTCCCTCCTCGCCTCAAGCAACCCATCACTCCCCGCAGTATAAAACTCCTCCTCCACATCCGCATCCGCCTCCGCCTCTCCCATAGCCGTATCCTCATCCTCCACCTCGACCTCTTCGCGCTCAGCGAGGAGTTCGCGCAGGCGGTCGCGTCGGTCGCCGGGGCCTTCGCCGTAGAGGGTTATGGGCTCGGAGATGGCGCGCAGGGCGGCGCGGACGGCGGTGTCGGAGGTGGGGACTATGGTGGCGGCGGCGCGCTTTTTGCGGTCGAGTTGGCTGAGGAAGGCGGTTGCTTGGGTGGAGGCGTGGGTGGTGGGGATGGAGTCTAGGTCGATTAGGTCGGCGCGGGAGGCGTGGACGGACATGTTGGGCGGTTGTGTGTGTGTGCCCGGGAGTGAGAGGTGGTGTGGTTGGGTGTTGTGGTGTTTGGGTTGGCGATTGGGAGGTTGGAGGTTTTGGTGGTCGTGAGGTTGGAGCTGTCGTCGGTGGTGAAAATCGTTATCTTATCGGTTCCTGAAGCCTGCTCATGCTCCCAGCTGGTACAGACGACTCACCGTTCACACCAATAAGTGTTTATACTCGATTACAACGACAACAATCTACTACGCTTCTAAAGAATTCACAGTATGGGAGAGCATTCGGACGTGTATTAATATTAGCATTCGCTATTTTCTTTCCACACCTAGGAGGAAGTTTTCAATTCATCCAGCACCCACTTCACTCCATCAACAACAACATCCGGCTGAGTAACCTGCACAAAATGCCCACTCTCCCTCGCAAAAACAATCTCCCCCCTCGTCGACAATCTCAAATGCTCCCTAATAAGCGCATCATTCTCCTCATCAATTACCTCAATCGTCTCCCTAAGATACCTCCTCTCCTCCTCCGTCCCATTCCCCCTCTTAACACCAGCCTCATACACCCTAACCCCATCCCAGCCCCTCTTCCCCCCAATAACAAACACCGGTTTATCCCCCAGCAGCGGCTGCTTCTTCTCCAGCTCCTTCTTTTTCAAAGTGTCGAAACTGGGCTCGTACGCTGCATCCTCCTTGTCCGCCTGGAGCTGGAACTTCTCGCTCCCCTCGTCGCCCACAAAGGCCTCCCATTCTTCTTGCGTCAACTGTTTCTCCGCCTCCATGCCCATCGCAACGTATGAATCTATACCCTCACCTAGAGGTTTCAGAGCTGCTAGCCATTTATTCAGCGGCCCAACTGTAGTCTCGTGATTAGCATCCACAAGCACCAATCCAGCAATATGGGGTCCATTCCCCGTAAGCGCGATGAACTCCCGAACCAGCACGCCGGCCCATGAATGCGCAACGATGATGAGCGGGTTTGTAAGAGGCGCTTTTTTAATGAAATAGGAGAGCTCTAGAGCGATATTCTCGGCTGTGGGAGCGAGTGGTGAGAGCTCTGAGTTACCGAAGCCGGAGCGGTCGTAGCTGTAGCTTCTCACCGAGGGGGGCAGGAGGCGAAGGACAGCCGCCCAGACGTTGCGGCTGCTTGATACGCCTTGGACGAAGAGGAGGGTGGGGTCGCTGGGGCTGGTGGGGGAGGGGCCGTGGGTGTAGAGGGCGAGGGAGTGGGTGCCGATGTTGACGAGGGTGGGGGTTGAGGGAGGGGTTGAGAGAGGGGTTGATGAAGACATTGTGTGGTTGTGAGTTTTGAGGTTTGAGTTTTGAGTTTATAAGACTTGTGGGGGTTTCATGGGATGTCTTGTTATATATATAGGAAATATAGTGAACCCTGGCGTAATAATGCTTTGATAGCACGTAACAAGTCTTGAATTAGGTTGTGGAGGGGTTGACTCATTATGCAGATATGTAAGCGGGCTTATAAATCGTAAAATTGTGGATGTGAAAGTGTTGTATTTGTACTACTAGGCTATTCATCTGAGTAGACAAAAAAATTAGAATGTATGAATATGATTTATATAGCTTGTTATATCGCAACCAGTACCGTATTCCCAAATCTTTGTAGGAATAACCAGCTATTATACATAAAGTTGCCTATTCTAGATATTTTTATATTCTTATATCGCAACCCCCCCCCCTTCCTCGATCAGTCCAACGTCACAATCGGCAGCCACACATGATATCTAATTCCGCACTCTTCCATACCTGGAGATCCAGGAGAATTACCCAGGGATTGAGGGCGCGTTGCGGGTGATTAATGCCACAGTACCTGAACTCTCTCGACAGATTTGTCAGTCCACCTACCACCTTCAGGGTATCACCACCAAACTAATCCACCACCATTCCCGTCACTTGAGGCACAGCATTGCGGAAGTCGCGCATCCTCATCCTCACGCGTCACTATCCCTATCCTCCTCGCCTAGCCCAACACTGTTGCCTGGTCCCATAAACGAATATACCATCTACCCCTAGCGATACCCCTCATTCCCCGGCAACTCCATCACCGGCCTTCCCCCACCCAATTCATGCATCGGCGCTTGTTTCCCCGTCGACAACTCATGCGCCGGGTCCTGCGGCGGCAGCGCCGCCCACGGAATCCCCTCCTTGTTCTCGCTCTCCGCCCGTTGTCGCCGCCTCCTGAAAAGGAACACGGCGAGCGCAACGAGTACTACGACGGCGACGGCGCCGACTACGATGCCGCCGATGGCACCGCCGGAGAGGGATTTAGATGAAGTGGAGGAGGAGACGTCGGATGGTATGGGGGAGGGCGAGTTGGATGCGCCCGCCTTCGAGGCGTCGGAGGCGCTGGTGGTTGGTGCGGCGGTCGTTTCGGTGGATGAGGGCGTAGTTGAGGGCGTAGTTGAGGGCGTAGTTGAGGGCGTAGTTGAGGGCGTAGTTGAGGGCGTAGTCGAGGGCGTGGAAGAAGACGTGGAAGAAGGGGTGCTAGAGGAGGCTTGGGAGGTTGTTTGCGTCGCAGCGATTAGGGACTTGGGATCGAACGCCCAAGCTGTCGCGCCTGGGTCGGCTTCGCTAAGGGAGGAGTACGTCTCGTTAAGAGGGATTGAGCCGATATCCATGAGCACATCGTATGATTTACTCCAGCAGATGTTGGTCTGCCCGGTCGACCCCGTACAGGACTCCCTAGTCCCCTACATTAGCAAAAAGAGGCGCGTCACAGCGGGGAGAGGAGAAACACACGTATCACTGGTGCAGCACCACGTATTCGTCCCTGTGCCGCATTGAAACGTGCTGCCGTCGCTGGCACACGTCGCGACACCTGCGAAGCACACGCTTTTGGGGTCGCAGCAGAATGCTCGTCCGGTCGTGGGATCGCGGGCGCAGGCTGCTGGGGGCACGCACTCCCAGGGCATGCCGGGACATAGGTGCTTTGGGTTGCCGGGGACGAAGAAGAAGGTGTTGAGGTTGTTGGGGGTGGTCGACATTGTGGCGGAGGGCTCGTCGCGTCGAGGTGAGTGAGGCTTTGGGGGAATGGATTGGTTGTGATACCGTTGGACTGTTGTAGGACGGTATGGCGAGGAGGAAAAATGGATTTAGAACCTGGGGGGTTCAGCCGCCGAAGGATTCTGAGTAGATCTCACCCACGTGTTGGATAATACCGCTTATAGTTGCAGATATTCCCCCAGCCGCTGTGGAGTTGTTCAGCTTCTCGCCGCATGCATATCAACTAACGGGGCTGTCATGTTGCGCAGGGGTCCTCAGCTTCTCATCTCGCTTCATCGAATCAGGGTTGGTGATTCCTTCCCAATCAAGGCCTAATCGTCATACAAATCCTTCAGATAGGGCGGGTTCGGAAGTATATCTTCCACAAAGTACTGTATGATGGCGTTGCTAGATACAGCTACAGGCAAATAGCATTATCATTTGCTATTGTTGTCAACTGTCAGCTGTCAGGGACAGGAACAGTAAACGGCCCGTGGCTATTCTAGGGTCACACACCCCACTTGGCGGTGCGGGAAGGCCAACCCCTAAAATAGACGGGCTTGTTTATAGAAGGTGCAAGTGTATGCGAATATAAAGCCTCGTAGTAGACAACTCTCTTCCGAATTGTCGCGTCAAGGTTCCTACGACATGCGAATCATATAGTTGGCTTCTTGTCCATAGCAAGCAATCTGTATTGCACGTCTAAGGAAAACATCTGACTAAAGACGTCCGTCAGCCGATTTCCAGCCTATAGTAATCCCCCCTCCCATATTGACCAAAAACCGAGGAATTTCATCTCTTCCTCTCACATCTACACATCTCCCTATGCTACATGCCAGCGATAAAGCGCGGAGTAACGCTATGCTGTGCTTGAAAACATCAACAATGTACATATAGATACATACACCCATCGGCCCTTCCCTATCATCCGCCTCCCAAAAAATCGCAACCAATTATTCACAAGCTCCAAAAACAAAGTTACATAGAAGGTGCATGACGGTGCATAAAACAATCCAAATTATCTAAAACGCCATACTATCGGAAATTCAGCAGTCTATAGCAAGGCGGCAAAGCCAACAACAACAGCGGCAAGCGCGCCGGTCACACCGGAAAGCTCACGGCCGACGGCCACGGCACCGTTCGTCCCGGTTGGCGCTGCATCGGTACTGGTGGCCGTTGGGACTGGGCTTTGGTTCTTGCCAGCGTCGGTTGGCTTGTTGGTCGGGGAGGCAGTGAAGACCTGGTTGAGTGTGGGGAGGGCCACATCGCCGTTCAAGAGCCAGCCACCAGCGGTCGACTTCGGGCAGGCTGGGGCAGTGAGCTTTGGTGTGTACGCGGACTTGGCGGTTCCCGTGGGGTTGTTGGTCTTCCAGACGGCCTGGAGGTTGGAGAAATCTGGCTGCACTGGAGTGGGGGTTCCCTTGCGGAGGAAGCCGTCCACGATGTTTGTGCCGGTCTTCTCTCCCTGCGGTGGACCGTAGCTGATCAGTCCGTAGTTGTTTTTCTCCTCGATCCACTCGTAGACGATGGCGCCGGACCAGAGGTCGTTCATTTCTTGGCCAAGGATGGCATTCTGATCGAGGAAGAGGCGGGGCCCAGCGGTGTTGCAGCCAGTCTCCGAGAAGAAGATGGGGACGGGGTATCCTGCCGCCATATCGTTTAGAGTCTTGTAGCCAGAGGTCTGGAAGTCGTTGCTCGCCGCGCACCACTCGTAGGCGTTCAGGCCGAAAAAGTCAGCAGTGTCTGCGGTGTCGCCGCAAACAAGGTAGTTCTGGAGCATGGGGCGCAATTCTGCTATATCTGCTGCGGAGTATCCAACCGGGATCTTGCGGAATCCCTGCTTGTCACGGTAGGCCTTCATGTCGCGGGTGGCAGCCTTGATATAAGGCGCAGACTCGGACTGGTTGGCACGGGCAATGACCTCGTTGCCAATGAAGACACCGAGAGTGTTTGTGTATTTGGCGAAAACGTCGAAGATGGCAGAGTACGCCTTGTACTGGGAATCGTCCCATGTTGGTTTCAACTATAGAACAATTAGTTTCACTCCTAATGTATAAATTTCCCATGTATAGAGAGTAACCACATACCGGGTCGATACCAGTTGCGAAGTCGTCGAGATCCACCAGGATATAGATGCCGTTATCGGCAAATGCGGACATGCATCCATCGTGGTCGGCCGTGGGGTCGACGTGGTAAACACGGATAGTATTGGCGCCCAATGTCTTCATCGCCTTCGCATCGAGGGTGCACTGTTCGGTGTCCATGAGCGGGTCATGGGGAATCAATTGATACGCAACGCCTGAAAACGTGAGTTAGCAGCTGGCGCAGGACACCCAGGACCGAGCTTCCCATACCCTTAATGAAGAACTGCTTCCCCGACGGGTCGAAGAACTTGTTTCCCACCACGGAAATCTCAGGGAGCGACGCTGCCACGGCCGTTGTGGCGGCAGCAATGGCAGCGACGCCAGCCTTAACGAGCGTGCTGGAGAACATATTGAATCACGAACGCAACGAGCGAGTCCTAAAAACGAGTGTCTCTAAAAACGAGTGTTGTGTAACGAATGAATTATCGTAGCTCTAAAAAATATAGCTGCTGCGGGAAGAAGGTCGCAAAAAAGGGCGTTCTGGTCCAAGGAAGTTCGCGGATGAGAGCGGGGCGTGTGGATCAGATCGATCAAAGTTGGCAGGAACGATGGACAGCGATTGTGGGTTGACAAGGGCAGGAGCTTCTCTATCGCGACTTCCTCATGAAGGATGACAGATGACAGGTAGAAGAGAAGGAAGGTCGGAGCAAGTGACGACCGTGGAGTATATGTGGGATCAAGGAGACAGAAGGAAGCAAGAAGGCGACTCCCAAGACAACGTCTGATCAATGAACGGCCAGTGAAACTGTAGAATGGAGCACTACGTAGTTAAGAGAAAACAAGGAGGATGATCTGGGGAAACATAGTGCCCCTCGCCGGGATATTATGTACAGCATTGTACCGTGGTAATGGTGGTGGAGAGTGGATGGGAAAAGCGGTAGCAAGGTCGTAGTACGTTTCGTATTGTTGAGATGATGGGTAAGGGCAAACATTGGTGTGGTTGGATCAGCATGTTTTTTCCCGTCGCAGGCTAGAATAATACGAAGGCCAAGCACAGAAAAGCACCAAAGAGCACCAAAAGGCCCTACTGAACAAATGTTTGACAGGGAAGTCACTCCCGTCACTTCAGTCAAAGCCAACTTGGCAGGCACTCGGCGGTGATTGAGCGACAATTTATCCACTTTACTATGGACTACTATGGAAGATCCTCTACCTGGGATAATGTTGGCATAATGTGCCCACAATATCCTTAGCCGACGCCCAGTGATCTTGCAGGCTCAACGACAAGGAACCACAGAACCCACAAGAAAGCCACAGAGGGCAGCCACAGACCCATTTTACCCGTCGCCAGGAAGCCAGGAACGTCAGAGGCGTCGAATGCACTCTCGAATGCCATACTTTACGGTGCTACAAGTCGCGATACGAGTGCGATACGAAGCAGCCAAGGAGGGGTTGCTTCAATCCAATCTCCCTCTGTCTCTCTCCTCACCTCACCTTTCAATATTCTGCCGAGCTGTTGTGTAAACAGATCCACGTCACGAGGTGGGACGTACCGTCCAGGTACTCCCGCATTGGTCGACTGGTGAGACCGGGGAGCGAAGTGATCTGAGACTTTGACGCCCAGGCTGCGCAATGAGATCACCGAGTTTCTGGAGAAACCCCCTTGGCAACATGTCTTGAGGGTAAATTGCTGTGAGCACTGATTGTCGTTAACCTTGCGTCAAGTGATATTTCTGAGGAACTTCCGGCTGTCTAGCTATCCAGCTATCCGACTATCCGGATGTCCGACTGGCCATGGCTCGATACAAAAGTTTGTGGCGCCCACGAGTATTGAATTCTGTAAGGCTGTGTTGTTCAAGACACCAAAGCCCTGTCGTGTGCACGACATCTCAGTTGGATCACATCCACCACATGTGGAGGACCACCGTGGACGATCAAGGTAAGCGGCCAGGGTGAACGACCACAGGTGAACGACCACAGGTGAGCGACCAAAGTAAGCGGCCAAGGTGAGCGATCGAGTCTGCCTCACACTTCTCTGTCCGCATCCGTTCTCAAACTGTCATCGTTCTCCCAGTGTACGGTCGTCTCTCTTGTCCCCACCATCTTCGCATACTCTAGTTGTCTGCCTGCATCCGGCATTTTACATTTCCTCCTCGATGCTGCCACCTGCATCCGACTGTGCGAGTCTCAGCCACGCCAGCCATGCCGCCAGCCCCCGCCGAAAGAACTGCCGCTTCGGCTTCCACGGCCTGGTTGTGCATGTGTGCGACGGTGCTAAGCGATGTCCCGGGCATGAAGATCAAGGTGATTCGCGGTGCATGGGAGTGCGGTTCCACGTTGTCCTCCCCCAACATCAAAAATGGGGAGCCTCAGCCTTACAGACCCCACACTGTTGGCATCTTCATTTTGATCCATCCCATATTCGAGCATGTTGTTCAATCTTTCCCTAGCTACACGCCATGTGCATGGCGTTTTTTTTGTCATGGAGCCCACGCAAGTGCGAGGCAAGACAGGATTCTGTTGGGATGAGACCCGACCCATGTGTCTTTAGATATGCATTATACTGTATCTCTTCGCCGCGCTTATCATGTTGGCAACTAGCCCCTGCCAGCGGAATATCAAAGGGAACACAAGCAACCCTTCTTTTCGGAATGGTATCAAGATAGAGGGATGGCTTCCGGTTCGGTCGCAATCGTTGCGTGTGCTATAGCCACATATTTTTAAGATAGGGCCAGCGCCCGAGACTACAAGATGCCATGAGGCAATCGGCAGTCAGCCGAAAAGAGGAAGTTCTGCAGGAGGATCTAGTGTTTCTCCCAGCAAGGCGGCGGCATATAAATATAGACCCCAACACCACAATATGAGCATTCCAAGGCGCAGCGTGTCCCCATAATCCTACTTCTGGACGAACACGACGAGGAACATCTCAAGGAAGCAATAAATCCGACACTATTTTAAAAGGGTAACACTGTGCCACCAACATTAAGTTAGCCGACATGTTGTCTATCATTCCAACTCGGATCCGTATCGTTGATAGCCCAACGTATTCGGGTCAAATCAAATATCCCTCGTTGGCTAACTTTACGACGCTATAAGAACCGCTTCGAAGCGCGTCTCCACAGGTCATAGCCGACGAAGCCACAATATTCCCCATGTCACCTCACTGCGCCTGTTTTGTCGCATGATAATATTGCTCGGCGATGCTTGCTTGCATATAATTATTATCTCTGGCTCGACATTCCTTTGATAGTACCTATATTGGCGCGATCAAAGTCGCTGCCAATACAATTCCAACCTTCCGTCTTCCATTTTGATATTGGAAGATGGCCAGCAGAAACCGCCGGCGCACAAGCATTCTGTTCGAGGCGTTCCGTCTCGGAGGAGCCAAAGCTCTATCTGAGATATATGCAGCCCACGGCGCCGTTCGAAATGCAAAGCCTGTCGCATTTCCAAATGATATGATGTGGTGGGATGATGAGCGTGTTGAGACAACAGTTGACCGCGCATATGTTGAATCACATTTGCGCCCAGACGAGATCCTGAGATTGGACCAACAGCTTGGGTTCGGGGACGGTTTAACCGACGACACATATTTCGAGTGGATAGTAACGAAGGCGAAACGGATATTCCTGATCCTTGTTGATATCGGCGTGCCAGACCAGATTTTCGGCGCCGTCGACGATTCGTGGGATGATGATGATCTCCCGCTTCAGCTCGATCAAGTAGCGAGACTACAGCTAAGGCAAAAGAAAGATGAGAGGCTCGACAGGAAGTTTTTCGAGCGACAGTTCACTTACTTGATGAGGCATCTAAAGCCGGAAGAGAATCTGGTCTATGAAGACGTTGAGATTGTTCCTCTAGAGCCGTTGGATAGACGCAACGTCGGGACTCAAGCAAGCCCTACACATTCTAATGTGGACAAAGTTTGCATCCCAGGACGGCCTGATGATATTTTTATTCGGCGACGGATTTCACTTGGTGACGGCCCTGGTCAGGTCACGGAAGCGGACTTCTTGTCTGGAATTGAGAGGATGAGGGCGCGGAGTAACCAGCACGTCGTGTCTCTATGGGCATCTTACATACAGCAATCTGCCGGGTATCTTCTCCTAACTCCAATACACGAATGGACCCTCACATCTGTTCTAACTACATTGCCGCCGTCTATGAAGATATTGGCCAAGAGAGACCGACGAGTTCTTGTGCTGGATTGGATGCATTGCCTTGCGGATGCAGTTGCATCCCTTCACAACCTAGGCTTAGCCCATGGCCAGATCAAACCATCAAACATCTTCCTCGACATGGACAACAAGATCTTTCTTGGTGACGTTGATGTTTTCGGACTAGACCCCGCGAACCAATTTGACCAGGAAAACTACGACTACGGCGCTCCTGAGCTTTCAACCCATATCCACACCGAACCAGGCGAACCCCAACGCCTCATCAACCGAATGCGACGCAGGTCCTCTGCCACATCTCCAGAACCATCCCCAAGACGCCTCTTCCCCCCCTCACCACCAGCATCCCCCTCACACTCGAACATAATAACCTCAACCTTCTACCTCCCCTCTCCCGCCGGGCCCCCCTCTCCAGCAGGCGACCCAATAAAGGGCGACATCTACTCCCTCGGCTGCATATACCTCGAGCTCCTCACCCTCATAATGAAACGCTCCTCCCGCACCTTCTCCCGCCACCGCGCCTCCAAGCCCTCCACACCACCCACCCGCACCGCCCCCCGCGCCGACTCCTCCTTCCACCACAACGCCGCGGAAGTCGAATCCTGGGCCTCCAGCCTCGCTAAGGACGCGAGACAGAAAGAAGACCGCCTCTTCCGCGGCATAACGCATCTCTTAAATTTGACATTGCGCATGCTAAGCCCGCATCCGATGGATCGACCGAGTGCAAGGTTTTGCGAGGAGAGGGTTTATGAGATTCTTACTAATAATGCGGGGGTTGAGGGGACGCATTGTGGGAGCGCGAGGATGTGGAGGGTCGTGGATGGGATGGTGGAGGTTGCGAGGGGGGTGCCGGGGGTGGGGGGTGAGGCGACTGGTGGTGGTGGGGGGAGGGGACAGAGTTGGTTGACGGGCAGGGGGGGGAGTAGGTCGGGGAGTGCGAGTCAGAGTGGGAGTAAGAGTAGTGGGTCTGGGCCTATGGGACGGGGGCTGGGAGGGAGACCGAAGGCGAGGCCGTGGAAGGCGCCGATTTATTCTGGTGAGTTTGTGTTGCCCCTGAACTCCATGGGTTGATCTTTGTGCAGTATGCTGATGTGATTGGGGTTGTAGAGTTTAGCTTTGGCTGAGTCGACTATTGTATTGTGGGATTATAGGTATGAGGGGAGGTTATTCGAAAACGGGGATAGTTATGTTAGAAAGATGACTTCTACAGGCCCAGATATCAACGAAAGTGGAGGAATTGAGGGCGCGGAACGTCACGGATTTGGCCTTTCTTAATTTGTGAAGCGGCATTTGTTATGATAGAGTCTATTGGTGATTAGTTAACCTGTTAAGCATCTGATTAGATTATTATGGAATATTTCTCATATATATGCTTTCTCTGTTGCGGTTGAGGTTTCGGCGACGATATTCGTGCCCCTATCATGGACGTCACGTGTGCAGGCCCTAAGTCGTGAAATTCCTGACATGACTTCAAGAGAAGGCCAAATCCATAATATAGCTAAATTTAACCATCATAAAGCCCCTCGACATATACAAATAAAGTGTTTAGGTAGCTTAAATTCGCATCTCTAGAATTGTAGGGGTTTTCTGGTGGGATTTGACAGCAGCAGCCTCATATATAGGGCCACAAACCACCGAGAGCTCGTTCAGAATAATTTCCATTTCGAGCGCGGTAGCAGCAGAAAGTAACCCACGCGTCTTTCCGCTCCCACCACCTTCTACCCCCAAATACGAACCCCAGGAGACGTCAGTTTTCTGAGAAGAACGCATAGCCCAGCCTCTCCACATCCGAACCGCAAGGAAGACCCTTGCAAAACGTCAAGATGCAGGCTCCAGTGGTGGTTATGAGTATGTGGAACCCCTCTTCAAGAAGAGCTCTACGGGGGAGGAAGCTAGCCTTCAAGATGCAATGCTGACGAATGTGTGTTTCCAGACACTGGTGGGAACAATGATAGGCAGACCGGTCGCAAAGCTCAGCTCTCGAATATCACAGCCGCGAAAACGTGCGTATATCATGCGAGGGATAGGTGTGGAGGAGTAGCGGAAGACGCAGGAAGGCTGACGGTGTGAACAGAGTTGCGGATATCATCAGATCATGTCTCGGACCAAAGGCTATGCTGAAGATGTTGCTCGATCCCATGGGCGGAATCGTGCTGACGAACGACGGCCACGCCATTCTCAGAGAGATCGAGGTTTCACATCCGGCGGCGAAGAGCATGATTGAGCTCAGCAGAACACAGGACGAGGAAGTTGGAGATGGAACGACCACAGTTATTATTCTTGGTGAGCTTTGCCAGCTCTTTACATGGGAGGACTAAGCTAATATACTCTACAGCTGGTGAGATCCTCGCACAAGCTGTCCCGCAGCTCGAACGCAACATCCACCCCGTCGTCATCATCTCCGCCTTCAAGCGTGCTCTCGCAGACGCCATCCAGATCATCGAGGAGATCTCTCTCCCCGTCGACATTGATGACGACGACGCCATGTACAAGTTAATATCCTCCTCCATCGGCACCAAGTTCGTCTCGCGCTGGTCCGAACTCATGTGCAACCTTGCCCTCAAGGCCGTGCGCACCGTCACCCACGAGATCGGCAACGGCAAGAAGGAAGTGGACATCAAGCGCTACGCGCGCGTTGAGAAGGTTCCCGGAGGCGAGATCGAGGATTCGCGGGTGCTGGACGGCGTCATGCTGAACAAGGACATCACACACCCCAAGATGCGTCGCCGGATAGAGAACCCGCGCATCGTGCTGCTGGACTGCTCGCTCGAGTACAAGAAGGGCGAGTCGCAGACCAACATCGAGATCAGCAAGGAGGAGGACTGGAACCGCATCCTCCAGATCGAGGAGGAGCAGGTCAAGGCCATGTGCGATGCCGTGCTGGCTCTCAAGCCCGACCTCGTCATCACCGAGAAGGGTGTCTCGGATCTCGCGCAGCACTACCTCCTCAAGGGCAACGTGACCGCCCTCCGCCGCGTGCGCAAGAGCGATAACAACCGTATCGCCCGCGCCACCGGCGCCACGATCGTGAACCGCGTCGACGACCTGACTGAGGCGGACGTTGGTCTTCTGTGCGGCCTCTTCGAGATCGAGAAGATCGGCGACGAGTACTTCACCTTCCTCACCAAGTGCCGCGAGCCAAAGGCATGCACCATCCTCCTCCGTGGACCGTCGAAGGACATCCTCAACGAGATCGACCGTAACCTCGCGGACGCCATGGCCGTCGCGCGTAACGTCATGTTTCACCCGCGCCTGGCGCCCGGTGGTGGCGCTACCGAGATGGCGGTTAGTGTCCGTTTGAGCCAGCTGGCGAAGGGCGTCGAGGGCGTGCAGCAGTGGCCGTATCGCGCGGTTGCGGAGGCAATGGAGGTTATCCCCCGCACGCTTGTGCAGAACGCTGGACAGAGCCCCGTGAGGGTGCTGACCGAGTTGAGGGCGAAGCATGCGGAGGGTGGAAGCAGCTGGGGTATTGATGGTGAGACGGGTAAGCTGGTTGATATGAAGGAGTACGGTGTTTGGGAGCCTGAGGCGGTGAAGCTACAGAGTATTAAGACGGCTATTGAGGTATGTTCTTCGTCCTATTCTGTTGGGGGGGTTGAGGCTAATGTGAATACAGTCGGCTTGCCTGTTACTGCGCGTGGACGACATCTGCAGCGCCAAGGCAGCGAGGATGGGTGGACCTGGTGGAGGAGGTGGTGGAGAGGAGTAAATAAATGGAATGGGAGAAAGCGAAATAGAGAAAATGGTTATGTACGAAAAGCCGATGATCTTATAGAGCGCGCCCATGTAAACATAATGGAAGGTCTCAAAGAAGTGGATGGACTACGGATGCAATGTGATGTGGTGATGCTCTTAGTTCTACATGTCTGTCTGTTGATACATTTAAGCTCCAGGCTGTCGTATGGATTCCCTTTTCTCGATGGTTGAGGTCGATGAGACTCCTTCATATGCGGATTCAATAACACTGGGAGAGACATCCATTTCCCCAGTGCCGTAGCTATGTATCGGAGATACCGGCCATATTGTATATCCACCCAGCACGGTTTCCAAGGACCATGCGCCTTCTGTAGCCTCCACAAACTGGGATATCTCGGCTCGGAGGTGCGTCGGAAATTTTGCAAGGTATTGACCTCAAGTATACACGCTCAATCGTCGTCATGGATGATAAGGCCCTGTTCCTGCGCCGCCTCCAACGCCGGCGCAACACTCACATCCGCCGCACCCCCCATCACCACATCAGCCCTCGGCTTCATTCCCCCAACCTTAGCACCATCATTCACCCCCCCTTCCTTCCCACCCTTCCCCTTCTTCCTCCTCCCCTCCCTCTTCTTCCTCCTCCTCTCCGTCGCCTCCCTATCCCTCTCCTCTCTCTCCCTCTTCTCCTTCTCATACTCCTCCTCCATCTTCTCTCCCAACACCTCCTCATCCATCGCCTTCAGCCTCGCAAACTCCCGCCGCCTACTCGCTTTATACACATGGAACTCCCCGCTGCCCGCTCCCGCGCTGGATCCCTGCACGTTCGCGACAATTTCTGGGGGCGCGGCGGCGTAGGCGGGGGAGGAGCTGCTGGCGCTGTTGGCGAGCGCGAGGGCGGCGTCAGGTTTGGCAAAGAGGTGGGAGATGTTGGCGGCGGTGGCGGAGGAGGGGGAGAGAGCGCGTTTTTTGGGGCGCGAGGTGGAGTGCGAGGGGTGCTGGGAGGTGGGGACTGATTCGGGGATTCGTTCAGACATTGTTTGGGGATGTCTTGTTTGTGTTGGGAGGTTCGAGGTTGATGATGGGGGATGCGCGTGGGCGGGGTGGGAGGTTCGTGTTGTGATCAGCTGTGGGGGTTGAGTGATGCTGAAATGGAAGTTGTGTCAGGTTGTGGTGGAGGATGGCAGATGGGCAACTATTTTGGTCATTCTGAGTTTCCGCAAGGTAAGGATTAAGGTTTGACGGGTGTCGCCGCTGGCAAACAGGGCTTATCGATAACGGTTTGAAACGCCGATAATGCAATTGGTGTTCCCCTCTATATATAAACTTACTGTACGACCTATTTTCAGAATACCTCAAACCACGACGATCGGGAAATAGCTCTTATAGCCACTCTTTAAATTGTGCTTCGCCGTCTGCTCATTTTATATTTTGTATTTGAGGTTACTAAGTTGGATAGCAAAGATGGGGAAGCCACGCATGATCATCCTGATTAGACATGCCCAGTCAGAGGGAAACAGTACGCACATCTAGCCCTCAACAACCCTCCCATGTCGTTTACTAGGATAATACTAATCCCTTCCTATAGAAAACCGTGATATCCACCAAAACATCCCCGACCACCGCGTCAAACTCACCAACGATGGCTGGGACCAAGCCCACGAAGCAGGGCGCCAGCTCCGCGCCCTCCTCAAACCAGACGACACCCTACACTTCTTTACCTCCCCATACCGCCGTACACGGGAGACGACCGAGGGCATCCTCAGCACGCTGACTTCGGACGATCCGTCGCCGTCGTCCTTCCCGAGAGACAAAATCAAGGTGTACGAGGAGCCGCGACTTCGCGAGCAGGACTTTGGCAACTTCCAGCCCTGCTCGGCTGAGATGGAGAGGATGTGGCAGGAGCGTGCTGATTATGGGCATTTCTTCTATCGTATCCCGAATGGGGAGAGTGCGGCGGACGCATACGATCGGGTTAGTGGCTTCAACGAGTCGCTGTGGCGGCAGTTTGGGGAGGATGACTTTGCCAGTGTTTGTGTCTTGGGTGAGTTTATTTCAGCCTGTTACATGTGGAGGAGGCTAACACGGATAGTCACACATGGTCTCATGTCTCGAGTATTCTTGATGAAGTGGTACCACTTCTCCGTCGAGTACTTTGAGGACCTTCGCAACGTCAACCACTGCGAGTTCCTCATTATGCGCAAGCACGAGGACAGTGGCAAGTTCATACTGGAGAACAAACTACGGACGTGGTCTGAGCTTGCTCGTGAACGTCTCTTGAAAGAGAAGTCAGAAAAGGAGCTCACGGACGAGAAAGTGTCGATGGATGCCATCCCATCACCGATGTCCGAGACGAACGGAGGTGTTGCGGTGATGAAACCGGGGGACCTGCCGCCAACCCCTGTGGTACCGAAGAGGAAACAATGGGGTGGCTGCCCGAACGGATGCGATCATGGGAGATTCTATTACCGAAGGGAAAACGGCGTGGCAAGTCACAATTCATCGACTAATCTAGCCGAGGCGCCGCCGGTGCGCCGCGCATTCCATAAGCGCTTCCAGAGCAGCAGCGAGGAAGACGAGGATGACCCGCGTGGGAGATTATCCAACCCGTTCAAGTCTGACAGCAAGAGCAGCAGCGAAGAAAACGGGACTGGCAAGGTAGCGGGGATCCAGCGTAGCTTGGACGGCATGTTACTCTCGGAACCGACCGAGGCGTTCGTTACGGACAAGCTGACCGCCCACCGCGGCAAGCCGAGAGACAAAGCCGTCGCCGCGGTGTTGCACGCAGGTCGTGACTTTGGGGGCTCAGCAAGTGGCAATACAAGCCGCGCAACGAGTGACGCCGAGGCAGAGGCCGATACGGAGGGTCTTGGGCGGGAAGGGGACAGCGGCCGGCGGCGGACTAAATCGAAGAGGGAGAAGAAGGAGAGAGGCTACAAGGATAGTGGGATGGGGAGGGGAGCGAGGGCAAATCCCCTTGGGGACCAGAGCGAGGAAGAGGGGGAGGCATGTGCGAATTGCGGGAGCGTGACGGGGAATGGAAGTCACCAACGGCGAAATGATCGCGCCAGCGCGCGTGCTCAGGCTTCTAGTGGTGACAACATAGAGACCGATACGCTCTTCATCGGCAACATCGAGGCGGGCCATACTGAGGAGACGATTGGCGCGGCGTTTGGTGCTCATGGCACCGTCGTGAGCGTCAGAATCCCAACTGATTCGTGAGTTGTCTGGCCTGTACAGCGTAATTCTTACTAACGCCTTTACTAGTGACACTGGCAGCCTCAAGGGCTATGGATACGTTACATTCGCATCGATTGAAGAGGCCAAAAGCGCATTGGAGACTATGAGAGGTTTTGGTGAGAACGAACAGCCGTTACGAGTCGAATATGCTGGTCCTCAACAAGCACTCGAAGCAGGTGACGGAGACGAATGCGTAGATGGACGTTGTACGCGTGACATCGAGTCGGAAGAGGAAAATGACAGGGAGGAAAAGTCGGTGCGTGGCAGTGTGTATTGAGGCGCAGTGGTCCCATCAAAAAAAGGCGCCGCATAAGTGGCGTTGTGCCCGGTTTACAGGCGTTGGTTAGTTATTGAGCGACTCGCGAGCGTCGCTATTATTTATTCCCCATCTGGCGAGAACGAAATATATCCCATCTAAGCGCCTTCATCCACCTCATATGCGCGTGAATTGAATAGCATCGAATAAACCCCCCAACCGGACTTCCCGTACCTTTCTTTCTCCCAGCCCATGTACATACTCTACTTCGTTATGCGCGCTTTCCTTTCCCCTGCAGTAGTTCTCACATTGTTTCAAGAAACATCCAGGGCACCCCCGTGGTTGGCCAAGACGGCCGTAACATCATTTCTCCGCGCCGAACACGAACGCGCCGGATCGCCCATGAGCTGAAGATGAAACGGCGGCGCGGACACCCAGCCTTCCTGTTATGCGTGTTAACTGCCTCATTCGCGCTTTCGCCGCTGGGAAGACCGCGGCATGAACGGACGAAGAGGCGCAGGATCCGCGTTTACGGTAAGTCAGGGGGGCGGGGGACGGGCGGGCTGGGGAAGGCTTGTTGGAAGGCTTGTATATTTCTCGCTGATTCCCTCTTGTCATGTCTTCTTCTCTTCTTTTCTGTTTCTTCTGTACGACTACCACAGTTTCGCACAAGTACTTTTTTCACTCCTTCATCCCAAAACACGACAGACGAGCGGCAGCTTTGAAAGAAGCCCTGGGGTCTCGATCTACATTCATTCATTCATACTTGTGCTATTCACTCCCTTGTCCATCCATCCAGACCAGTTCTTTCGCAGTAACATACTCGGAAAACAAAGACATTCAGATCACTCTTTCCATAACTACTCTCGACGACTCGAACAACAAAATCCAAACCAAAAATCACAAGTTACACAACAACCTCACCCACACCACCAACCACCACCACAACCATGCAACTCACGCACCTCCTAACCCTAACCCCCCTCCTCCTCGCCCTCCCCGCCCTCTCCGCCCCCCTCCCCACCGCCCTCGCCCAACTCCTCTCCATCGCCCCAACATCATCCACCTGCGCCTCCGCCCCCTTCCCCTCCGAATGCCGCACAGCCGAGCAAGCCGGTCCCTTCCTCATCTCCACCATGGTCGCAAACGCCATCTACTCCCCCCCCGAGCTCGCCGCCCTTTTGGCACTCATCGCTTTCGAATCCGGGGAATTCAAGTACACCCGCAACCACTTCCCGGGCCGTCCTGGGCAGGGGACGAGGAATATGCAGATGCCTAACTTTAACCTTGCCTACGCGCTCTCGCTGGCTAAGACTAAAGATGCGGCTACCAAGATCGCGGCGGGGAGACAGGCGGATGCGTTGAGTGATGCGGAGAAAGATCAGATTCTGGCGCTGGTGGAGGGGGATGAGTTTGGGTGGGGGAGTGTGGCGTGGTTTTATAACAGTCAGTGTGGTGCGGATGTGCATAAGGCTGTGCAGGCGGGGGGGAAGACGGGGTGGGTGGCGTATTTGGGGTGTGTGGGTGTGGAGTCGGGGGCGGAGAGGGATGCGTATTGGGAGAGGGCTACGGCGGCTTTTGGGTTGTAAGATGGCGGCTGGTTCCGCTGAGATGGGGGTGAGAGGATGGGAAATAGGGGATGAGAAATGGGGATGAGAGGATGTTTTGTTGTATATATACCCTTCTTCAGTATGCGATTTATCTATGGACGTTTGTCGTTCGTGAGCAATGTACAGCCTACATGTCTTCATCTCTATGGCTAGTATATATCCTACACCTACACATTCATCTCCGTGGCCGATATACACCCTATACAAGCTACACAGCCTACACGTCTCATCTCCATAACAAATATACAGCCCCCGCGTCATCATGATCCATATACAGCCCATACACCTCTCTCCATAACCATAACCATATACAACCCCCACACCTCCATCTCCTCCTCCAACCCCTAATAATACACACCTACGTCCTCTCAACCAACCTCTCCCCCACCCCCCTCCAATACCTCAACCTAACCACCTCCCCCCTCGCCCCCTCCCACTCCCCCCTCCCCATCATCTCCCCAAGCCTCTCCTCACACCGCCCCACCCTCTCCCTATTCTCCCCAACCAACCCCTCCATCTCCCCCTCCTCCGCCCCCTCAACCGCCTCTCTAACCTCCATAACCTCATCAAGGAACTCCATATCCTCCATCCCCCCTCCTCCCCCCAGGCCCCCCTCAACACCTAAACCTAAGCCGCTGCCCATTTTCTCCCCCTCCTTTTTGGTATCGATCCCGTGTAAAGAGAGGATGTATTCAGCCCGACGGAGGGGGTCGCGGAGGGTCGTGTAGGCGTCGTTTATTACTGCGCTCATGGCTTCGGCGCGTGCTTTTTGGGGGCCGGAGTGTACGTCTGGGTGCGCGGAGGCTTGGAGACGGAGGTATTCTCTGCGGAGGGAGGGGAGGTCGATGGTGAAGGGACCGGAGGGGGGGGGGCCGAGGGGGAGGGTGAGGGGAAAGAGGGTGTAGTGTGTTTTTTGCGGTTGTTGTGTCGGTTGCGCGGATTGTGGGTGTGATTGAGAATGCGACTCTGCCCGCTCCGCCGCATCGGTATGTCCGGTTGTGGAGGATGATGGGGATGAGGGTGATGAGGAGGTAGAGAACCGCGATCGCGCGGCGAATACACGTTGTCCCGCTGGGCGCGCGATCCGCTTTAGCGGCGCTGCTGTTGAGAGGATGCGCGGGGAGAGCTTCATCTTCGCGGTTTTGGCTGGCGCGCGAGTTCGGGGGTCAATTCCTCGCGTGAGGTGGTATATCCGAGTTCTCAACCTCAAGTCAACGTAGTCGTGTGTGCAGCGTCTGTATTCGCGCTTCTCTCTTTTATATATCTCTGCGCTTCTTTCGCTATTCTCGCGCTCGTCAGATCGTGTATCGTTTTATCGGCTTTGGCTTGTTGAGGTGGAGGAGGTAGGTTCCTTGAGATCGAGGAAAATTATTATATATCGGAGATGCGCGGTCGGTCCTCGGAGTTTATCGATAATCGCACGCACGCACTGTAATCCCATTGTTCAGTGAGTGAGTTGCGCCACGATTACACTGTGGCGGAATAACTATGGGACGGCAGTTGGGTGCTGTGGCGCAGTTTGGTAGTGCTTGGTAGTGGGGTCGATGCGGGGTGAGGGGGTTTGGTTTGGTGGGGTTCATGAATTTGGGGAGTTGGGGAATTGGGGATTTTGAGGAGTTCGTGTGCTAGTCCAAGATAAACACCGAAGGAAACGACACAAGGATTTCAAATACAAGGAACAGCTTCTCACGCACATGAAAACATTAAAGGACGCTTCCGATCGAGATATTCCGACTGGTTCACCACCGACCCGAAGGCCGAAGTCCTCATTCACCTTGAACACGAGTTAAAGGGCATCATCCTACAACGAAAGATTGTTGACCGGCGGGACGACGATGGACGGAAAGCTGGATGACTTCCGTTTCAGTGAAGTGCGCTGACGGCGGCGGGGGTTTGTCGACAGCAAGAAGCCCAACGACAGCAAGATCCAGCAGCGACAACAGCAAGCAACAGCAAGCAATAGCATTTACCAACATAGTCGTCGCACCCGATGACAGTAAGCAAAATACACTTGCATTCCCCTAGTCGTTCGGGTTACCAGGAGATCTACTCGAGCTTGCGTAGACTATCGACCTGGTCAACGGCATGCTTTTTTCGATCTCGCTTCACCATGGCCATTTCGACACCACGGCCGAAGCCATTCTAGTTTCCAGGGATAGGTTACGCGGATGACGGGCCCGAGGTATGCATTGAACGGTCCCATAATTACGTATTATGTATAGTAGTGAAGTCAGGTAAGATGAGCAACAATCTAGTCACGTAGAGATGAAGGTATACGGGAACTGCAGGATATATATGGGAAATGTAGATATCAATGGGATGGTCACCTCCCACCCCGTGCTTCATACCACTTCAGCTTGCCCATCCCCCCGCTCCTCACCCTCTCTGTTTCAATTTGTTTTTTTTTTGCGATCAGTATTATCCGTCTGATGACATTTGTCGTCTACTTCATTATATACCCCCCTCCCCCCCTTCCATCCCCGCACATCTCACCCTCACACTCAATCTTCCTACAATAGAAAACACACTTACCGTATTACCGTACAACCCCTCACCCGTTCCTCCCCCACAGTCACATATATAACCCCCCTCCGACATCAGAATCTCCACCCCCAAACAAAACCCAATCCTAGCCACGGCATATGACAGACGAGTGTCGGGCGCTATCACAGTACGTGCCGTCATCACAACGGGCATGCGCTGCTGTACTGTATGGATGGGTTGCGTTCGGGGTTCGCTCTTGAATGGTGTGGGGCTGGTGAGAATGGTGAAGACGGTGAGAAAGCATCGACAACAGCACATCCATCGTCGACAGCAACACACCATCAACAACACCCCCCGGCCCCCTCCCCCTACTCCTCCCCCCCACCGTCCAACACCGTCCAACACCCCATCACAACCACCACCCCGCCCACCGCACCTATCACGCACCATCGCCTTCCTCACAGCTCCCGGTGTTTCGGTTGTTACTATTATCGTAGCGTGGTGTCTGGGCACTTATAGCCCGCTACACTTCGTGGGGTCTATACACACACCCCTTGCATCCGCGGGTACCCCCCGATGTCCCCGGCCGACGAGGAAATGCCCGAGTTTTCCCGCTGCTGCCTTCCCGTCCTCCTTTGCCCCCGCCCGGCCCAACGCAGGGAGGGCAATAAGGAAATGGGATGGGATGAGGTGAAAAGAGGTCAAATGAGGTGAAATGAGTGTGAGTTACGAAAGGCTTTTAGATTTCCAATTCTATAAACACGCGCCTATTAACAATGATCCCGTCGTTTATCAAACAATCCTCCCATCCTCCCTTCCAATTCCATCTCTTCAAATCCCATCTTGTCAAGTCTTGTCAAATCCCATCTGTTAAAAATCCGCGCATCAAGCGCTTCCAAACCCCCCTTCCAATTCTATCATCACTCTCTCTCCCCCACCCCATCCCCTCTCATCCCTCCAAACAAAAACGTCTCTACTCCTTCTCTAAGCCTTCTCCCCATTAGCGACCTTCTTCCCCTCCCCCCTCGCCCAGTGAATCACCTCCCCTCCAACCACAAACCCCGTCCCCACCACTGCTCTCCCATACCCAATAACACCCTTAGCATCAGCCCTCTTAACCTCCCCCTCATAAGTCTTCCACAAATAATCGCTTCCCTCCTTACTCAGTGTGTATGGCGTCAACACCACCGTCCTGGCCTCATCATACAGTTCCTGTGTAGGTTTCTTCGCTGCCGGGACGCGGGCATCGAAAGCACTGAGCCCGGAGTCGGCGAGGGAATCGAGCTTGACGAGGTAAGGAGTGACGTAGGGCGCGACGGGTGTGATCAAGGGGGTGGCGTAGGGGGTTAGGGTGTCGATTGTTCGGTGGGTTAGGGAGAGGGGGGTGGTGGCGTAGGGGTGTGTGGTGATAGTGGTGTAGGCGGAGGTTAGGAGGGGGTAGGTTTGGAGGTGCTGTTGGGGGTGTTAGCTGGGTGGTTATCGATTTTGGTGGTGGGGGAGGGGAGTTTGGGGTATGAAGGGAAATGGGGGAGATAGACGTACGGAGAGGAACTGGGATTTCGACGCCACGCTCTCATTGTTGGTGGTGGTGGTGCTGTTGGACTTCTTGTCTGTGGTGATGCCGTTGGTAGACATTTTTGCTTTTGTATTGAGTTGCTGGTTGATAGCTGGCATTCTGTTTCGTGATGATAAGATATATGCGTCTTGTCTATCCGTCTATCCGTCAACTGTCTTTCTTTCTTCTTCTTCACTGAATCTGATAAATATCTGATGAAAACCAAAAGTAAGCAACAAGACAGAACCACAAACCGGAGGGATAGTGAAATATATACGCTCTCCTTGCCACAAGAAAAGGACAAGATAAGAGGGAGGCGAATAAAAAAAGTAGTTGGAATGTGATAAGAGCGTCATGGCTTGCATGTGAAACGGACAAGGGCAGCACCACGCACGAAGGTGGGATGTGGTACGTACCTTGGCAGGTGTGTGGTGTGGGTCCAAGCTCTTCCTGGTTTTGGAGATGGGGTGGGTGTGGATTTGGGCTGTGGGTGTGGATTCTGATGGATTGAAAGCGTGTGGCTGATATGTGGATTTTGTTAGGGAGTGAGTGGTGGATGTGCTGGTGGTGGTGGGGGGGAGGGGAGTGGGAGGTGGGGGGGGGAGGGGTTATATATTGTGTTGGATGTGGATTCGATGTCTGTAGGTGGGTGGGTAGGACGGGATAGACGGGGACGGGGGACGCGGACGGCGTTTGAGATGTCTGCAGTCTGCGGGATTGGGAAGACGGACGGGATGGAGGGGTGTCTAGATCGATGGGTGGGTGGATTGGATGGGCTGGATGGATTGATCGATGGGTATAGTAGAACACGGGATGCCGTGTCTAGCATACCGGAGGGGGTGGTAGATATAAGATCGGAGAGGGGAACAGGGACGGTAGATGTCTGAGGGGTGGTCTAGAGGAGGCTGATTAGGGATTGCGATTGCGATTGAGGGTATGAATGCAGGAGTGGAGTGAGCGTAGATGTTAACCGCTTGCTGCAAGGACGGAGCGGAGGGTGGTGCGAGAGAAGCAGGACAGGGAGGAAGGGAGGGGGAGGACGGCAGGGTGGGGGGTACTCGGTGGAGGGGTGAGTGATGTGATGGACTGGACTCCCGATCCCGATCCTTCCGATGTCGATGTCGATGTCGATGTCGATGTCGATGTCGTTGTCGTTGTCGTTGTCGTTGTCGTTGTCGTTATATTGCGTGCGTATGTGCGGGAAGGGAAGGGAGGTGGGATGGATGAGATACCGATGTATAGTACCAGTCTGGCTTAGGGAAGAGTGATCTCATATACCCAGGTATGTCCTCACCTCACCTCACCCAGCACCTACCAGTATGTATGTCTGTCTGTCTGTCTGTCTGTCTGTACACATGTTTAGAGAAGCCTGGATGGATGCTGGATACTAGAAGCTGGATGCTAGATGCTGGACTGGACGCTGGACTGGACGCTGGACTGGATGCTGGACTGGATGGTAGATACTAGAAGCTAGATGCAAAGACATCCCTATGTATGCATTAAGTGGAGGCATGGTCGATAGTACGCCTACCCTACTGCAGGATGTAGTCTGCAGTAGCCTCTCGATGCGGCGATGCCATGCGGTTGTACCCTGTTTAGGACGCGTTCGGTGGGGTGGGTTTTTTAACGGCGGCGATGCGTACTACTGCTAGGACAGGGAGATAAGATAGCAGGGACGAACGGTAGAGTACGGGAAAGGCAGGCAGGGCAGGGAAAGGGCAGGACAGGTAGGATCGATGGATGAGACAAGAATAGATAGTGCAGCAAAGTACGATAGAGTACATACATACGAAAAAGATCTTATCGCTGGCATGTGAAAGAGTTGAAGGCGTTACTACCACAACTACCACGACTACTCCTACTACTACCACCACCGCACACAACTTCTATCGACTACAGTACCACTGGCTGCACGTTTAGACGCCATTACATACTAACGCCCTTGCTAATCCATACAATCGAGCCCATCGAGCGCGGCCAAGGAGGTCTAGACACCCGACAGTCTGGGTTGTAGTCTAAGTAGTCCAAGTAGTCCGTCCGCTGCCGTTCATGGGAGAAGATCGTAATAGTCCTATCGAAGTCATACCCAGTCATACCAGCCACTTACCCAATACCCAATACCCAGTCATACCCATACCCAGCCATACCCAGCCATACCCAGCCATACCCAGCCATACCCAGCCATACCCAGTAGTAACTACCAGCTACCAGTACAGTACATACAACAAAAATTCCTGTATCTCAAATCTCAAATCCATCCCACTCCATCTCGTACATCCATCGCCATCCACCCACCCACGCACATGTCTAGCATGTGACAGTAACAGTCCTAACCACACAGCACAAGCACCACAGCCACGCTGCTGTGGACACACTCACTACCACTACCACTACCACTACCACTACACTAATCTACTACCACTACTAACAATAAATACGCCATACGACGGAAACGACGGGCACGGGCCTTGACAGCTGTCAGAGACTTCACGCTTCTAACCTCACACATACCATACACCCATACAGTAGCCACACTCCTATTACTTTCACACGCTCAACACCGGCGCCGGCGACGGCGAACTGTGGCGAAGTGGCTTATGTAATCCAACACATCAAAATTCCCTCGATCCACCTTCACATCTCCGAGGCCACGAGCCGACGGCGTGTGTTCCTGTTCCTGGCTACGCTCCGCTCCGAGGATCGAGGCTGAGGGTATGGCACGAGTATCAGAAGCTTGATCGTGTAGAGAACGGCCGTTTATCGGCCTTTTGCTGTCGGGGAGGCGGATGTTGTCGCCGATTGATGGTGTTGCTGTTGCTGTTGCTGTTGCTGTTGCTGTTGCTGTTGCCGGGGGATTCTCGTCACCATAGGCGAGTTGGGGGAGTGCTGTCGCCGGGAGGGAGGTTGCTGTCACTGGCCCGTTCTTCTCGCCGCCGTTCGTTCGTTCGTGGTGAGAACGGAAGGAGGGGTATGACGTCACTCTACTAATTTATTTCTCTCCTCGACATCTACTTTGTATGTATATATATATACACGGGGGTATACATAATACCTTCAGGTTTGGAATGTCTGCGTCTCCCTTTCCATGTCCGAGATCCCGCCGTGACGCTGTTGAATCCGCTGCTGCCATTATATGGGGCTTTGGGCTATCTATCGTGTCTGTTATTTCCGAGCCCCCCAGGGAGGGGGGGGGGGGTGCTGGGGATGACTGGAGGAGTTTGGATGAAGGTATTTCAGAAATATGAAGGTGTTCTATGAATCCCATCCCCCCCCCTTTCCCCATATCAAACAACCCGAACCATATCTCACGCCAACCACCACCTCCCCCATCCAAGTCTTCCGACCTAGTTTTATACGCCCCATCCTCTTTAGACGAGCATATAGCGAAGGGACAGAGACGTATTTCAGCCTCCCTCCCCCAAGGAGCCCTGGATTCGGAACGCCAAATGAACGAGCCCCCTCGCGTTCACTCGGCTGATGCGTTTGTGTGTTGGTGCTGGTGCTGCTCGCCGTGGTGTTGTCGGGTTGGTGGTGTTGCTGTTGTTGTAGGATTCTTGTCACCGCTACCTTCACGTTGTTGTTGGTGGGATTCGCTACCGTGTTGGGGGGGGGTTAGAGGTCGATATTTCGGGGGTGGGGGTGGGGGTGGATATCACGGATGCTACGAGTAGTGGTCGGGTGGTGGAGGAACGAACGACGGGTGAAGGAACTGCTCGATTCGTATTTGCGCTTTCTGCCATCAAGAGCGAGTGTTGCGTGTATCTTATTGGATTATATAGGATGCGTATGCACCACGACGGATGGGTGAGTATGGCATCGATGCGAAGCAGCTCATTGTAAGTTTTACAAACTCGATTATATCTCATCTTCAACACAGAAGGACAGTATATCACAGCTAAGTTCTACACTTTCATTCCCACCATCCATTTAACCCCCCCCTCTCCCAGCGCCTCTCTCAGATCACAACCCACAAGCCCCCCTCATCCAGTGTCTCACAACCTCATTCCCCCAGCATTAACTCTAATCCATCCATTACCACATCTCAACACCCCACACCCCCCTCCCCTTCCCTACCGTCCCCTCCTCCATCCAAAGCTATATAAACACCCAACCCCCCCCCTTCCGAATACCGCACAAAAGAAAAGCAAGCACGCAATGGAAAAGTCCGAGCTCTGAATCGTGGCGTGTGCGGTTGGTTGGGGTTTTGGTTTTACTCTGATGGATGACGGCTTCGGGGGGGGCGGGGGGGGGGGGGTGGTGCGTTGTTTGGTATGTTGTCGCCGAAGGGTGTGGTTGTTGTCGACTGTTGCTGTTGTTGTTGGTTTGTCTTGCTGTCACCGGTGTAATCATGTTGTCGGTACAACAACCCCCCACCCTCTCAGGGGTTATCAGAGCCCCATATTCCAGGCTGGGCGTAGACATCAAGGCTGCTACGCACAGTAATCTGGTGGTTGAGGAACGAGCAACAGTTCTGAAAGCGAAAGTTGGAGGTTGAATGGATGAGAGCAATGATTCCACATCCTACTCAATTATATACGATGGCAAGCGCCATACGCCAGCGAGACAAGGTGGAGGATGAATGACCACGGCATTGGTTCTAGGCTAACTCACTCTAATTATCGAAAACAGCTATCTATCTCTCATCCTAACACAAAAGTATATTACAGGTGAGTTTCACACTTTCATTTATCTACCATCCATTTGAGTCTCGCCTGTCCCAGCGCCTCGCTCGGATTATAATTACATCCCACAAGCAGCCCGACGCCAGTGTTCAACGGCTCCAACGTCGTCTTTCCAAACCATTACCACATCTCAGAATCTCACTCCCTACTTCCCCAATATCTCAAAGACCCGCATCCACCACTACCTCACCTCTCCCTCCTCCGTTTCTTCACCGAACTCCCCCCCTCCACAACCCTAACCCCCTCCCTCTCCCAATCCCCCCCATCCCCCTCCCTCTCCTTCCTCCTTCCCCCCTCCACCCTTCCCTCCCTCTCAACAACCCTCGTAACAATCCTACAAACCCCCCCTTCCATCGCCCTCCTCACTCTCCCCCACCTCTCCACATCCCTCCTCACCGCCTGCTCAAGCACCCCCTCCCCCCCGACCCACCCCTCCATCCTTCCCTCCCGCCCCTCAACCTCCGCACAAAGCCACTCCCCTCCCCTCCCAACATCCACCCACCGTCCATACTTATCCCAAAACTCCACCCGATACGGCACTCCAGGTCCAAACACGAAATCCCTCCTCAAACACCCCCTCCCATCCCCCAAAACATCCTGTACCGCTTTCCCCTCTCCCCCGACTTCGCGTAGCGGGGCAGCGATGAACAGGCTCCCCCTCTCCCACGAGCCTACAAACCCCTTATCAACCCCGCCGGGGCCGCAGACCATGGGGATGGCGATGACGAAGAAGGCCCATCGCTCGAAGGGGTGGCGGTTATAGCTCCCTGTGGGGTTCGGGATATCGATTTCGACGAACTGGAGAGCAGGGCCGCCTTCGGAGGCGGTGAAGTGGGCGAGGAGTTCGTTTTGCAGTTTTCCGGACTGTGAGTCACTACCACCACCACCAGAACCTCCACTGCTGTTATTGCTGCCGAAGGATCCGCTCACAGCGTGAATGGACAAAGAGCAGAGCTCCTCAGCCCTAACATTAGGTCTCTCAAAATACTCCTCATAAATCACTCTCAACGACCTCCCCCTCCCCACCCTCTCAGTCTGCATCCGCTGCATCGCCTGCATCGGCGTCCCAAACCCCGGTAACAGGGGACGTGGTGGCGGTACCCGGTTTTTGATATGCATCAACGTCGCCGCGGCAGTCTCCATAGGCGCCCTACTCGAATTGACACTACCCATCCCAGATGTTCCGGTGATGGATTGTAAAGCCCGGTTAGCGCTTAACACGCTCCCCCACCGATTCTTCATGTGCTCCTCGAGCAGCTGGCGCGCGCGCGCTACGTGGGCGTCGTCGGGGTTGACGCTGTAGTCCTCGCTGTACCGGGGCTCGGGGAGAGGCAACCTCGGTGCAGGGGGGAGGGTGGATGAGGCGCCGGGAGGGGGGACGAAGGTCCGGTAGGCGTTGGAGTTTGTGTAGGTCCTTCGCACGGGGGGTGAGGTGAGGGGGGAGGTGTAGGCGGGGGCGAGGGGACTGGGTGTTTCTGCGTATTGGGGGGTTTCGTGGGTTTGGAAGGTGTGTGTGGTGGTGCGGGGGGATATCAGTTCGTCGCCCTTTTGTCTTGGACTTGTGCAGTCTTCCTCCCCTACCGCGGTTTCGAAACCCGTCCACCCTGTCAATGAAGCGGGAAACTTTGATGTCCCCTCCTGATCAGCCATCAACTTATGAACCACCTCACTCGCCTCTTCATTCTCAATTTCCCCCACTGGCACCCCGCCGTCATTCTCAATTTCCCCCACTGGCACCCCGCCGAACT
Organism: Pseudogymnoascus sp. 05NY08; assembly: GCA_001662605.1. Classification (NCBI taxonomy): domain Eukaryota; kingdom Fungi; phylum Ascomycota; class Leotiomycetes; order Thelebolales; family Thelebolaceae; genus Pseudogymnoascus; species Pseudogymnoascus sp. 05NY08. The sequence goes on along the minus strand of KV458781.1, from coordinate 282,294 downwards.
CGCTGGCCCCTTCGGACATTGGGGATGTCACAACGGGGGAGGAGGGCTGGAAGTAGAGTGGCGTCAACGGCGTCTCCAGTGCGCTTCGGTAGTGTGCGCATGCTTCTGTGGTGGGTGTTGTTAGGTCTGGTGAGGAGACATGGGGGTGCAGCGGTGAGGGAGGGGTGGATGGCGTGTCGATGTAGTAGCCCCCCCTTTCCTGTCCCTGGTGGATGGGAGTGGGAGTGTTGGCGGAGGGTGAGGTTGTGGTGTGGTAGATCACGGGGGTCCTCTCATCTTTGTATGGAGCGAATGCATTAGGTGTGAATGGGTCCCCTGACTCCCAAGTTTGGTTCTCAGTGCTGTAGCATGGATACCTGATATTCTGCTCCGGAGTCTGCGAGAACGGTGTCGTAGCCGTACTACTTGTCGGTGCAGTTGCATAAATACGTGAGAAATCACCATATCTCTCTTCCTCCTCCTCCTCCGACGGCGAAGATGCGTACTGATATCCCAACCCCTTCTCTTGGAGACTAATCTGGTGGGCATGCAGTTCCGCGTTAAAGAGCGGGGCGCCGTGCGGGGAGAGGCTTGTGTAGGTCCCGCGGACGTGGGGACTTAGCTCTGCGATCCCATCGTAGCCTGGGGTAAATGGCGAGCTGGCGGGTGCGCTTGTTGGGGCTGAGATGTGGTATTGTGAGGTGTATGCGGGGTGGTTTTGTAATGGAAAAGAGCGATGGGGGTTGTTGGTGGGGTAGGGAGGGAAGGCGCGGTGTTTGGAAGGAGCGGCCATGGTGATATCGTAGTGGCAGTGAGTTGTCTGAGGAAGGAGCGTCAGTGTCGTGGAGGCAAAGGTCCAAGATTGGAAAGAACGAAATCCACTTACAGTTGAGAAAGAGCGATGGACTTTCTTATAGAAGAGGCAAGAGCGCCTTTCGTACTTTCCTTCTTTGGAAGATATGTGTTTCTGAGCTGTTCGAAGGTCTCTGTTGATTGTTCTTTTTGATAGATTCGTTGGTCTTCTACCTTTCATTTAGTAGGTTGATGGTAGAAGGTTATTGTGACATCGTGGGTGTGTGAATCAGTTATTTACTTCCACTTCCTCAAAGGGGTTGTGGGGGAGAAACGGGGAGCTGGGTTGTTGGGTCTCCTGAGGCAACACGATGGATTTGAGTATATGACATGAATTAAGCGCGACCGGGGCGTCAAATAGGGCAGGCAAATGGAGGGCAAACCGAGGTTTATTATAGCTATATTCTAGCACCTTCATTGAATGAAATCTTTATAAAGAACCCATTGCTTGCCGAATTTCCTCGTCATAACAGAATGAAAGGGGAACACCTGACGCCCCTTTTTAGGTGTCGACAGTATTTTACAGCGAGGACTACGAGGTGAATATCAGCATTCACGGGGATGATGATGGTTTTTAAAAGATGGTAATATATAAAGACATATGGTAGATCTATACCCTTCTTCAAGGCTGACTTGCTATCCTAAATAGACATCCTATTTATTCGCGCGTGGCCCGAATATCCCACAGACGGGACGGACAGGACCAAAACAAGGCAACTCCAAACGCAAACATACGCGTCTCAATGGATTATGACGGACACAAATCGCATCCAAAGGAAATCCCAACTCGTGACAACAACCAAAAGCGTCAGAGAAAGAGAATGTAAGACGCCTCCGCGACAAGGGAATGAAAAAGTAGAATTGCTGAAGCCCTGCAAAATATACCAACAAAAAAGTACCAGTAACTTCAGAAATAACAGCAAAAACCAAACCCCTCCAAAAAAAAACCACAACAAAAATAATCAAGTCCAAAAAATAAAGACCCCCACTCCATCACGCCACCCTCCTCCTCTTATTCCTGCTCGAATTAGACCTCCCCGATGGCGTCCGCCTCGTACTCTTCGCGCCACTAGCCCTGGCCGCCTCCTCCGTCCTCAGTTGCTCCCCAGGATCATCACTCTCCTTCTCTTTCTCCTTCTCTTTCTCCTTCTCTTTCTCCTTCTCTTTCTCCTTCTCTTTCTCCTTCTCTTTCTCCTTCTCTTTCTCCTTCTCTTTCTCCTTCTCTTTCTCCTTCTCCTTCTCCTTCTCCTTCTCCAGCCTCTCCGCCTCCAGCCTCTCCTTCTCCTCCTTTTCTGCATATTCCTTTTGCCTTTGCAGATATATAGCCTTATACACTATCGCTTCAGGGGAGTCGCCGAACGGGCCCAAGCCCCTCCTAACCCTATCCGCCATGATTCTCTCAGCCTCTATGGTACCAGGTGAGCGCACTCGTGGCCTTCTCTGCTGCCTTGGCGCGGGAGTACTGTTACTTGCGGCGGCGGCGGCGGCTTCTTCGGCAGCCTCTTCGGCGTCTTGCTGGGCTATGTATGCATTTTCCATCTGCTCCATCTCGATTTCCCACTGTTCCAACTCATCCAGGTTCAGGTCTTCGGGATCAGTTTGCACCTCAGATATCCATTCGAGGGTCTTGCGATCGCGGAATCCCAGCACGTACTCGAGTTCTCTGAATTTATCAAAGTACGCAGCAAGCGCATAGTGCTTTTCCTGATCCTCGGCGCCAAGCTGCGCAAAGTATCTCTCGCTCATTGCGGGGTTCCCGAGATTATAGTCTGATGCGTCACTCGAGTTGCTCGATATTTCCGCCGACCGTCTGCGGCCCCCCCGATTGACCTCATCCATCCACTCCGCTTGACGATCGTCCATCTCGAGCTGCCATGCCTTCAAATCCCTGTAGCTCAACAGAATGGGTTCCGTTCCCCGGTGCCTCCAAAAGCCATCGCCATTGCGGAACTTGAACTTAATCTCGATGTCCAGGTAGTCGCCCCAGTGCTCGACTTGCGCGAGGTGGAGTTTAAGTTCCCAGGGTTCGAGCTTCGCAAGGTCTTCGTCACTCAAGTCGCGTTTCCCAAACTTCTTGATATCGTCTCTGAGAAATTCTTTGCCATCATCATCTTCTTCTTCACTGCTATCGGAAGACGATTCATCTGGGTCGTTCCCTTCTTTAATACGACGCTCTATTGCATCCTGGCCACGCCTCTCTTCTTCCTTATCCCTAAGTACGAACTGCCATATGCGCAAATCAACCAAGATCATCGTCAGGGGATCCTGATCCTCGCCTATCCATTCGCCATTGGCATTGCGAAAGTCTAACTTAATCTCGGCATCTCTGTTTTCTTTCCTGTGCTGAATACGTGCGTAGTGAAGATCCCTTTCCGGTTGTGTGAGCTTCTGAATGTCTTCAACGCTCATGCGGTTATCCCCAATCTCTGGCGGTTGCCCTCGCTCGGGGCCTGGAGGAGGAGGGGTGCCGCCCCCGGGGGGTCCGAATCCACCACCACTATCAGTGTCATATACTGAAGGCTCTTTTTCGCTGCTGGACGTGCTGGTTCCGCCCCTTCCTGAGGGCGTTTTGCTGCTAGACGGGCTTTTACCCCTGCCACTCCCGCCGTCGACACTATCAGGCCCTGTGCCAGAACCCTCGTCGGTGCTATTCGTGCCTTCTTCGCTGGTTGATTTCACTGATTCTGCATCCCCATCGCTTGGTTCTCCGTCTTTAATATCCCGCGAGGTAGTTTTAATGTCTTCTGCCGGGTCTGTATATAGGTACGCCGAATTTGCAGCGACGCCCCACATCTCCAAGGTTCTCCGTGGAATCGTAGGGTGCTCTCTCGCAAATCTCCGAAAGAATCGATAGACTGAATCCGCGTCGTCGTCCCGGCGAGAGAGCCGTAGTGACCGAATAATCCGTGTAATACGACGATGGTGGTGGTTATCAGGGTTCGCCAGAGCTTGAAATCTGGCTTCGCGAGCGGCGTGATCTATCTTGTCGCCTTCGACGGGCGTGATCCTGCGGATGCGTCGTCCTTTATTACGATGGCGGGCGGTCTTAGTGGGATCAGAACGACCAAAAGCAATACACAAATTCGCGGGTGTAAGCTCGAGATCAAACATGGCTAGAATCTTTTTCAAGGATTCTAACATAGCCATGCGAAATTTCTTTCCGACCGGTCCACCTCCGCGTATAATACTGAATTGTTCTTTAGTGGCCACCACGGTTTTGTTGGCATGCTTACTGGGCCACGGTAGAGGGAAAAGGAGCTGGATAAAGTTGTGGCGTGTTTCTAGCTCGTCCTCTGTGTAGCTCATTACGTTCTGGATCGATACATTGTTCGGCGTCACCATGTTTCCATTGTACCAAGACACGATACTGAAGGGCTTTGGTTTCTTTGGAGGCATGGTTGCGCCTTCACGGAAATTATCCTTTGAGCGTTATTGGATATAGTAATTCTGGAATTAACGAGTGCTGTCTCGAAGGTTGTAGCATAGGTCTCCAACGGATTGGAAATAACAATATGGGTACAATATAAAACGTAAAGGAAACAAACAGAATAAAAAGGCTCATGGGTGATCCAAAGGTTTAAAAGAGAAGATTTCAGCGCCATGTTCAAGGACAATGGATCCCGGGCTCGCCATTGAGCAACGAAGCATTGCCAAATGCGGTCCAGGGGGTGCTTGCAGGCATGCTATACCTCCAAGCCATAATGAATTTCTTTCATGAAGTGAGTTGTGAGAGGTCCCAGGTCAAAGAATGCCTCCCAGGCAAGCCATGGAAGCTCAGCTGCAAGCATCGTAGATGGAAGCCAATCGACGCTTAGTGCAGGAGAAAAAAAGAAATGCGATAACTCTAATACGAAAACATACAAACCACTTGTCGACTTCTTTGTTCGTAGAATTTGTAGAATTTCTCCCTTTCTCACGAATCTTTGTTCTCGGATCTGGATGCGGCGTCTCCTCAACCCCAGCAGGGACCACCAGTGACGTCCACGCTAAGGCGGTGACCCCTGGCAGAATCGCGGGTCTCAAGCCAAGCACGAGCCCCTCCAACGACGTCTCAGAAACGACACCTTGAAACATCGACCAAGCGCCGCCAGCCTTCTCATCCCATCTTTCCCACGAAATAAATTTCCTCTATAATGCTCTCTTCCCACTTCTAGAAATATTCCCATCTGCAGGCACATAGGAATTTTCTCTCTCCTTCACCATCGACCTTCTCAATCTCTCGATTCACCGAGCATCTCTGTCTATTCACCAAGCACCTTCTCAACACCACCACCAACAATGGCCATCCACGCCCACCCCTCCCCCCCCTCCGACTCCTGGGCCTCCCCCCTCTCCATCGACCTCCTCCTCAAAGTCGCCAACGTAACCTTCCTCCACCCCTTCGTCGCCTGGATGATCCCCCTCTGCTTGCGCGCCCAAGTCTATCCCTGGACCAGCCCCGTCATGCAATCCGCGATCCTGTACGCCTCTCTCCTAACCCTCTTCTTCTTCCTCGGCGTCTTGAATCGTCAGATCGCGTACTCGAAGCCGCGGGTTGTTGATCTGGGTGAGGAGGTGATTGTGATTACGGGGGGCGCAAGTGGGCTCGGGTTGTTGGTTGCGGAGGTGTATGGCATGAGGGGGGCGACGGTGGCGGTGTTGGATGTGGTGGAGTTGGAGGCGGGGGAGGCGAGGGGGGTGACGGTTTATAAGTGTGATGTTGGGGATGCGGTACAAGTCGCCAAGGTAGCTGCGCAGATTGAGCGAGAAGTAAGCTTCCCCAAAACCCCAACCCCAATCCATCGGACAAGCCCAGTTAACCAGTCCAGCTCGGCACCCCAACAATCCTCATCAACAACGCGGGAGTTGTAAACGGTGGCACCTTACTAGATACAAGCATAGACCGCATCCAGCACAGCATCTCCGTCAACCTCCTCGCCCACTTCTACACCCTCAAAGCCTTCCTCCCCGGCATGATCCGCTCAGGCCACGGCACAATCGTCACCATCTCCAGCGTGCTCGGCACCACCGGCGCCGCGCGGCTGACCGACTACTCCGCCTCCAAAGCGGGCGTAACAGCCCTACACACCTCTCTCTCCGCTGAACTCAGACAGTATCCGGATATTAAGACAGTACTAGTGACGCCGGGACAGCTGAGCACGCCGCTGTTCGCGGGGGTGCAGACGCCGAGCGGGTTTTGGGCGCCGGTGGTGGAGCCGGTGGAGGTGGCGAAGGAGATTGTGAGGGTTGTGGATGGGGGGGGGAGTGAGGTTTTGGCGATGCCGGTTTATGCGAGGTGGGTGGGGTGGGTGAATGTGTTGCCGGTTGGGGTGCAGAGGGTGGTGAGGTGGGCGAGTGGGGTGGATAGGGGGATGGGGGGGTTTGTGGGGAGGGAGGGGAAGGGGGAGTAGGTGTGATTGAGGGCTTGGTGTGGCGCTGGCGCTGCATAATGTTTAATATTTATATATGATATAAGATATAAGATACCCTGGATTAGAATCGCTTGAGTTTTTATGTGATTTTAATGACTTGGGTTTTATTTTCGAGTAAATCTAAGAAGATATTCTGGAGTATATTCATTTATCAATATACTATTAAATCACTCCAAATGTTTTTGTGGTATCAAAAGTGAAGGTTTATAAATTAATACTAATAAAATCCATAATCATAATCCGTTAATGAGTGTATCACAACCTCTAGCAAATCCATGCCTCTAGAAAATCTACCCCCATCTACGGCCCAAAAACCAACGCCCTAACCTCAATACTCTCCCTCCCCGGCGCCCCCCCCGGCGTCCTCGGATCCACAAACGCCGAATGCGGCACCCTCCCCCCCTCCACCCCCGACCCCTCCCTCAACCCCTCACTATCAAAGCACTCCAACAAAATCCTCTCATCATTCCTCATCCCCGAAAGGTAATTCCACCTCTGCCCCTCATTAAACCTCACACTCGCCGTATACCCCACGCGATTCGGATACCTATGTTCCACCGGAATCAAATCCTCGTCCTTGACCGTGTGCGATGAGGCGAAGGAAAGGGGTTGCGCGACGATAGGGCCGTTGAGGGGGCGCCAGACGTTGATGATGCGGTAGCGGCCTTGCCAGAGCGTCTCGGCTTCGGAGGGGAGGTGCACTTTGACGCGCTCTTTGGCGGAGCTGGCGATTTGGTCGATGTGCGCTCTGTTTACGGGGCCGCGCTTGGCGTCGGGGCTGGCGCGGCGGATGGTGTGGTCGAAGATGAAGATTTTATTCGCCCCCGGGACGTTGTCGAGGAGCACTTTTTCGACCTCGGGGTAGTAGAATTCTTTGATGTGGGAGTCATCCGTGAACTCGGTCTCGCCTAGTGATTCGACGTTTTGGAGGACCGCGAAGGCGTCGCGGTCGAGGCTGTAGGTGGACTCGGAACCGCGGATGTCGTGGATTGTGACGTTGTGGGCGGTAGCGCCGTAGTTGTGCTGCGGGATGCCTTCGGGTTGCTTGTCGACCCAGTTGTAGGGGACTGAGCCGTCGGAGGGGGGTTGGTAGAAGTGAAGCTCGGCTTCGACGTTGCCGCGGGGGATGGGGTAGGTGGGGGTGGTGGTTTCGGTGAGGACGCCGGCGGCTTCGGCGCGGGCGGAGGCGGAGAGGTTGTGGGCGGGGGTGGCTTGGTGGGAGGAGACTGTGGCCATGGTGGTGGTTTGGGGTTTGGTTGCTTGGGTGGGGTGTGATGGGTGGTTATTGTTGGAGGATTAGTTGCTTGATTGAGGTATGAGGAGGTGATGTGATGTATGATAAGTGGTTATTGTTGGACGATTAGCTGCAGTTGATATGCCAGTCCGACTGAAAGACAGCGTAGAATAGTAGAGTGATAGGAAAGTAAGAAGATGAAGCAAGAGCGGGGGAACGTCTTATATATGCAGAGACAGAGATATGAATCCTCGATGCCACAAGGAAATGGCGTCAACGTGGAGTTTGATATAGTAAGCAGCAACCTACCGTGATAAAACGGATATTGTATTTCTAATACAGACTTGCTTAGAATACCCAGAATGCCTAGAATACCTCCGGCATCTCCAGGTAGAGCAGGTAGAGCAGGTAGAGCAGGTATATTCACACGTAGTTGTACTCGACAAGGCTTAAAATGGCGTATGATGGGGTATGCCATGGTATATCGGAATGCTGTGGTATGTATGGTCAGCCATCATCGACCCCTCCTTCTTTTCGGTCATGGTCACTCAGATTGTCACTTCTCGTCACTTAGCACTCTCTTAGCACTGGATGGCGCAAGATCCCATGAATCGGATATCATGGCAGCTTACTTAATCATCCTGAATTACTAATCAGTTCAAGTTGGTCCCTCTCTCTATCCCCAAATCCCCCGCTTTTTTGTCGTGTTGTAGCCTTGTAACTTTCTACTTTAGCTTTGTATCTTAGTATTGCCTAAAGTAGTTTAGTTCCACCCAATCTACAGCAACGACAGGACCCTTCCCGCCACTTGTGAGATGGTTGGACGTCAGCTGTCGAACCCTCAATTCCGCAAACAGTCAATGTAAACAAACCTGCCAGGCAACTCCAAGAGCCTCAGCAACTTTATTCATGTACATAAATATACGAAATCAATGCGGTAACTGCTCCTAGCACCATACGAGCTCGGAAAAAGACGCGTCTTTTATAATTGTTGCGAGTTGGAACGCGCTTCCGCTGTCCAAAGCTTCATGAGCAACTAGTCGAAGCTACAAATCAAGAACATGTCTTATAACATGGCAGACATTTTATCCTCCTCACCGGACCCTCTCAACGACACTCCGACCTTCTCATCACCTTCAAAATCTATCCGAAAATCGAGAGTCCGCAGATCACAGCAAATGTACGGCAGCTCGCCAACCAAACAAACGTTCGAATTGGACGTCGGCAATGACCTCTCGCCGCAGAAAATAAGGGTCACCGTCGAAGCGGAGAACAACAAGGAGAACTCCTACCCTGAATTCTCGGACCTTAGATCTCCCTCGCCGTCGCCTTACTATGCGTCTTCAAGACGCCCAAAAACGCGAACAACTACCACAACAGTCCCGCTCAAGGGCCTCTCGGATTCCGAAGAAGACAGCCCCGCCGCGCCGCCAAAACGCGGTCGCGGTCGCCCACGAAAGTCAATAGGCACCCCGGTGCCCGCGAAAACCAGAAATGTAACTCCCGGAAAGTCTCCTAGGAGGAGGAGGACACTGGGAAGTCTGGTGGATGGTGATGACGAGGAGGACTGGGATTTCGCGATTGGGAAGAGCGTCGAGGTCGGAAGAGGAAAAGGACGGTCACGGTCAAGATCTGTTAAATCGGTTACTCGAAAGACACCAGCTGCGAAATCGACTGGGTCTTCGTCGGATTTGCCGAATTCGAGCGTGGCGAACAAGAGGGGGAGAAGACAGTCGTTACTGCCGCAAGAAATCCCGATACTGGAGGACCTGACGGGACATAGCTCGCCGGCCGAGGAGTCATTTGAAGAGGTGCATCCAGACGATAACATGCCTTTGAGGCCCGTGGAACAAAATACAACGGGGTCTCATTCGGAACATTCAACCATCCGATCTACATCCTCCGGATTCGGCGAGGATATTACGGTTGCCCAATTTGACAGGGAGATAACACCTGAAGCAGAGGGCTGGTTGAGCCCAAGAGTTGTCTCTGCTATCCCCAGACACCTCCAAGCCACGGCCAGCTCGAGACGGGGGTCGCCGCTTGTTCATCAGACGGTGGAGGAAGTCTCTCGTTCATCTCTATCCGCGAATGAGATTCGCTCTAGGGAAGATCGATCCCAACAAGAAGAGGAGCACAACTATGACGACGAGGCAGAAGATGGACTCGGTGATCTCCAGGAGTTTGATACAATTCTGGAGAGTGAGGGGTTTAGCATGATATCGGTTGATTCGGTACCTTCGTTGAGGGAACACTTCAGCAGCCCTTCTATCCAGCGCAAGCCGGTCGAGTCTGTGTCTTCCTCCGAGGAACGTGAGGTGGATTACAGAAGCAACAACAGATCGTCGTCGGGCATGTCATATCAAGCGGAGGCGTCTTCGTCGAAACGTCAAAGCTTTGATAATCTGCAGGCGACGCAGAAAAGTTTGGCTGATGTTTTCGCTTCAGAGAACTCTGCTAGGGCCCAGCCTATGGCCACGAGTAGCCCGCGCGACCAGGATCATGAGGCGGATGCTAGCGAACATTTGCGAGAAGGGAGCTATGTGACTGACTCTGCTCCTCCTGCTAAGGCTACCGCTGTCTCTGTTAGCGATGCTGAACATCCTACAACACCCTGGCTTCCAACTCCCCAAGAGACACCGTCGCCAGATGCCGACTCGGCTGGAGCATCTGCCCAGGAAATCTCTCAGGAAAAAATAGCTTCAACAACGAATAGAGAAAGTGTTCATGAGTCAACCGCCGATTCGTCAATGAACATGCCTCAAATGAGATCATCACCTCCATCATTTGCAGCTCCTCGATACACATACACGGCGCATCTACGACAACGGAAATCACTAGGCCTAACCGAAACCCCATCAATCGTGTTCTCTTCACCCTCTCTACCCCCCCCAAAGCAACGACCAGCTCCGAGGGAACAACTACCAAGTACGACGGATATTAATGGAGCACCGAAACCACATTTATCTTCAAGTGTCATTGCAGGCCGTGCTCTTCAAGAAATCGTCGTTCCAAATTCGGCAAGCACCCATTCATCGTTCCTTCGCAGCCCATTCAAAAGCCCAAATGCGAGGAGGCATCCCTTATCTCCAACCGAGGAGCCAACCAAGGAGCCAACCAAGGAGCCAACCAAGGAACCAGAGGTTCAACCATCGAAACTGGACTCCTCTGTCCCCGGACTCGGACCAATGTCATGGCGTAACCTTTCTCGAAGCAGGACATTGAGCGGGGCCGCCTCTGACGAAGTGCGAAAGCCGGGCTTCATGAAGAATATCCCCTTGATTGTCGATGACCCATTCCTCGCAGAGGCATCTGAGCAATTACGCTCGCCTTCCCCGGAGGAAAAGGATGATTATTCCCTGGGACTGCCTACGCCAGGTCAGGCTAGGAATCCGCAGATTGTCAACTTGGTGACTCAGGATACGAATACGCTTCGCTATTCTGATGAGATGAGTTGGCAAGCTGAGTATCCTGCGATGAGGACGCCTCCGCGAGATGATAATGAGGGGTCTGGAAGCGGTAAGGCTACGGCTGGCTCTTCTCGCACCGAGGAGCGTCAGGCGGAATCTCAAAAGCAAAAGCAGAGAGATGCATGGCCAGAGGATAAGACTGAAACTACCCAACATCTGGGAGTAGATTTGACGCAGGTGTATGTTGTGCCATCAGACCTGCCGACGATTAACAGCACCCCACTCATTACACAAGCTCAACCCGCCCCGAAGGCCAATGTTGTCGAAGACGTGTTTGACGATGAGGACATATGGCTAGCCGAAGCGCGCAGTAACTCATCGCCATCGATTGGCAAGCATGTTGACATTGCCCCAAAGCAGGCCGCATCCGCATTGGAAAGGCCGAGACGCAGCAAACTCCCCAGTCCATGGAGGCAGAATAGCAGACGATTGGTGTATAGCGACGAACTCGCCGCTCAGGAATCATCGCCATTAAACAAGAATGAAGCCTCGACAGCAGCACTTCCAGTCGAAGCACTGAGCGCAGCACTTCCGGCGCCACCTGCATTTGCACCCAGGGCTACCTTAGTACAAAAAGACGACATCAGAGCAACCAGTGTGCTAGCTAGATTAACCCAATCGCAGCTTGCACCTAAGGCTGTTCTACTGTCGAAGAGCATTTCCAAGCCCTCCGACTTGGTTTCTGGTGCACCACAACTGGGGGCATTAAGACGGAGCATTGAACTGCCAAAGCCGCAATCGAGACCCTTCATGGCAGCAGCAGAGCGGCCACAGGCGCCACCCGTCACAGAAGATTATGACCAGACAGAGCTATCAACTTGGGACCTCCCACAGAAGCAGAATTTCAAACCGAGGATTACACCACGACAAAGCAATATCCTGGGTATTTCAGCCCTACTCGCATCCTCTCCCGTCAAGAAGCCCGAGCCTTCATATGACGAAGATGAAACCCTCGCATCACCAACGCAGACATTCCCAGCTGCCGAACAATACAACGATACAACAAACGAAGCGGACTTCACCCAAACAGACGACTCCCAATTCGCCTCAGACGAAGAAGACCAAACAAGGGAGGAGGAATACACCCAAGACCTCCCCACCTCCGAACGCTCCCCCTCCGCCCTCTCCGACCTCTCCCAACTCTCCCGCACCTCCTCCCTCGACGAATCCACCCGCCTCTCCACCACCCCCTTCCGCCCAAACCCCTACCGCCGCCCCTCCGCCCCCTCCCCTCTAAAATCCTGTCTCCGCCTCGCCAGCACCGTCTCTCCCATCAAAGCGGTCGTTTTCAGCGCCACCACCGCCACCTCCCCCTCGGTGATCAAGCCGCGGTTCATGGAGGACGCGGAGTGGGCGAAGAGTCATTGGCTTACTCTCCGTGGGATTTACTGGGATTATAAGAAGAACCCGACGCCGGAAGCTGAGATCCCGATGTCGGTGAGGGAGAGCGAGTATGCGGGGAAGACGGTGTGGGGGAGGGAGGAGGATGGGAGTGATAGTCTTGTGATGGAGGTGTGGATGGTGGATGTGGTGCATATGTTTTTGGATGAGGCGGAGGAGGTGGGGTGTTTGTGGGATGAGGCGTTTGTGTGTAAGAGGCTTTATGGGTTGGTGGGGATGGAGAGGAAGAGGGAGGCCGAAAAGAGGGCAAAGGAGGCCGAGAAGAGGAAGTTGGAGGAGGAGGCGGAGAAGAAGAAGGGGGTTTTTGGGTTGGGGATGGGGTGGTTGTGAGGAGTTGTGAGGAGTGGTGTAGAGATATGATGGTGGTGGGTTACTGTTGTATATACCTCATTGTTAGGAGTTGGTCCGGAATCACGAATTATGTTACTGTCACAAATGCAAACTTGTCCAGAGTAACTAAAAACACAAAATAATAATGCAACGCCTTGATATTCTCGATCCGCCATGTAGCGCCTCTATTTATTACAAGCCTTTTGCCTTTGCCATTCCCCCAGCTCAGCCCTCACCCCCCAAAGAAAGCCGCTCACTCAAGCTGCGACGCCTGATTCGTATAAAGCACATCCACGACGCTACTCAGCTTCGCAATCGTCGCCAACGCCGACTCATACCCCTCATCAGGCTCCGTCTCATCGAAAATAATCAGACACCCCGCCCCCTGATCCAGCACCCCAATAATCACCTTATCGAGAATCATCTGCGACAGCTTCCGCTCCACCTGCTGCTCATCCAACCCCACCATCTTGGCGATATGCGCGATCTCCACGCGCGAGAAGGGCTCGATTACTTTGATCAGGTTCTGCTCGAGCATGGAGTCGTAGAGGCGACGGAGGTGGTTGCGGATGAAGGTGTCGCTGCCCAGCTCGTACTTGTAGTCGCCCAGGGCGGCTTCGTATTCTTCGAGGGAACGGTTGGAGTGCGCGCGTGCGACGGCTTTCATGGCTTCCAGGTTCTTGCCGGCGTATTTGACGGCTTGCTTGGAGGTCATGAGCTGTGCGATGTCGTCGTTGAGGTTTAGCATGATTTTGCAGAGGAGCATGTACTGCAGCGCTGCGGTGGCCTTCGCGGGCTCATCCTGGGTATGGTACCCGTCCAGCGCCTCAATGAAGTACGAGAACGCGGTATTGAAATCCTTGTCCTCCGCATGCAGCATCCCGGATTGCATGTCCAGCCCCGCCTGGAGAAGGGGGGGGGTGTAGACAGACGCAGCGGAGGTGCGGGCGCTGGTTAGGGCGGCGCGGCCTTTGGCGACGTTGCCGAGGGCGTGGTAGACGCGGGATTCGAGGAGTTGGACTTCGACGAGGACGAGCTTGTCGTCGAGGCGCTTGAGTTCGCGAAGGAGGCTGTTGATGAGGGTGAGGGCGTCGTAGTAGGATGCCTTCGCCATGTGCAGGGCGACGAGGCGGGTCTCGAGGTTCTGGCGGAGGAAGCTGCGGCGCTCGGAGGTCGCCCATTCTATGCAGGACTTTGTGACGGAGATTTGCGTGTCGGTCGTGTTGGGGATTTTGTGGAAGAGGTCGAGGAGGGAGCGGACTGGAGGGTGTTGTTAGACTCAGGCTCTGGGGGGGAGGTTGGTGCATTGCTTACCAAGTTTGGCCGTCTTTGCCTTTGCAAACGACGACAGAACTGTCCGGCTTGTTGTGATTAAGTTAACAAGCTCATCAGTTTTCCTGTTACTGTTAGTAAAGGTCATCCAAATCCACTCGAATAAACATACTGCTCATCACGATACAGCTCTCCCAGCTTCACCAGCGCCGTCTCAAACTCCCGCACGGCCGCATCGTTGGTTGCGGATGGGGTTTTCGAGAGGATATCCTTGTATAGTGCCTCCGCTTTCCTTGGTTCTGTCTTCACCAGCTTCTCAGCTTCTATTATCCGATCTGAATCTACCGGCGCCATTTTGATGTTGTGTGATTGAGGTGGTTTGGCGTACCGTCTTGCGTAGCTGCAGTCGCCTTGGGCGACAGCTTGACGCGCTAGCGCATAGTCACGTGCTCGTCGATAAAGCATCCCTGCTCGAAAAAGTTCGAGACGAGGCTTCGATAGACGGCCTCTGCGAATTTTGAATGAACCAACAATAAATGGGAAGCCAACTGTTCAGCACATCATGGTATGTAAAGGAGTACTTTTTAATAAGGGGAAATAGTGTTAATACTCGAATTTAGAAGATTAAAGCGCTCACGCGCTCAGCGGCCACGGCGCAAGCCCCAGGTTCTGATGTCGCCAGACAGCCTCGCAACCTTGATCCAGCATTACATCCCTTCGAAAGAGCGAGAGAATATACTCGTGCGCTCAATGCGACAAAGCTGGAGCGTATGTTTGCCGCCCCATTCATTGGACAACTCGGCAAGGGCCATGTGGACGGAGTCTACACCATGGCGAAGGACCCGAATTCCCTGCACCGATTTGCAAGTGGCAGTGGCGACGGAATAGTAAAGGTCTGGGATTTGACTAGCAGGGAGGAGATTTGGAATGTCGGTGCGCATGAGAATATCGTGAAGAGTATGAGTTGGACGAGAGACCAGAAGCTCTTGACCTGCGCCTCGGATCGGTCGATCAAGCTCTTCGATCCTTACAACACACCCTCTGGAACAGCCCCATTAGCAACATGGTTGGGTACGAATGCCTTTACCGGGATATCGCATCACAGGTCGCAGAATTCTTTTGCGGCTTCGTCGGGAGTTATTTCTATCTACGACCTCGAGAGGTTTACCGCCCCGCCAGAGGTGCTCAAGTGGCCAACGTCCACAGACACCATCACCACCGTGCAATTCAACCAAGTCGAGACCTCCATCCTCGCCTCCTGCGCAACAGACAGGTCGATCGTACTCTACGACCTACGCACCTCAATGCCCCTCGCAAAGACAGTGCTAAACTTCGCATCCAACGCCATCGCCTGGAACCCCATGGAAGCCTTCAACTTCGCCGTAGCAAACGAAGACCACAACATCTACGTCTTCGACATGAGGAAGATGAACAAAGCCCTTAACGTTCTCAAGGACCACGTCGCAGCAGTCATGGACGTCGAGTACAGCCCCACCGGCGAGGAACTCGTGAGCGCCTCCTACGACCGCACCATCCGCATCTGGAAGGCGCGCAGCGGACACTCTAGAGACATCTACCACACCAAGCGTATGCAGCGTGTTTTCTCCACCAAGTTCACTCCGGATTCGAAATACATTCTCTCCGGCTCCGACGACGGTAACATCCGCTTATGGCGCGCCGAGTCGTCGAGACGCGAGGGTATCAAATCCGCCAAGCAACGACAGTCGTTAGAGTACAACGCCGCTCTGTCGGAGAGGTATCAGCATATGCCCGAGATCCGCCGTATCAAGAGACACAGACATGTGCCGAAGGTGATTAAGAAGGCT
Organism: Pseudogymnoascus sp. 05NY08; assembly: GCA_001662605.1. Taxonomy (NCBI): domain Eukaryota; kingdom Fungi; phylum Ascomycota; class Leotiomycetes; order Thelebolales; family Thelebolaceae; genus Pseudogymnoascus; species Pseudogymnoascus sp. 05NY08. The sequence continues at coordinate 266,519 of KV458781.1, read as the reverse complement.
GGGGAGATCAAGTCTGAGGAGCTTAAGGCTATCAAGCGCAAGATTGAGAATGAGCGGAAGCATACGAAGAAGCAGTTCCAGAAGAGGAAGCCAGAGCGTGAGAAGATGGTGTTGGTCAACGAAAAGTAAAATTTTGTGGGCGGGGGGGTTTTTGGGGAACATACCAGGCGTTGTTGGGTTGGTCGGTGCAGCATTTGTTTGGAGTTGGGTTATATAGGCACTCCCAGTGTACGGGACTAAGTACAAAAGATTCACGACTATTGGCGTGAGGCAGCCTTCTTCCGACTGTTCAGTGAGAATATATTGTATGTCTATTCTTCGTGAAGGGGTGGTAAAAAGACAGTGGTAAGCTTGCAACTCTCTTATGCACTTATACCAATCATTTTGTTTCTTATTTCATACTTCAACTGGCAAGGCACTGTTGGTTTCACAATTGTATGCACCTCAGTTATATTTAACAATTTCATTATTCATCCTACTTGACCCCAAACGGGCCAAGTGCACTACGCTCAAAAACCTCTCCTTCCACGCTCTAAGCAGAAGCAGCACTCTCAGCGGCCAGCGCCTCGTTCCTCGACACACTAGCCGGGTCCAGATACGGCCTCTCACCCAAGCTCACCGCGCGGTTCCCCTTCCTCTCTCCATAGTTACCCTCGAGGTAATCCGGAGTAGCAGCATGGTACACACTCCTGTTATCCCAGATAGCGAGATCATTCGGGTTCTGCCACCTATGACGGACCTGCAGATCATGGTTATCAACCAACAATCTCACGAACCACGCCAGAAGCGCCTCGCTCTCGAGCTCGCTCACGTCGTTTACCTTGGCGACGTGCTGACCGACGGCAAAGACGGATTTCCACCCGGTAACGGGGTTGGTGCGGATGACGGGGTGGATGGCCTCGAGGAGCTCGCCGACGTTCTCGGGGGCGCCGCGGGTTTCGCTGTAGATATTGAATCCGTTCCTGTCCGCGGCCTCGTTGAAGCCGGGTTGTGCGTAGGTGGCGGTTAGGGTCTCGAGGAATTTCTGGTATGGTTCGGAGATGCGGTCGTATAGCTCGTAGCCGGAGGCCCAGAGGGTGTCTGTGGTTTTATTGTCAGCTTTGGCTCGAGTTTTGGGGGTGTTATTTTAGGACTTACCACCGCCGGTCGAGGGAAGCTCAACGAGTCTGAGGATGGAGTAGTCGGAGGGGATGGGCTCGAAGGTGATGTCCGAGTGCCAGCCAATCTTTCCGTTCTGCTTCTTCACGCCCTGGTTGTATAGCTTCGACTTTGAGTTGAAGTAGATCTTCTTCGCCTGCTCGGATGAGATGACGCTGATCTCGTCATCCTTTCCTCCGTGCTCCCTTCCTGCGTTTGCGACAGGGTGGATGTGAAGCTTGGAAGTCTCGGGCTTGCCAGAGAGCTCGCCGAGGCGCTGTGCGAGTTGCTTCTGGAGGTCGTCGGTAAGGTTGTCTTGGGCGCGGAAAAAGACGACACCACGCTGGGAGACTGGAGATTTGTTAGCACTTCCTATTCTGCGTATCGTTAGGTTTTGGAAACATACTGGTGATGGCAAGGTCTCTGAGCAGCTCGTCAGAGTTCTCGGCCGTCAAGACAGCGGCGAGGTCAACGTCTGCGTATTCACGCCCAATCACTGGGGTCACTTCAAAGTTCTTCCATGAGTCGATGGCACCGCTGAGCTTCAGGGGCGCCTTGATGTAGCTGGCAGCTGGGACAGCCGCTGGCTTGACGGCCTCCTCAGCTGGCACTTCAGCAGCCGAGGCCTCAACAGCCGGAGCTTGAACAGCTGGGGCAGTCTCGACAGCTGGGGCTTGGACAGCCGGAGCTTCCTCAACCTTCTCAACAGGATTCTGCTCCTCGGAGTTACCAAGCCTAACAGCTCCAAGCTTCTCCTGGATGTGCTCAGCAGTCTGCACGACGGACTCCGGAACGACTTGCTCAATAGAAGGAGCCATGATGTCTAAGTCTTGATAGGTACTGGTGGTATTGAAATAGCTGTTGGCTTCTGTGGCTTCGGTCGAGTAGGATAGTTGGAAGAGATGACTATAAAACAGAGTCCGGGAGATATATTTGCGACTCTGGCTTGGATGGCATATATATATATTTCGTGAGAGAATAGCTCGCTATGCATGCAAGATCGCAATGACGCCAGATGGCAGCCTATGGCGACGATATCGATGCTCGTGCTCCTCATTGAAGCATTCTTTGGAGCTGTCGGCGACAACTACCATGCTTTGCCCGTCCTCGACGCTACCCCGCCATGCGTATCCTCATGGCGCCTTGTTTCTACATCGGCGTCGGCGGTCCCATCAACCCCGCTATCGAGGGTACTGTAAATCAGCGCGTCCTAAGTGGCTACGCAGCTCGATCACGAAACCTCACATCTACCTAGTGGATTGAAATAGACGGCGGTCGGTGGTTGACTTCTCCGTACCGTGAAGCAGGGTAGGTTTCAAAGGTCGAGCTATGAGGAGGCTTCGGCGTCTTAGGAAGAGTTGACCGATGGCGGATGGGTGATTGCGAAGGCGTCAGAAGACGTCAACGCGTTACTCAGATGGACTGGTCAGTCTGATCAATCAGTGTGGTCGCTAACGACACTAGAGTTGGGCATGGTAGCTTCGTAATGTGGTGAAATGTGGTGGTTGATGGCATGGGAGTGATATGATAACACTGTGTGGGTTATGGCGTGCTAATTATATATAGAGAATGTCAACACGGGCAATCCAACTTTAAGCACCGACGCCGGCGAGCCAGAAAGGAGATAGCTTGTATATAATTTGATCAGAGCAATTGGTCATATGATATTGTTTTGTAGTTGTCGTGGCAATTGAGCTTACGACTTAATTTAGAGATTCATGTCAATCAGAATGAAGCTATTTGAATAATAAATTTTCTTGCCATTGATATGCTTCAGCTGGTATCTTTGCAATAATGAATAAATAAAAATATACAAGGTCCCAATCCAAACGCCGCGAATGCTGATACAGCTCCTATCGCACATATATGATACGTGATAACGCCTTATGCTCCCCTACATTGAGGCAGCGCTCAACCTGTTCCAAAAGCTTACTCCTTCTCCCTGTCTGCAGCAGTGTCTACTGCAATAGGCACCGCATTCGTTGTTCTCAACCACTCGCCATTGAAGGCGTTAATAAGCCAGTTATTCAGTTCTGCATTATATTAGTATGTATACAACATGTGGCCGGATATTATAGGGGTAAACTTACTGTCGTACACAATCTTGTTCGCGTTGTGAAAATAAATACCATGGTCGCTGTCGGGGAAGACGTGGACATCATAGTTCTCCACGCCGGCCAAATCTAGTCGGTCGAGGAGTGCCAATGTGTTTTGCATATGCACATTGTCGTCCGCAACGCCGTGCATGATCAAGAATCGGACATTCTTCTGCAACGCAGCTGCGTCGCTGACAGTTGCGTTGTCGTATCCCCCAGGGTTCTCCTGGGGAGTGTGCATATATCGCTCTGTATAGATGGAATCGTAATACCTCCAGTCTGTCACTGGAGCAACAGCCATACCGTATTGGAAGGTCTTGCCGGCGTCCTGCTCAAGCGTCTTGAGGGTCATGAATCCACCATACGACCATCCCCATATAGCAAGACGAGACGCATCGACATAAGGCTTTGCAGCCCAGATCTTTGCTGTCTCGATCTGATCGCGTGCCTCCCAGTGCCCCAGGTCACCTCGGATGATGCAACGCGCTTTGCGCCCGATGAAGCCTGTGCCGCGACCGTCAACTGTAACAACGATATATCCCAAGTTGGCAGCAACATATGCTTGGAAGTCGACGTTGAATTTCTTGTTGACTGTTTGTGAACCTGGGCCTCCATACAAGTGGAAAAGCACCGGGTACTTCTTCTTCTTGTCGAAATGAGGCGGGCGGCGCTCAATGACTTGTAAGTTAAACCCGTCAATTGTAACGTTGGAGTATATATTTTCGGGTAGGTCGTGCTTCTTGGCCATCCTCTCCAGTCCTTTGTTTTCCTCTACAATTTTTTCGTAGGAGTCGGGATTGCTCGGCGTGCTAATGACCCTTTGCCATGGAATAGCAGGACCTTCATAGCCAAGTAAGACGTATCCAGCGCCGCTGGAGAACGAGCCACCGTAATAGCCCTCTTTGGAAGTATCAGTGAGGGCCTTTAGACCAGTCCCATCTAGTTTGACACTGTAAATGTGGCGCTGAATCGGCGACTCCTTGGTGGATACAAGATACACCAGGTTCTTCTTCAGATCCACAGCTGATGGAGCCGACTCGACCTCCCAGTCTCCGGAAGTAAGTAGAACTGGCGTGGCATTATCCAGGGGCGTGAAGTAACCGAGGTGATCATAGTTCTCGTGGATTATCGTGTCGATATAACCATCGTGGGCCCTTCCATTTGAAGGATCTGCTGGAATGTAACGAGTCTTCTGAGAAACCTCGAACCATCCGCCATCAAGCTCAGCCACATTAACAGTACGCACAGTCTTGCCTGAGCGGCTCAACACATCTACCAAAACGACTTGTAAAATGTCGCTTTCGCGGTTGGTCTCCTTAACGATTGCTTTTCCTGTCGAACCTGCCCAGATGACTTCGGTGATAAGACGGGTGTCGTCGGCAAATTCATCTGCAGTCTTAACGTCGAAGACATCGCCCTTGGCAACATCATAAAACCGGAGAGAGACTATGGGATTCGGAGCCCCAGCCTTTGGGTACTTAATCTGCCTGACTTCTGGGTAGTTCTCTTCTCCAGGGGCGGCATCCGTCCCACTCGGTCTCTTTATGAAATACTGGACTGGATATTCTGGCACTTGAGATTCATTTGTCCTGAGGAACGCGACATATTTTCCATCTTCAGCCCACCATGTCGCACTGTTGCCGGAGAAAACTTCCTCTTCATAGACCCAGTCGGGAATACCGTAGAACAAGTCCTTGTTACCATCTGTCGTGATAGGTATGACAGTTGGTGAAGATAGCTTCCTGAGGAACATGTTGTTGTCTCTTGTAAACACGATGGCATCGCTCTGTGGGCTCCAGCTTGCCAACTGAACTCTACCACGGAGGTTGGTTGGGTCCAGAGGCTGAGCGGTTTGAGTCTCAACATCGAAGATCCAGTATCGGGCATAAAAGGAATGCCTCCAGTTGCTCTCAACGTCGGTAGCAATGAGAACATGCTTAAGGTTCTTGCTTGGCCAGACTTTGGACGGACGAAGGCTTTCGCTCCCCGATGTAAACTCTCCTGTCTTCATCAACGTAACACTGATTGCAGAGCTACCCTGTGTCACATTATCCCCGCGCACATCGTCGACAACGAGGTAGTCCTTGCCACTCGCACCTTGCTCAAGAAGCAGTCCGTCTTCGCCATTGGCGCCCTCGATCCAGCTGATGCCGTGCCTTTGCGCGCGCCACTGCCCGCCAAGAACCTGTGGCAGGGTAACTTTATTCCCGTTGCCGATATTGGGCGCACTTGGATTGTGAGGGGCATCGGATACGGGATGTTGAATGAGAAATAGAACAGTTCCCAGAGCCCATGCGGCGACGAATATTCCCCCAGCAATCCAGACAAGCTTTGTGCACCATCTGCTGCTTCCCTTGCCGCTGGTTATAAGGCCATTTTCGAGGTCTTGCTGCTTTTCCTCTTCGGTATCCATTGAGGACGCTTCCATATGGTCGCTGTAGGGTCGAGACCCGTTCTGGGCTGGTAACCTCGAGGCCTTGGCTTGGCTCTTGTTTTGTTCATCGATTCGTTGAAACACCAGGCTAGTCGTCGATGCTGAAGATATCGAATCGATTGAGGCCCGTGATTGGGCCTCATGATTGTTGTCTAAAAGCCCTGCGGCTTCTTCTTCGCGTCCCACCATGGTCGGAAGCTTTGTATGTGATAGTCGTTGCAGGCGACTGCTGTGTAAATTGCCAAGCTATGAGTCGGCCAGTTTTAGTAACCAAGTCCCATTTGTGTGAAACGCCGGGAAAAATATGCAGATATATATCTCAATTAAGGGTTCCCAGGAAATGTTATTGAGAACCCCTTTGGAAATAAACTCACGATTCGATCGATGGTCTTTGTCCCGGACAGTTGCAGGCGGCTCAGGTCTGGAACCCCCCTGTACGTGACGCGATCGGGTAATTGGCTAAAACTGGAGATCTGCTGCGAGGCTACGAGGCTGGATTTGATACATCGATTCCCCCGAATCTCGATACGGATATCAAAACGATGGATCTCTTTCTTGTTTTAGGAGGCCACGTCCCAAAAAATAGCCATTTCAAGCATAGGAATTATTCCTTAGGTTCATTCTCTGCATTTGAACCCTAATTTCAAAACCCTTTCTCCATACCCCATTGTCATATTTAGCTCCATACTATCGGAGCACGGCACCCTACCATCCGATCGATATGTTGATAGCGCTGCCGCGCCCCAATCCCGGGATTTCCTTAATTCTCTGAAATACATTTTTCATAAAGCGGGAGCTGGTTTTACCAACACTTTGAGCCCGGCAACTACGAATCCAACGCATAATAGAGCCCGCGACTTCAATCATACATATAAGGAGCGATAATGGCAGCAATTTAGCGCGCGTTTTTGGTTCCCTAACAGCAAGCCACCCGGGCTTCGCATTTCTTGGAGTCCAGGACATCAATCCTTCGCAGCCATGGACATTGCGGCGCGGCGCATATCAGCCAACACATTGGTGACGGCAGCATCAAAGAGAATCGCCTTGGCGGAATATGCCATTCCCACGCTCTGTGCCCAACGATCAACAGGACGAAGAAATCTTACAACCCCCTCTCTTCGAACGAAAGCACCCTCACAACGGCAGCATAACCTCCTAACGCCCATAGAGAAGCGACAAGAATACAGCTCCACGCCAGCTACGTCCCCACCACCTCGATTCTCATATGGGATTGCAGCCTCATTCACAGCGAAAGACAAACGCTTCAAGCCGAAAGATAACGTGCTTCACTTCGAACCCCGCCCAATCCCGGTCAAGCGGCGAACGAACAGAAAAGACCGCCCTGCTTCCGGCCAAGATGCTTTTTTTGTCTCTCAGCTCGGCGACAGCGGCGACGTGGCAATGGGTGTTGCGGATGGAGTAGGTGGCTGGGCAGACTCAGGAGTGGACCCGGCGGATTTCTCCCATGGCTTCTGCGACTACATGGCATTCGAAGCCAATAATTACGATACGGAATCGGGGGAGGCACTCAGTGCGATGGGATTAATGCAGGAAGGATACAATGATGTGGTCAATGACAAGACCATTAGAGCGGGAGGCAGCACAGCATGCGTCGCAATCGCGAGGACGGATGGAAGTCTGGATGTTGCGAATTTGGGCGACTCGGGCTTTCTCCAGCTTCGGTTGAATGCGGTGCACTATAACTCCGAACCTCAGACACACGCTTTCAACACCCCCTACCAACTAGCCATCATACCAAGATCGATGCGGATGATGACCCAGGCTTTTGGAGGAACGCAGTTGGATGATATGCCAAAGGATTCTGCAGTCTCCAAGCACAGCTTGCGCCACGGGGACGTGCTCATCTTTGCAACGGACGGCGTGTGGGATAATCTCAACAGCAACGATATCCTTCGGCTTGTCAGCAAGCTGATGGTAGGGGCAAATGCGTGGACTCACAGTGATGAGGGTATTAACGTTACAGATCGCCTATCCGATTATATTATGAAGGATGATTCGAAAGGATCTGACCAGGTTAAATCGTTGCAGTCGTTCCTGGCGATGGGGATAGCGAGCGCAGCAAAGGCGGCCAGTATTAATAGGAGGGTTGATGGGCCGTTTGCGAAAGAGGTGCAGAAGCACTACCCGCATGAGATGTGGACTGGTGGGAAGGTCGATGATATATGTGTGGTTGTTGCTGTGGTTGTGGAAGACGGGAAATAAATCGTCCAGGGCTTGGATGGAAATGGGCGTTTCTGGATGAATTATTGGGTCAGATGAGAATATAGACTGCGAGGTCCAGGCTCGCCGCCGAAGGTAATTAGATTAATTGTCCAAAGATAAATATATATAGCATTTATATCAAAGACATACATATTATGATACTGCGCTGTCATTTGTTTTTTAAGAGCCAAGGCCATTGACGTGTGAAGTAAACGAGTTTTCAAGCAAAATGACCCCAAACAGAAAAAAAACATTTAAACATCCTTCTCCTTTACAATTATTTATTATTTGTACCATCCCAAATGGCATCCCCTAACAGTGCCAAATCCTCTCCCAGAGATAAGCCTCACAATCGGCGTGCCAAGATTTCATGGTCGTAGCGCCTGATTAGTCAGCCAGATTTTGAGATTCTCGAGCGCCCTGAACCACCAACTTTTATAGACCAGCTGCTGCAATTGGCATCGCAGGCCACATTCAAGACCGAAAAATGTTCAGCAGAGCATTAAGACGAGCGGTGCAGGAGGTACGGGTGCCCTCCTCGACACTCCCGCCCACTTTCCTCCTCCCAAGCCAGGCACGATACTTCAACTCGACAGAACAGCACGTTGAGCCCCCGACCGCGCAGCCTCCTTTGGCGTCTCATTCTCCCATCTCGACTGAGGCCATTGCGTCTGCTGCTGAAATCAAGGCTGCTCAGCCGACCGCACCATCTACTCCCTACGCCGTCACGGAATCGGTCAAGGAGCTCCTGCCGCTGCTTAATGCGCAACCGTCGAAATTCATAACGGCGCTCATCCACGGCCGTCCATACCTCCTCACAGTAGGAGATAGCGTCCGTCTCCCATTCCATATGCCGGGCGTTGTGCCAGGCGACGTCCTCCGACTTAACCGCGCATCCGCTATTGGCAGCAGAGACTACACATTGAAGGGGCAACCACACGTGGACGAGAGGGCGTTCGAATGTAGGGCTATCGTGATGGGGACGGAGGGCGAGCCGGCACGGATTAAGATTAAGAAGAAGCAGAGGAATCGGAGGACGAAGACTGTTATCAGCAAGCACAAGTTTACGGTGTTGAAGTTGTCTGAGTTGAGGGTTAAGGATTTGGCGGAGATTGAGCAATAGATAGGCAATAGCGAGAGGGCAGGCTACGGGGAATAGATGGGGGATTTGATGGGGGGAATAGGGAAGGACTATGTTGTATGATTATTGCAGTATATACTGTCATGCGGCGAGAGGCATGTGTAACTATCAATTGTGTTATTCTATCTCACTAGAGAAGCAACTGTAAAACGACCCTGCTGTATGTACATGCATGTGATCGTTTCCTTTTGGCTGCAAGTATTTACATGTCTCTGTGTGCACTTATTACCAGTGCACAGATTATGTTAATTCATTGCTGATCAGATTTGGGTATCTCTATACATCTAACTCGACATGTCCTTCATCTCGAATTTGAAAGGCCTTCCTCATAAATGCCAGTTCAGTCCCGTTTCACCTCAAACAACACCTTCGTCAACTCCCTAATCTCCTCGCTCTCATTCTCGGCCAACGCAGCCGTAACCCCCTGCAGCGTCTCAGCACCCAGCCCCTCCTTCCGCCGACTGTAAATATCAATCCCCGCCGGCGTAAACAGCGTCTTCTGGAAATACGTCACAGCCCAGCCTTCCCCCTCCTCTCCGTTTCCTCCCCCGCCATACCCCAAGAACTGCCAATGGCTGCTCGCAATCATCAACCACCCCTTCCCTCTCCAACTCCACGCCCCGTCACCCGCGGGCGTATCGATGCCAGAGACCGTCTTGAGATTGGGGCTCGTAAGGCCCTGGTAGGTCACCGTGTCGTCGAGCTTGGGGCTGGCGTCTTCTGAGAGAGGTGCGTAGGTTATGGCGACGTTGCGGGCTTTTTTCCACATGGGGAGCGTGGAGTGGGTAACGTGCCAGGTTCCTGTGATGCTGTCGCGAGGGGGGACGAAGGTTGCGGAGGATGGAGACGAGGGCGCGCCGCGTTCTTTGGGAGCCCGTATTTGGATGCTGGAAGCAGCACTGGGTGCAGCCGCAACTGCTTCGACGGCGACTGGGTCTGACATTGTTTGGAGGGGTGAGTTGTTGATAGTTTCAGAGGCAGGGTCTCGTGAGAAGCTGGTTTTGATAACGCGGTAGTTGCGGATCCGACAAACTATATGAGCACTCCGGGATATTATACACTGTTTAGAAGATTTCTTTTGCCAGCTAATTTTTTTCTTAACTTGCAACACGTACAAAAAATTGAAGTGCTGGCTAGACGCAAAGCCCAAGATCTGAGACAAGGTGAGAGCACCTAATGCATGGTAAAGCACGGACCCCTGCTAGCTTTCCTCCCCAGAATCTGGACGTGAATTCCTATCTCGTCACCTGACCTACAATACTACACTCACCTTAAGCATCCTGTAATACTTTGTCCTCCAAAACAACAAGGATGGACCCTTCTTACGCCTCGTCGGACGATGAAGCCGATGCCATGGCGGCAGCCATGGGCTTCTCCTCTTTCGGCACCCAGGGACCACCCAAAAAACGGAAGTTCAACCCCAAGAGCGATGCCTTCATCGAGGGCCAAGACCTGGAAGCTGTGGACAAAGGGGGCAAAAAGGGGCAGGGAAGCGGAGGGAACCAGATTCCGCTAGGAAGACCAAGGCAATTGGGTGTACCATCACAGGCCTCAGCAGAAGCGGCGAAAAATGACGAGGAAATTGCACTGGATGATGATGAGGGACCGCAGTACGTGGATGAGGACGACGAGGGGCCGAGATATTTGGACACCAGTCGTCCGCCGCCTGTTATGGATGGGATAGGGAGGAATGAAGATGAGATTCTGCTGGATGAAGATGAAGACGAGCAAGGCCCAGGCTACGTCGATACCAGCTTGCCACCACCAAACGAGGCAGCTCGTGAAGCACAAGAGAAGATCGATGCCATCTTATCCTCAACAGGAAGCTCTGCGGCCCCAGTCCCTCCGAAGCAAAAGCAGAAGGCCAAAAAACCGCAGAGTTCTGGACTTGGAGCTTTTATGAACGCGTTGAAGACGCCTGTCGTCGCGCCACCGGGATCCAGCATAGCACCAGCGCCCGGGACGACGCCAATACTGCAAACCCCAGCAGTGGCCTCACTACCGCAGCGCCCACCGCCACCTTCTCCAAGTACTATGGGGCCGCCGGGAGCATCAATGGGAAGGAGTCAGAATGCGGGCCAGAGGGGGCAGAGGAATGAGCTGTGGTATATAGGCTATTACGATCCGAGCTTTAATGATAATCCCTGGAGAGGGCTGGAGAAGGAAAATGGGCTGCCGGAGGTTGGGACGTGGATTGAAAGGCCTCAGAGGGGTCAGGGTCAGACGGCGTAAATGGTCGTAGAAGCCGGGCAATCACATGCATATTAGCTTGAGGTTGGGCTGACAATCACAATAACATTGCAACAAATCACACATCAGTTCTCCCCGTGTTCAACCATATTCTTCAACTATCTTTTATTTTTCTCGGCGTCTTCTTTACCCTCTCAAGTTGTCTCACGCCCGTATCCAGCACTTGGGAAGCGTGCAATTACGATGTCAAGACATTCATAGTGTGAACAAAATTAAGCTGGTAGGTAGAAATCAGAGCCGCAGATGCCCGTAATATCCTGCGCTCATCTCCCCCGTCTTTGGACTTCGGAGTCTTTTTTTTGGGTATAGCAAAGATATGTAAACGGGGCTTGTTTTTTTTCTCCGGCCGAAGCACCGACCATGTTGTGGCAACTGCCTACTGTACTCTGTACCCACGCATGGTGTCAAATGAATGGGATTAACGAACCCGCCTTCCCAACTCCGATGAAGCACAAGAACGAGGAAAAAATATGCGCCAAAGAAAACGGCCTCTCCCAAGATTGGTTGGTGTAATTCCATTACATGTATTCTAGTCGTACTGGAAAAGGACGCTGATGGATTCGCCGTGGTATACCCTTCGGATCGACTCTGCGAAAATGCCGCCAATCTCTAGTACTTCGAGTTTCGGGCACAGGCGCTTGTGCTCTTCTTGTGGGACACTGTTAGTGACGATGACTTTGTCGATGGCGCTGGCGTTGATGCGGGCGATGGCGTCACCGCTGAAAACTCCGTGCGTGAGGAGAGCGTAGACGTAGGTGGCGCCCTCTCTCTTTACAAGCTTGGCAGCGCGGGTAATGGTGTTGGATGTATCAGCGAGATCATCGATGATAATGGCGACCCGGCCAGCGACATCTCCCACAAGCATCATGGTGGCGTTTTGGCGGTCAGTGATGCGAGTCGGTCGACGTTCCTAGGGGTTTAATTAGTTTGTAGCCTCGGTCAAGAAGCAGACTATGTTACCTTATGAATCAGGGCGAAGTCCATGTTCAAGCCGTCGGCAATGGCTGTCGCACGCTTTGCACCGCCGGCATCTGGACTGACGATAACGGCATCTTTGAAGTTTGGAATATGTTGCTGGATATATCTCTTGAGAAGTGGCTTGCCGTAAAGATTGTCGACGGGGATATCGAAGAAGCCTTGGTATTGCGGGTCGTGAAGGTCCATGGTGATGATGTGGTCCGCTCCAGCGCAGGTAAGCAGGTCTGCGACAAGGGTGCCCGCTTGAGCAACCCACTGCTTGTATCCAGGCTTCGGCTGGAAAAACGCGGCATTGTTGATGACTGCGTTGTTCTCGTAGTCGTGAGTCGTAAAGTGGGGTGTTTGGGCACCCTTCTCTTCCCTGACTGATCCGTTGCTGCTATCGCTCGTATCCTGTCGCCTTGGCGGGGTAATACCATTCGACACGTTATCCTCTAATGACGACTTTCCAAGCTTCTTGTGCAAGTTTCCGATGCCATTCGCCAAGCCTTGACTCTGTGGCTGAGACAAGCTCGGTGTAGCTGGACGACTCTCGAAGGAAAAGTCAGTCCGGTTAACGTCTGTTGGATTTCGGGTTAGAGGCGCTCCAACCTTATTATAAGGAATATCCGGCTGCCTCGAGTAGGGAAATAGCGGTAGGACTGCGGTGACTCGCTTTGCCGAGCCGGTTTTGCACGCGGAGATCATGATGCATAAGTCGATGAAGTTGTCGTTGACCTTCCCACCACCTGACTGAATGATGTAGACATCCTTTCCTCTGACTGAGTCTTGAATCTCAAGTCGACTTTCACCGACCGAGAACTTTTTGAGGATTCGATCACAGGCAGCAACGCCAAGAGTATTGCAAATCGTCTCGACAAGCTGAGGATGCGAGTTGCCACCCAGTATGACGATGTTTCTGGTCATCGTGAAAAGGTCGGAGTATTTATTTTGTATCTTTCAAGGTAGTAGGTCTGCTAGTTAAGCAAACTTATTCGCCGGTAAGGAGCAGGTGAGCTGATGGGTGAATTATTTCGTTGTCCGATGTTTCCCGTTTACGTTCGATCGGATAAGGAAAAGTCGGTATGAGGGGTGACTTGAGGATGCGGTGAAGGCAGAGGGGAGAGTAGTGGTTAAGCACTTTCGAATGTAAAGTTTGCTTTCAACATTTGGAATATTGGTGCTTTTGAAAACACAGGAATTTTGAGGTTGTTTCCTCCGGCTGGAGAGGAAAACGAGGAATTGCGAAATGGCGGCTCAATCGTAGTTTCGGCGCGAGGTCAAGGAAAAAAGTTGTGCCCCACCCCAATCAATGCGGAATGTTAGAGCTTTGACATAAATGGCGCATTAAAAACCTAATCAGCCTCACCGCCTCGGCAGAATTCACTCCGATAAACGCATACTGAAGTTGCTCATGCGGCCAAAAAGTTTGAAGGAAGGTCCGTGCGTATAGTGCAGTAGTTGGGAATTAAATAGTAAAAATGAAGCTGATGGGAATTACTCTCGGAGTTTTAATTCTTGAGTATCTGGTGTGTGAAAAGGCGTATTAGAAGATCAAAGGTCGTTCTTTAATTCACAGCTACTGTAATCACTTTAAGCGGCGATGGTGTCTCAACGGTGTCCAACAAACTAAAACGCCGCCTCGCTAATCCATCTTCAAGCTGCCCAAATACTGCCCATATAAACACCCACGTCGCACCTTCCATATTATCCAGGCCCTTATATCTCGTACTGTACAAAAGAATAAAGAGGCGACTCAGCAGTAACTCGTCTGGCTGATCAGGGTTCTGTTTCACTGTCTGAACACCAACTCGAAGCCTCTGAGACAACGCCGCCGCGGGGTCGCAAACCAGAATGAAGATCCTTGAGGCCCAGTCAGCGGTCTTAACAAACTATGAAGTTTTTACCCATCTGTCAGAATTGAGAGAGAGGTATGCGAAGGAGCGCAAAAATAAGAGAGGTGAGAATAGCCAGCGTTCAAACCAGCACATACACTCTGCAAATAAATCTACTCGACCCCGCCCTCAATGCCTTTCCTGGCTGGTATGCTAACCCACTCTCCAGGACCGGGAAATCTACAGACCATAGTCATGGAGCTCATGGACTACTTCGAGAAGCCTCCATCCCCACTGGGGAGCAAGCCCCTACCCTACAACAAAGACACTATCCGTACTCTCTTGGAGCGCCTCCGTCCGTACGACCTCACAAAAGCCGAGATAATCATGATTATGAACAATAGGCCAATGAGCCCTGCGGTGCTGAATATCCTGATCCAAGAATTTGACGACCGGTTCTACGAAGATGTCGACGGTATTCGCGACGATATCCTCAATATCGTTGCAGAGGTGCTCGGGACACCCGATCAAAAGGATAGGCAGATCATGGCAGCCGAAGCAAGTGGGCATAGGGAAAAGGACAATGAAGCGAAGCTGGCAAGGAATGAAGATATAAAGATGGAAGGGCAGCAATAGAAGGGACATAATGGTTGGGTTGGTATTTAGCATTGCGTGGAGTTCTCACACGGGGTATATAGGCGCTGGGACAAATCACATAACTTCAGAGTGTCTGAAAATTTCACAATATGGTTCTTTACATTATCAAACATCCACCCTCACTGAGACCTTGCAGCCCATCTACTTTGTTCGTTGTCTGTGCACCAGTCTTGCAGATATCTTCCCAAGCTTCCTTCAAAAGCTCGCCCGTGACTGCTGAGCACTCTATATACTTATCACATCTCATCTCTTGGGCAATTCTATAGGCTTCTTGGGGATAGATGATCCCGTTCGGGTCTGTCTCGCTACGCAAATCGCGCTTCAAGCCAAGCACAATTATTGGAAGCTCTCGTTCCAACATAAATGACTTGATAGTCTCATTGATCCACTAGAAATACGTTAGACACTGTATATCAATAGCCTCGCTGATAGTAAGCTAAGATTGGAAATGATATCCTTACATATCTCTGCATATTAATCATGCTCAACCTCTGGCTCACATCAAAGCACAACACGACTACATCGGGTTGCAAGAGCTTCCAATTTTCAGGGCTTGCGGTATCATAAAGCTGAAAGCGAAACGGGCGATTGCAAAACTTTATATCATAAACAAATGGTTGGTCGCCATCACGAAGAGTCGCAATGTGTCTGTCGGTCTGTTGCCCCGCGGCGCCTTGGCTTATCCGCCTGGGATTTGTTTAGCTTGGATCGATCATGACCGATTCAAGACTCACGAGAAGAACGTCGACTTTCCACATCCAGCATCGCCGAGGAATAGAATAGAGACCACAGGCGAATCGGGATCGGAATCGGCCATCGAATGGTGGTTGAATAGTGAAAGACGTACGGACGTCTAAATCCATTGTTATCTTATCGATAAGCCAGGCCCAGAAGTGGGACCGAAGAGCACAGAGTTCAGGGACTCGGCGATTAATATGTCGCTCCGCGTCTACCCAAAAAAAGTCTTTGGGTACGACTCAGGAACCCAACTGACTCCCAGGCCACCAGAGGCCTTGAGATGAGAACCTCGCAACTGCGCAACTGGAGGAAGTCTTTAAAATATATTGGCGACTCAAAAAATAGGCATTTTCACGCCTCAACACCACAACTCCTTACCCATTTTGAAATCGAAAGGAGGAAGAAGGCGGCAAGATTCGCCCTTCAAAACATGGCAGCCCCGCCTGTAGAGAAAATAAACTACAAAGAGTGGTCTCACGAAAATCTCATAAAACGAGTGACAGAGTTGGAGCACAACTTAAAGCTCAAGAATGCACAGTTGGTGGCAACCTAAACTTATTTCCCAACCTAGCTAATGACCATGCAGCTATCCCGTCGCGACACCAGCAAAGAGCTACAAGAAAGTGCGCACAGAAAAGGCCTTCGACCCCTCTAGATACTCTACCCGCCTCATCGCGCTGAAATTGGCATATCTGGGAAAGGAGTACAACGGCTTCGAGCACCATCTAAACAACAAGACACGGTTACCAACCGTCGAGGAGAAAATATGGGAGGCGCTCGTTAAAGCACGGCTCATATTCCCCAAAGGCGCATCTCTGGATAACCGCGATGGCAGCGGTGAAATAAACTGGGATGGATGCGAGTATTCGAAGTGCGGGCGTACCGACAAGGGTGTCAGTGCATTCGGCCAGGTCATCGGCCTGAGAGTCAGGAGTAATAGGCCTCTACCAAAGCACACGGCCGTGGGACCTAAGGATGAGACGGATGATTTTCGCCACACAAAGCCCCGCGATGGGGCAGTTGAGATGGCTTCGCCTGCTCTTCGTCCTAGCATTGAAGAGTCAAGGTCACAGGTCACGCCGGAATTGAGCATCGATGATCCAGAACTCGAGGAACCTCTCGACTTCGACCCAATTGGGGATGAGCTACCATATTGCCACCTATTAAACCGCCTCCTTCCTCCAGATATCCGCATCTTGGCATGGTGCCCCGCGCCGCCTCTAGGCTTCTCAGCCCGGTTCAGTTGCAAAGAGAGGCAGTATAAGTACTTCTTCACGCAGCCAGCGTTCGCACCGCCACCAGAGAATCCAAACATCAAAAGTACTAATAAAAACACCAATGTAAAGGATGGATGGCTCGATATCGAAGCCATGCGTGAAGCGGCTGGTTACTTCGTTGGATCTCACGATTTCAGGAACTTCTGCAAGATTGATGGCAGCAAACAGATAGAGAATTTCGAGCGGACCATGTTTTTCGCCGATATCTTGGAAGTGGACGACACAACCCCAACATTGGACTTCGTAGGGAAGAAGGAATTTCTTCCCGCTGCCTCTATTACTGGGCCAAGCGAAAATATATCTCCAAAAGTGTATACCTTTACTCTCCATGGTTCGGCATTCCTATGGCATCAAGTCCGCTGCATGGTAGCCATTCTCTTTTTGGTTGGCCAGGGCCTGGAAAAACCAACCATCATAAAGGAGCTGCTTAACGTTGAGAAGAGCCCGTCCCGGCCAGCCTATGAAATGGCACAGGATTCACCACTTGTTCTTTGGGACTGCGTTTTCCCTCATGAAGATGATCCTAGTCGAGAGAACGCCATCCAATGGCTGCACGTTGGTGATGAACCCGGCCGCGGCGACACGAAATGGGGCACGACCGGCCTAATGGAAGATCTTTGGAAAGTCTGGCGAGAGAGAAAGATCGATGAGGTGCTTGCAAGTAACCTCCTCGGCGCAGTTGCGAGACAAGGAGGTGCTATTGAAGGTCTGACAAGCGATCACTGGGCGAAGGTTGCCAGGAGCCAGAAGGTCTATGACGGGAACAACAAGCCGAAATTGACTGGACAGTACACTCCAGTCATGAAGAAGCCGCTGATGGAGACGGCCCAGGTGATCAACGAGAAGTACGCCGTACGCAAAGGCTTCGAGGATTCTGCGGACCTGAAGAAGCAGGGCTTCAGAAGGATGAATAATCCTAGTGACGACGCAGACGAGTAGAACATTTAACAATCCATATATTCATCATTAGACTCATTCCCTTCCATCTATGCCATCCCAACATTAAACATCCTATGCCTTCCCATTACTAGCTTTATCTACAGCTTTTGCTCGACCACATAAACACTGCCTCCCTCCCCTCCAAACCTCCTCAACAACTCTCCGCCTTGGTAACGTTTTGGGAAAGACAACCACCACCTCCCTTCCCCCCTCCACAACCACAACCAAGTAGTACCTAACCTCAAACCCGCGAAACGCCTCGTTAATGAGCAGATCTTGAATCTTTTGGGTCGGGATAAACTGCGTCGATGCGCCCGTAAGATACGTCGACGAGCTCGAGCAAGTCTGAATCCCAAGGCCGCGCAGGACCAGCAAGGATTCCTGGGAATGGATGCGCAGGATGGACACATAGGCGAATGCAGCTGCTAGCGGGAGCAGGATGAAAAAAGGGACGAGAGAAGCCACATGCGTGGCTGCGAGGCCGAGTTTCGAAGCATGGAGAAGGGCGAGGGAGTGGCAGAAGTAGTCTAGGCTGAGGATATCAGGCGTGGGAAAATATGGTAATATCGATGGCGCGGAGGGGTAGAGCTGCCATTTGCAGAATAGGAGGAGGGCGATGCTCAGGAGGAGGAGCACGCGGATGGTGGCTAAGATGCCGAGAAGAAGGCGGAACGAGAGCGTGGAAGGCGGGCGCGTGGAAACGATATATTCAACTGTTGTGGGAGAGGGCCTCCGCACGCGGAGGGTGGGTGCGACAGTTAACATTTGGCAATGGCTGGCTGCATCTTTGGTTGTGCCGTGAAAGGAAGCTGTTGGTGCTGGGGTAGCTCAGCACATGGATATTTACAGACACTCGAAGCTTATCGATAAGGAATATGTGGTCGAGGGTGGAGTTGATGGATGACAACAGATCAGGATTTCCGTTACATAGATCACAGTATTTCAGTACAAAATCTCTTGAATGAACCATAGTGCTTTAATATTCCTATGTTTCTGACAGTAGTCCCAGTAATTCCTTCTAAACGCCCTCATGATACCGTCCCGCCGCCTCCCAGCATTGAAGAGCTTTAATTAATCTCCAGTATCAATCTCCAAGTCCAGCTGCACCCCATTGCTAACCCCGTAATCCTCCAGCGTTAGTTGATCCTTGAATGGTCGCTCTCCCTGTCTCTTCAACATAATCTCATGTGGCTGTCTTCCAATGCGCGCCGCAACCTGAGCTTTGAACAGCCTGACCGGATCGCTCGCAAGGCATGGAATCGCCGCCTTCGTTCCCAACCGATCATTGATATGAACGATAATCATAGGTTCACCACTTGCAACCGGCGCAGCAGCAGCAGCAGCTGCCGCCCTTGCTGGTGGCTTCGAAGTGTCTGCCGTGGCGCCCTTCTCCGTCTTCGACGAGCTCCCAAACTTATCAGCCACCGACGGCCCAAACTTGGCAGCAACCCCGAATTTATCTTCGACCGACGACCCCTTGGCCGCTGGTTCACGTCTTCTAGGCGATGGCGAACGGTTTCGGTAGCCTCGCTCAAGGCGCTTGGGCTCCTCGGGGCGGTCCTCGTCGCGGCGCTTCTCTTTCCATTTGAAGCCGCTCTTCTTGGGTTTGTCGCGAGGCTCGCGGTCGCGGGTTCGTTCTCTTTCGCTGTCGCGATCTCGGTCGCGGGGTTTTTCTTGTCGGTCTGGCGATCGGCTGCGTCGCCGCGGGGGCGAGCGCCGTGGTGCGGGTGACCGCGACCTGGAACGAGGCATGGTGTTGACTGTTTGACGAGAGGTGGTGTACAATGGCGGGGAGAAGAAGTTGTAAGGCCACAGGCTTGACAGGCGAACGGCCAACACCAACACATCAAAATATATCATTCCACAGCTCATTCGCCTTAATTCACCTACACATTTATGGTTATCATTTCAAACATAATTTTCAGTCTCATTCCATGAAAGTAGTAATATTTTTACGCAATAAATATACAGCGTCGTCGTATCGTCATTCGCAGGTACGCTTTAAACTAATCAAATCCCTTAAACTCCTGCTTATCCATCTCAAGCAATGCCTTCTGCTCCATCTTTGTCTTCTTCCTCACCTGCTCCAATAACGACTGCAATTCGTTCTCCTTCTCTCTCTCCTCGGCAGTCATCTTCTCCACCCTCTCCGCCTCTCTCTTCCGCTTCTTTTTCTCCCTCCTGTCCTCTTTCAAACCCTGTGCATCGTGCTTCGCGCTCCATGCACTCCTCTCCTTCTTCCTTGCAAGCTGCTCTGCAGTTGGTACATACGGACCGGCATTCTTCGCCTCCTCCATAGCAACTATGCGCGCCTTCTCCCGGATCTTATCCTTGTATTCGTACTCTGACATGTGGAGCTTGACACCTAGGCTCTTGTCTCCATCCCACTTCTTCAACTCCGGCATCTTTGGGAGCTTTACCAGCCCCCACGCATGACCAAGCTCAGTCCAGTCCAAGTCTGCGACCCGGAATATACTGCTGGCAGTGTGCTTGCTGTAACTTTTGACCCACGACACAAAGCCACGCTGGCCCTTATCGTGCAGGGCGCGATCATCCAAGACCTCCTTGCGCAGACGATCAGTTATAGTACGCACGTCCTTCTCACTGATCTTCACCTCCGGTGTCGTCAGCTCACTAATCGGCGTCTTTCGGATCTCCAAGAATGGGATGTAGTCCTCTTCTCGGCCCGGTTGCAGGAAGATAACACTCAGTCCCTTGCGGCCAGCGCGTCCAGCACGGCCGCAGCGATGGAGGAAAGCCTTGGGGTCGGAAGGTGGGTCGATTTGGACTACCAGATCGACTTGTGGGATATCGAGGCCACGGGCGGCCACATCAGTAGTGAGAAGGACCATGGGAGTGACGGAGTTGAGGAATTTAGTGAAGTTCTTGGTGCGCACGGCAGGAGGGTGTTTGCCGTGGAGGGGAACCAGAGAGAAGGTAGGCGGTAGAACAGCGATGAGGAGATGCTGGAAGTAGTCGACGGCTGCGCAGGTGGAAAGGTAGACGATGGTTTTCTGTGGTTTGGGGTCTAGATTATCCAAGAGTGAGAGTAATGCGGGTACTTTCTCGGGCGGGCGTGTGAGTAGGTAGGACATCTGTAATGATGCTGGTGTCCGTTTATCGTCGCCGCTGAGTGATTTTACTTTCACAGCGATTTTGACTGGGTTGCGGAGGCCAACACGGACAATCTCGCCAACTGCTTCTGAAACAGAGGCACTGAAGAGTCCAGTGCGGCGTTGTTTTGGGAGGCGGGCGAGAATGCGCTGGAGGTCATCTTTGAATCCCAGATCAAGGAGACGGTCTGCTTCGTCAAGGACGAGGACTTCAAACGACGATTGAGGGCAGTGGACATGCGGAGAGGATAGCAGTTCGAGAAGGCGGCCAGGCGTGGAAATGAGAAGGTTTGGGCTGTTCTTGAGGAATGCGCTCAAGTCTTGGGCTGGGGTGGTTGTTCCTCCGAGGAGGAGTTGAGGGACAACTGAGAGTGTCGACGCCGGGAAAGGTACCGCATCTTCGGATGGATTCAACTTTGCTGCTGATGGGGCGTGGAAACCAAGGAGCGACAACAGGACGGTGTGTAGTTGAGTAGCCAACTCTCGAGTAGGAGAGATGATTATTGCGCCGACGTGATGCTTCTTCAATGGTTCTTGGATTCGCAATAGCTTCTCAACTACTGGTATTAAAAACGATAGAGTCTTTCCGCTTCCAGTAACAGCCTAGATTTTTTAGTTATTATTTTGACAATTAATCTGAGCATTCCAACGAACCTCTACAACAACGTCTTTATTTCCCATGAACAGTGGAATTGTCGAGGCTTGGACTGGTGTCATGCGCGTGAAGCCCATTGTCTTGATCGCATTGAGAGTCCAGTCGGACAGTGGAGGAGTGAGCGCATCCCACGCCCGGGGATCCTTCTTGGTCACATCCTTTGCTGGCATGTCGCCGTATGTCTGCTCTTTTCTCAGCTTGAGCGTATCGAAGCTCCCCGCCGTATCAAAGATATGTGGTCGTGGTCGAAAATGTCCGCTGAATTAATTTTCTTATCGTTATCGATAGCGCACGTGACTAATGGCCCCCATTGCACATGCCTGGTGTTGATTTCCTACCTGTGATAATAGAAATTGGAGAAATGAGGTCAGGGACTAAGTAAACAAATGCAGGCATCTCTATTAAATCTCCGTATACAGATAGATAAACTAAACACTCATATAAAACACCCTCTAACGTCCTCGCGTTGAATCTAAGCCAAAAAATTGCCATCGTAAAAATCTTATACGTCGGCGCCTCGGACAAAAGAAGGCTGCCGTCATCCACCTTTTCGTCACTTTTTCATAATCTTAGCGGCCTTGTGCCTGTACCTGGTCAGCAACCAACATATGCCACGACATCCTTCTCTTGCTCTCACATCCTATTCCCTATAACATAATAACCGTGGCAGCCAGCTCATGAAATATTTGGCAGAATCTCCATTTCTATGAAGATGCAACGCAGCCCTGCTCTGTACATATCGCTCCACTGGAGCCAATAGCGCAGTCCACCGCTACAATTACGAACCTAACGACACACGACACTCAACTCCACTTTACATATAATATACTACGACTGCGAAATATCCGGCGAAATATCGTCGGCGTTGCACCTTGCTGGGCGCTACCGACCTTTGACCATATGATGCCTCCGCGCGCGATCCCGGCAACTCCGAGGGTGATTTCACCGTCGCCCACCCCCTCCGAGACGTCACAGGATGGATATTCTGGTCCGATGACACGCGCATCCGCGAGAAAGCGCGTAAATACACCCCAGGCTATTCATGAAGATCTCGACGACGAGTCATCAGACTCCAGCACCGATGCGACTGGCAGAAGGCCGAGGCCGAAGAGCAGAAGCCCGGTCAGGGTTCGCAAGACAAGCGGAATCTCCAAAGCCCAGCAACCCAACGGGGTGCCAGAAATACAAGATGAGGCATTATTAAGTCCAGCAAAGCTTTCGCCATCGACGGCCTGGAGTTGGCGCGAGTTCAGTCGCAGCCCGAGCCCTCTCGGCTTGATTCCGATCCACAAACAATTCCGCGCCTTTATTCACAGGCACGAGGTACCCAGGAAAGCACTGCATGTGTCGATTGGGTTCTTCACATTATGGGCATACGTCTCCGGAAAGCAAACCAGCGCCATCCCACCTTATCTGATGGCTGCCCTTGTACCTATCGCCGCGACAGACTATTTAAGGTTTAGGTTCCCATACCTGAATCGAATATATGTAAGGGCACTCGGTGCTCTCATGCGCGAGACGGAGTACAACTCATGGAACGGCGTCATATGGTATCTACTCGGTACATGGACCGTACTCTACTTCCTTCCCAAAGACGTCAGTGTCGTTGCAGTACTACTCCTCAGTTGGTGTGATACAGCTGCAAGCACTTTCGGTCGGGCTTGGGGCAGATACACTCCACGGATCAGGAAAGGAAAATCCCTTGCTGGCACTGCCGCAGCATTTATTGTGGGTGTTGTGACTGCTGTGGGTTTCTGGGGATGGCTGGCCCCGCGAACTGGGCCGTTCCCTGGTGATGAGGAGTGGCCATTTATGTTCACAGGTGTACTGAGACTGCCTGGCGCCATCCAGAACGCTCTGAGCCTCACTGACTCTCAGGGTTCAATTGGAGGAGGAGTTGCACTTGCAGTAATGAGCGTGTGGACGGGATTTGTGGCAGCGGCCAGCGAAGCTGTTGATATCTTTGGCTGGGATGACAACCTAACCATACCAGTTCTGAGTGGTATCGGTATCTGGGGCTTCCTCAAGGTCTTTGGTTAGAAAGACAGAGAGATCTATGATAACGCTCAGCATTGGACAGAACGAATAGCACATCACATGTATTATAGTAGACGAATATCCCAATTACCACCCTTACCACTAGGCAGCACTCCACGTTTTGAGACCTTCTTGTGCCTCCAGACCTGGTTTCGGTTTCGTCAGTATCTCTTCCGATGCACGAATTCCTTCAGTGGTTGTGACGAGATATTTTTGAATTTGTGTCCAGCCCATGTTTCGTGCCACAGGTGCCAGCCGCCTCGTCCAGCTTCATTGGTTCCTGGCATGTATAGGCCACCTCAAGCCCGAAGCCCTGCATATTCGCCGGCTTCTTCCTACGACCATTTGATCGCAGAAAATATGCGGGCTTACTCCGTCCTTGGCCAACGAATGCAGCCTTGTGGCATTCCGTTCCAATGTTCCAATGTATTAGCTGAGGATCTAGGGGGAAAACGTGCCGCGGGGCATGATACTTGCCCGTAAAATGTACTGTAACATCCATGGGAGCACTCTTGTGTTCCCATAACACAAAGCCACAAAGGTTTTTTTTGATACCGCAGTTGTATCACATAGCCTATCACAGCAGAAAATGGCATTTTCCAAGCTGTCTTGCTTGATGCGTTCCGATCGGACATTACAAAGTGATGTCAGGGACGAATTTATGTTTTTCTCCAATAAAAAAATTAAATATTCTGGACACACAATACAAATCTTCCACGCCACAGCCCGACGATGCACTTCTGCCTGACATCATTGATTATTCTGTTTTCCCGGGCCCTTGGGATTTCCCATACATTTCCCACAAATGTCCCCCAATATCGGGCATGTTAATATCAACGCTGAGACAACAACCTTCATAGGATCTTCCCACATTTCTCCCATTCTCCCACTTTCCAGTGCTGCTTTATCCAGTCGGACTAGCGTCACCGCGCTTGAAGTGTATCATCGCCTTAATCAAGTCGCCTCACAACTTTCGTTCCCTGAGACCAGCATCTGACTGGACAATGCCCGTCTACCGTCCCCCCCCATCCCCTCCCCTTATCCACCAATACCAGGTGTGCCGACGGAGCAAAACTCGAATGACGGCTATCTGTGATCAATAGAAACTGCCCCTGAGACCAATCCCCGTAGATGGCGTCAACCAGGGTCCTCCAGGGTCTTCCAGGATCCATGGCCGGACCACCACACTTACAGGAAATAGGACCGTGGGAGGACGGGACCGGCGGCTAAGGAGAGCGGAGCTCCCGGAACTGAGGAGGAGGATGGGGTGAAGGGGGGTGTTCAGCCTATCTCTGGAGTCCCTCGAGCGGGGTCAAGAGAATGACACGAGGACGCAAAGGGAAGGAATAGGGTCAAACCTATTCAACCCTCCCTCCATCGAGCCTGTCCCTGAAGCGAGGAGGAAGGAGGAAAAAGTATAAAAGGGAGGTCAGAATCCTCGATGGAGGACTTTCCTCCTTCTTCCTTTCCTATCATTCACATACCTCCGTTTGCACAGTAACTACCCAGAGCACATACTCTTTCAAGCACCTCACTCACACACCTCGTCGTCGTCTCACCAGCAAACAGAAACACACACCACCTCACCGCTATCACATACTCTTGTCTATACACCAAGGTTATACCAAACCTCAGTTCATCTAACATCCATACACCGAACGCTATCATCCCCCCTGCCACCATTTCTCAAACCGCACAGTCTCAATTTATTGTTTCCATCAAACCATCAAAATGGCCACTTACACTTATGCCGTCACCTCCCCCATCGCCATGACCTCCAAGTCGCAATATTATCATCCTGCGCCTATTAGCCGCAGTTACGCTGTCTCACCACCAGAGACCGCTGATTCGGTCACATCCGGCTCCGCCACTGGCCCCTCATACTCGGTTTCTGGATACAGCACTACTCCTTCCTACGCCAGCAGCGAGTACGAGACGAGGAACTCAGCGAACGGAATCGATCTCCAGGAATACGTCAGCGAGCGATTCTCCAACATGAACTTTGACCCACTTCCGCTGGATCGCAGTTTGGCCACCCAAGCACAGGCGTGAGTTCTATTTTCTTTTGGGGGCCCTGGCGCATTACCCCTCATTACCCCGCCATTAGCGGAACCGCCCCCTTTTCACTTCCAGTGAGAATCCAACATTTTGGATTCTGTGGTGCGCGGAAAAGTGATAGCTGATTGATATTTTTTTCTCGCCGAAATCAACGAATGCATAACTGACTAAATTACAGATCCGGCAAACTCAACAACAAGCAGCGCGAGATTGAGGAGCTGCGCGCAAAAGCACAGGCTCGTCTTGCGAAATCTCGCGCCAGAATGCAGACTGGATTCCAGGATGTCAAGGAGGTGAAGAGGGATTTGGAGTGGAGCCAGAAGCACGTTTCGTAAGTTTTGCCCTTAATAGTTCATTTTGCAATCCAGAACTCTATTGTCCTGGAATGCTGGTTTCACCGGTTTTGGATCGTTCTCAATGGGATCTGCGAAATTCTGCCTGTTGCGATCCAAATTGCACAGATAGAAACAACAGAATCTCGCCGCTTTCGACCTTCCAAAGCAAGGAAATTTGAGAACATAGCTAATGCCATTCCCAGTGCTCTCACAAGCAAAACCTCGCGAAAGCACCCCCAAGAGTATAAACAAGCCCGCGCGCGTTACCCATCACCAGAGTACTAGTTCTCGTCAACACGGAAACTTCTCTTTTTCAATTCCCTCACCATTCATCTTTTTTTGTTTACGTCGGCGTTGCAAAAACCCTCGTCGTCGCCATTTTCGAGTGGCTGGCGGAGCGGAGCGGAACACCGCCTCCTTCCGCCCAATAGCCGCGCACAACCTTGTCCGGCACACTCGCTGCTGCTTTATCACGACCATCACGAGCTTCTGATTTGAGAGTTAGCGCTAGGGCTGCAGATTCTGCTACCGGGGGGTCTGCTGCGCGGGGTTAGCCAGGGGGGTTCGCTCTGGCTAGGGCGGCCTAGGCTGGCTTGGGGTGCGGAGGGGGTAAAATCGGGGCGAAAATCGGGTTTTGGATAGGCTATTTTGCGCAGTTTTGAGCGAGAAGGGCGTCCCAGTCGCCCAGATAGGGTGGTTTAGCGCTGTTTCGGGGGTCTTTTCTGCCCCTTCAGGAAGGGATTTGAGCGCTTGGGTGGGTGCTTTGCCTATTCGGGCCCGTGTATTGATCGATTGGGCGTCTTGGAGGTTCTTTCTTACTCGTTTTGGTAGGGTTAGGCTGTTTATATGACTTTAATGATATCCACGTACTTATTATGGCACTGTTGCCCATGAAACTTCCGGATATGGTGCGTGACAGTCCGAGTTTGGGCTTAGGCTGGTGATACTGGCAGGCTGTATAAATGCACGTGCACATCTCTCTAGAAAGTAGAGTAAGCAGAATGGATGAGGAGGCTGGCCTCACGTGGAAGAAACTGAAAGGTTGAGGTGTGGTGTGGTACAACGAAAGGGGAAGCTACCCCTGGATAAGCATTCATGTTATCGTATGAAGGTTAAATATATATATGGTAGGGGCAACAGAAGCAGCTTACGGAACATACCAAGGCAGAAACACTGGTCACATAGACATCACACAATGGCACCAAATGACACACAAAATAGATGCGGCCGAGGACAGCTTCCAGTAATGCATTATTGCGTAATTCCTCCGACAAGCTTCGCATTCCATATAGTACGCGTCCCAAGACAAAGGAATCAAAACACATGCCAGCACAGGGCTTTCCCTCAACCGCCGAACGACTGCAACAGCGGCCCAGTATCTTTCCCTCATAAGTGTCAGACACGCGAATCCTCAATCAGGCAACGACATGATGGGGTAGCAAATCGTTTCTTTTTCTACAGTTTGACCTGTAATAAGACCTAGAAGACAGACATCTACCAGTCCTCAGTGGCGGCCTTTGGGTCAGCAGCGGCCCAGTCGGTGGTGGTGCCAGCTGGCTGAGCAGCCCACTCAGCACCAGCCTCTCCATCCCATCCAGCACCAGCAGCAGCAGCGGCACCAGTCGCGGCAGCAGTGGCAGCGAAAGCACCGGCAGCTGGGCCGGAGACCTCCCAGTCAGCGGCACCAGCGGAAGCGAAGCCGGTATCAATGGCAGCGGCTCCGACCTCCTCAGCACCGGGGACCTTGGCCTCCTCGGCGATCTCCTTGTTCTCCTCGGCCTCAGGGTCGCGGTAGAAGTAAAGATCGACCATGACGTCCCAGTCGGCCTCACGGTTGGCGATGGTACCTCTCAGGCGGAGGACCTCACGGGCAAGCATCCACCAGACGAGACCGATGGAGTGGCGGGCCTTGTTGTTGGTTGGGATGGCAACATCGACGAACTCAGTTGGGGAGTCAGTGTCGCAAAGGGCAATGACTGGGATGTTGACGTAGGAAGCCTCCTTGATGGCCTGGGCATCGGTACGGGGGTCGGTAACGATGATCAGACGGGGCTCCTTGAAAGAGCGGGTGATGTAGTTGGTGAAGTTACCGGGGGTGAAGCGACCGGCGATGGCGACGGCACCGGTGTGGTGGGCGAACTTCAGGACAGCGCGCTGTCCGTATGGGCGAGCGGAGATAACGCAGATGTCGGCGGGGTTGTCGATGGCTGCGATGATACGGGCAGCGAGGACAATCTTCTCCCTAAGCGTATACGTTAATACCAAATTCCAGCGCAAATAGCAGAAACTATGCGTAGCATATTAAAGCGTCTCTTACCAGGTCTTGCCAATGTTGATGACATTGATTCCATCCGGGCGAGTCTTCCAGAGGTAGTTCTCCATGTGAACCTGCATGTTCTTGGAGCCCAAGTGGCATTGAGCTGCGAGGAGCATCTCAATGTCCTGGGAGGTGGCATTGAAAATGGGGGGGAGTTGAGAAGGAGCCATTTTGACGGTTGATCTGGTACCTGGTAAGACCGTGGTGTTGTGGTTGAGGGAAGATGAGGAGGAAAAAGACGTGAAGGAGGAAAAGTTCACGATAATTATTTGGCGATACTCAGTGTGCGTCGGCCCCTCGTAGGGTTTCGCGACGATGCCCGAAAGAGTTTAGCGTTTTGCAAAAACCACTAACCTCAACACAGACTAGTTCATATTAACCATTGGCGACGCCCGAGAAAATAGCTGTGTCTATGAGGCCGGGATTCAGGTCAGGAGGAAGTAAAGCAACCAGCCATGCCGCCTCAAATACCGTTGCTGGCGCGCTTTGGCGCTCTGTCATGTATGTGGTACACACAATTCTATAATGCCACAAGTTGCTAATATTCCTCAGTATGCGCACGACCTGCTCTGAAGCCTGCAGTCGCCGGTCCAGTATCAAAGATATCTGTCGCCAATGCGTCCACGACAAAGAGACGACACCGTGATCCATATGCTTTGGCCCAAGCACGCCAAAGGAAGGCAGTCAATGTCAAAAGGCGAGATGAGTTGAATGCGGAGCGTGAAGCCGCCCTTGGCGACCCAGTTCGTGGCATCTCAACGCCCTTTGTCGAGTCCTTCAAGACTGTCACCCCAATTCAAGGGCTGGACAGGAATCCTACACGCCACCTAAACCACTTTATCAAACCCTCTGAAGTCGAGACGGCCCTGCAGCACTCATTCATCCTGACGCAACCT
Organism: Pseudogymnoascus sp. 05NY08; assembly: GCA_001662605.1. Taxonomy (NCBI): domain Eukaryota; kingdom Fungi; phylum Ascomycota; class Leotiomycetes; order Thelebolales; family Thelebolaceae; genus Pseudogymnoascus; species Pseudogymnoascus sp. 05NY08. The sequence goes on along the minus strand of KV458781.1, from coordinate 237,424 downwards.
GTTGTCTCCGAAAACCGAGACATTATCGACCCAGAGCTGGAAGCCCAGCAGATCCGCAAGCATGCCGAAGATCACGAGCGAGCCACAGCTGCAGTTCATCGCATTATTGCGTTGGAGAACGGAAACCAGAAGGATAGGACGAGAGCCAACATTCGACGCTGCATTGATACTTTCGGCCGCCACAACACCGATGGTGTCCTAAAACCTCGTGCGGCTGGAGTTCTTGAGCCAAAGTTGGAGATGGAGAAGACACCCCGCGCTGGCCCAGATACTGGTAGCTCCGAAGTTCAAATAGCCATCTTGACGGCCAAGATCAAGGTCCTTGCGGACCACATGTTGTTGAAGGGGCGCCAAAAGGATAAGGTCAACAAGAGGAACCTCAGGCTACTGGTGCACAGGAGGCAGAAGTTGTTACAGTATCTCAGGAAGAAGGAGCGAGGAGGCGACCGTTGGCTGAATCTAATCTCGACGTTGGGCCTGACTGAGGGAACGTGGAAGGGTGAAATCAGTTTGTAAAATAGCATCATATGTCGTTAAGGCGCAATGTACAATAAGGATCGAGTAGGTAGACTCGATTGTGAATTATGTAAAACTACCAATGTCCCATTCGCCTATTGCGCCTATCTTACTGTTTTCTAACCCGTGCAAAATGAAAGCAGGACGACGTATCGAAATCCTGGCTAAATGACTAGAATACGCTGATGTAGTTCCCAATCCTTTCCTTCTGGTTCTGTGCTATACACTCTGCGATCCAAGTGATATTGCGGATCTCCTAATCATATGTTAGACCTGAACAACTCGTGATAAGATGGGGTTGACTTACTTGCTCCCGCAGCTTGATCCATGCGTATACAATCGAATATGTGAATTGTCTTGTGAAGGCATTCTTGGAAATCTCCATTTCCTTTTGATAGAAAAGATCTTCCAAGCTTTTGGTGTCGCTGCCTGCACCACCGCTCATGTTTCCAGCTCCAACGCCACCACCTTGTCCCAATCCTGTTTGGTCGAAGTATGACTTATAATCCGAGTTACCCTCGACGGCCACGCGTACACCTTCGATGTCATCTGCTCTAGACAACATCAAAATTCCCTCAGGGAATAACTTGCCGAAGGTTGGGTACAGCTTCTTCCGGTCTTGCTTCGATAATTCAGTGCCAAAAGAGTTCAGCGTAATATTAATCGATCTGCGGTCGGCCTCAAATTCCAGCATTTCTGACATGACTTCGCTCGTAGGGGTGCCGGCAATATCAGAATCCGTGGTGACGAAGTTGTAGAAGTCCTCCAAATAGTTCTTGTAAAGTGTGTTTCGAACAATTTCAATGTTCAGCTCGTCAAGATCTTGATGGCTCAGGCTGCCCTTGAAATAAGGCGCCAGAGGCGTTTCAATTAACACGCTGTTGTATAACTCCTCCATATTCGTGGCGACGCAGAGAACTGGCATGGTCTCGAACCAGCCAAGAGGGTGGCATCTCTCCAGTAGTTCCCTAGTGTCTCTTTCGTGCAGTGTCCCTGTAATAAGGAGCGCAACATTGTCGATCATATAGCCATATGTCAGGTAGTCCATAAACTTTGCCAGCGACCCGACAGCATTTGCCCGCAGATACCGGAACTCGGATATCAGTTTGTCTGTCGTCTTTGCTGCGAGAGCAGAAGTGGAGGGGTTCGGAGGTAAAGATGACAGGAAATCCCCATATGCAGGGCCCAGTTGAAGTTTGAGATCTAACACATTAATATCCTTTCTGCCATGAGTATTATATAGAATGGCCCACCATCAATAGTCTCGCACTGTGTCATGTTGTTGTAGTTCTGGCTCGTCAAGAGGCTGTTGCGGTAGCCACGGACAATTCCCTCGATGTAGCTGTGAGATACGTCAGTAACAACCCTAAAACCCTCATCAGACTACTTACCCATTGTTAACATTGAAAAAAAGGCCCTCCATCTTGAAGGCTTGGTGGTTATTTGAGAGTTGGCTGGATGTTCAACGTCCTCTGAAGCTCCCAAGGCTCCACCTTGGAGCTACCATTGAATCACGTGACTGAATAAACTTGTGGAGTACAAACTTTCGCCAATCCGCGCTAGTCCCGTCTGCCTCTAACATTTTGAAAAGTTAAAAACTTCTGGAGCAAGAGCGTTCAGCAAAACAGCTCTCTACAACGACGACTTCTCCACGCTTCCGGCAACAGCAACCGCCACCCTTCAAAATGACGCTGTTTATACTTACGGAGACGAGCGCAGGATATGCGCTCTTCAAGGCGAAGGACAAGAAACTACTGAAAAATGAGAACCTCGCAACAGAGGCCAGCACGGCTGAGGGTGTGTGCAGCATGTAAGTTTTCACCAGCAAGTGTACAATGGCAATGATATTCGAGCCATTGGTGTTGCGCGTTTTTAGCTAATGTTTTATTTCTTCCAGGCTCAAACTCAAGACTTTCCAGAAGTTCGATAGTGCTGCTATGGCCCTCGAGGAAGTTGCGTCGTTGGTCGATGGCAAGGTCACTCCCATGCTGGCCAAGCTCCTCGACTCAATCAAGGACGAGAAGAAGGCCTCTCTGGCTGTTGCCGACCCAAAACTCGGGCAAGCAATTAACAAGTTGCCATCGGTGACGCTCACCCCAATCTCCGACTCCGCTTCCAACGAGCTTTTCCGTGCGATTCGTGAGAACCTCCCAGCGCTCATTCCGGGCCTCCTCCCAGAGAACATCTCAACCATGTCCCTTGGTCTGTCTCACTCTCTGTCCCGCCACAAGCTCAAGTTCTCTCCCGACAAGGTCGACACCATGATTGTTCAAGCCATTGCGCTTTTGGACGATTTGGACAAGGAGCTCAACACCTACGCTATGCGTGTCAAGGAATGGTACGGATGGCATTTCCCTGAGATGGCTCGTATTATCAACGACAACCTCGCCATCGCCAGAATCATCTTGAAGATGGGTATGCGCACAAACGCCGCTACCTCCGACCTCTCAGACATCCTCCCAGAGGAGATTGAGGCCGCTGTTAAGGCCGCCGCCGAGGTTTCCATGGGTACCGAGATCACAACTGAGGATTTGGACAACATCCAGCTCCTCGCCGAGCAAGTCGTTGGGTTCACAGAGTACAGACAGCAACTGTCCAGCTATCTCAGCGCCCGTATGCAAGCCATTGCCCCCAACCTTACCGAGCTCGTCGGTGAGCTTGTCGGTGCCAGACTTATCGCACACGCTGGATCTTTGATGAACCTTGCCAAGTCGCCTGCTTCCACCATCCAAATTCTTGGTGCCGAGAAGGCTCTGTTCCGTGCTCTCAAGACCAAGCACGACACACCCAAGTACGGTCTCATCTACCACGCCTCCCTTGTCGGACAGGCGACTGGTAAGAACAAGGGAAAGATCGCCCGTATGCTTGCTGCCAAGGCTGCCATCGGTCTCCGTGTCGATGCTCTGTCCGACTGGAGCGCACAGGGTGAGGGCAAGGGTGATGATGTCGATGAGGAGGAGCGCTCTGCTCTTGGTGTCCTGTCCCGCGCAAAGATCGAGCGCCACCTTCGTGGCCTCGAGGGCAAGCCGCTTCTTCCAAGAGGCGTTGCTGTCGGCCCTGACGGCAAGGCTCTGGACAAGCCAGGCAAATGGGAGCTGAAGGAGGCCAAGAAGTACAACGCTGATGCCGACGGAATTGCTTCCGATGCGCCCGCCGCTGTAGAGGAGAAGAAGGAGAAGTCTTCGAAGAAGGACAAGAAGCTTATTCAAGAGGTCGAGTCCGAGTCTGAGTCCGAGGAGTCTGATGAGGATGTTGAGATGGAGGACGCCAAGTCCGCCACCAACGGCACCCCAAAGAAGTCCAAGAAGGAGGACAAGAAGTCCAAGAAGGAGAAGACCCCCAAGAAGGGCGAGACCGACGAGGAGAAGTACGGCGCTCTCGCCGAGGCGGCCGGAATCAGCGTCGCCAAGTACAAGCGCAAGGCTGAGCGTGGCGAGATCAAGTTAAACGCCGACGGCACTCCTCTCGTGGTCAGCAAGAAGGACCTCAAGAAGCAACGGAAGGCCGAGGAGAAGGCTGCCGCCGCTGACGGGTCGAAGGAGAAGAAGCGGAAGCGCGATGCCAGCGAGGATGCCGAGGAGGTGAAGGCTGACAAGTCGGAGAAGAAGGAGAAGAAGAAGAGCAAGAAGAGCAAGGCATAGAGAGGGCGAGAGTTATGCTTTTCTTTTTTTGTAATTGCTTGGCGTTTTGTATCATATGTGCACGACGGTCGTACATGGATATGGCTGTACTCAATGGCGTATTTAGGGGGTGTATTTGGGCATGAACTCTTGATGAGATTTCCTCAAAAATAAAATTCAGAGATTCCTCTTCATTCTGTCTGCCTTGTTAAATTTTGTGAAATTGTTTTAAGTGATGCGATTCAAGGTCTCAAGAATGGAATAGTAATTAGTGAAATCGAATTATTGAATTGGAAATCTAATGAACGCTTGTACTGGCCTGTCTTGTCGTCTTCAAGCTGCAGGTGTATGTATACTGCACCGAAAATCCACGCAATGCCAAATCTAAATATGATGCCGAAGCATCCCAATTATGTGCACAAAAACCAATGGGTAACCCGGATGACAAAAATCCAGCAAGCAATAACACCCAGTAAGAAAGCAAAACTCCCTAACCCATTTTAAAACCAACCAGCCCGCGCCGGGAGGGCTCAAGACGCCACTCATCCATTGATCGTAATTCGTAATGAAGAAAAGTGCACAGCTCAGAAAACAACACTAATTGTTCTTCGCCTTCCGCCTCGAGCCCTCCCTGCTCATCTCCACGCCCCCAGCCTCGCTACCACCACGACTACTCTGCTTGCTCATCGCCGTGCTGCCCACCTCCTCGGCATCCAGCCCCAGACGCGCCGCAGCGCGCTTCCCAACACCGAACTCGCTCTCGATGCGCTCTTCCCTCTTCTTGCCGCTGAGCCACACGGGATACACGCCCGGCTCGGCGATCGCAGCGGCGAGGAAACGGCGGTCGCCGGGGATGGTGCCCTTGTCGGTCTCGACGTCCTGGTCGAGACTGGCTCCGGGCTTGAGTTGCGAGTTCACGCGCTTGCCCCACTCTATGCGGTTCATGTCTTGGTTGAGCTCGTCGCCGGCTACGCCCTCGGTGAGGTTGGGGCGCATGTTATCGCCCTTTGTGGAGCCGAAGAATTTGGTCATGCTTGGGTACAATGGTGGGGGGAGGCGAGGCATCTGGTTCAGCTGCCCGGTGAATGTGGATGGTAGAGTGAGATCAGCAATCACTTCAATGCCAGTTGAGCCAATGAAACCGCTGGTGGCGCCGCCAATGCCGCGAGTTGAGCGTGTTGTGCGGTCCATGGCTGGGGCAATGAGGGGCGAGTCGGGTGTGGAGTCGTTGTTTCGCTGGTCGGCGTCGCCATTGCGAGAGCCGTCACTGTCGGATTGAGAGCGTGTCGCTGCTTCGTTGAATTTATGGCGGACCATGTATTTGTGCGCCGCTTCGGCAGCCTGGCGCTCAAGGAGAGACAACTCCTTCTCAGTGAAGAGCTTGTCGACGCTGTATAGCGGGTACTCTGGGTCCTGGGCTTTCTCTGTGAATTTATTGAGAGGTGTGCTCGAGCCAATCTGGTGCAGGTCGATTGGTGCACGGCGGCTCGGAACTGGAGATGCCCTGCCGTCGTCGACAGCTCGGCGTTTGCGCTTGGTGGGATCGAGCATTGCCGGCAGGTCGTCCAGGTCTCGGCGGTGTCTCGAGGAACGCTTCCCAAGAACGCCTCCAGGGCTCGAGGGGTTGAGAACACTGTATTGCGCTGGGTGGTAGTGGTATGCATTTGAATTGTCGATCCCCTCATTGCTTGTCATGTCTCTGTTAAGCTTTCGCTTTCTTTCTGTGATCGAATTTATGAGTCGGTCGCGAATGGTACTGGCGAGAGCCGCATGCTCTCGTCCAGCGAGCTTCGTCAAAAATGCCGAGCTGGTATTGAGTTCACTGAGGTTGCTTTTGTGTTCAAACTGAGAGAGATGTGTCAGTGATGGTTGAGTTTTAAATGGGAGGTTCTTCTACTTACTGCATACGCCGATAAGGCGGCATCCCGACGTTCCATGGCGTCTTGAATCTCATCCCGGAACTCATGGTATATTCTCCCTCCAACGCCTTGGAGATCTCCTTCCTTGACAGACTGGAGGGCTCGTGGGTCACCCCTGGTGAGTTTTTGGATGACTGCCAGTAGCTCGACAGTTGATTCCTTGGTCGGGTCTTCCACGTACGGGACTGCGTGGAGAATCAAGGCAATGTCTTGCTGAACAACACCGAGCTGCTCGCGATAATACTGGTCTTTATTCGCCGAAAACTGCATCGTGATGTCGTTGAGTCGATCAATCAACGCAGTGCGGCGCTTGTCTCTCTTCGAGAGCGGCTGGACAGGAGGGGCATTGTCGTCTCTGTCCATGACCGGTGATAGAATCGGAGATTGACTGGTTGCCATCTCGCGATATTTTGCGTGTCCAATTGTTTGAGGTCCAACGAGTCAGCAGGTATTTGAGGGCCTGTGAGAGTGTGGTGGTGTTGTCAAAGTGTGAGAATTGGTTTGAAGCAGAATCGTGTTGACAGAGCTTCACGGTCGGTTCTGTGATTGTCGTTGTAGAAAGTCTGGCAACGGTAATCAAGTTGAAATAAATATATGTTTAATGAAACAAATAGAAGATCCGATCCGTAGCGAGCTATTGTCACTCCTGGCCTTTGTTGTGTTAAAATATTCCCATTACCAGCGTTTGAACCGTCTGCTGCTAAGATTCAGTCCTGATGACCATGGCCCTGGTGCGCTTCACCAGGTGGATTTAGCGTCGTCTGGGGATTTTTGGTTTGAGCCAATGAAAAGGTTGGAAATGCCGTTTGTTACAGCCGTGCAGGCGAGGCTGGCGTGTATTACGAGGCAACGCGAGGCTGAAGCCTTAGAAAAGGGACAATGATAGTGGAGTACAGACAATCCTGTACATAGAGGTACGATTGTGCTTCTATTGTATTAAATAGTAAATCTGTGGTAAATATTATCTGCATTACCTAGTCGCATCAATGACAGCTATTGTCTTGCCATTGATCTATTTTGAATGTGAGAACTAACAGTACACGCGAGGCTGCGCCATATATAATGGAAATCTCCCCAGTCCAACTTTCAGACATCGAACGTTCTCTTCTAAGACTTTGACAGTGTGTCTATTGAATATCGATCGATATCTGAGCATATTTTAAATTTCCAAGCGCCGCCAAATGATTTTCCAAACCCCCCATTCTAAAGAGCCAATCCACATAACCCCATTCCCCCCCAGATGCACCATCTATAAAATTCAAAGCAGACCGACTACTGCGGAGATTTATCCGCAATAATCTTCCCAAATTTATTGTATACCGGCTGGGCCACCTTATCTTCCTCTCCCAGCTTCCCCATCTTATCCCCAAAGACAGCCTCGTCATATTGGCCACACACCTCCTGCCACTCCAGGAACTCGCCTAAACTTCAAGTCAGTCATTATCACACAGACTCACAGGTGGATGGTATACCTTTATCCGTCCATATCCCTCCCTTCCCCCCCCTAAAATCCCACCAATACTCCCCTCCCCTCGCCGCCGCCTCTGCGGCAATATGTCCAGTATAGCTTCTCATATACCGTCTCATCAATGCTCTCGCCTTGGGCTGGTACCACATCTTCTTCCACCACTTATCCTCCAGCCCCGGGGTCCCTGCTCCAAACAGACTCAGACTACTTGGGATTATAGTTCCTGGGACAACGATATTGGTCGCCAGCGCCACATCCGCCCATGGTTTATTGACGGGCAGCTTGTCGACCTCTAGAAGTGGGAGATCGGACACGGGGCCTTGAACTGGTGTGCTGTGGAGTTTGAAGGGCGGGGTGGTCGAGTTCAAGTCTTGTGGGAGGTAGATTGGGTGGCTGAAATCGGAGGCGGAGATGCGCGAGGGGGAGTTGACTATAGTGGGGTGGTTGAATGTGACGAACTGTATGTCATCGACGCTATTATCGAGAACCTGGAAAATCGAGCTCGAATAGTCTAGCCCAATGCCGAAGTCGGGATTGTTATTGTTCGCAGATCCGGTGTTAGTCAAGTCGAGCATGTCGATACCGAGTAACGTTTGGTGGTCATTTTTAGGATTATTGCGTATGAGCCACTCTTTGAAAGCGGATATAGGGCCGAGGGAATTTCTTCGGATCTTTTCTCGTTTTAATTCTTGGTCTCCAAATATCTCTGAATAGAGGTATTGCGTGCTTTCTTTCGAGGTTCTGGTGTCCAGTTTCAATTGCGCGTACTGTAACATCTCTCTCAAATCTCCCGCTCGTCCCATCATGTTTGGTGAATATAAATATCGTGGCCGGTTGTTTGAAGTCGGTGGCTCGTCTGTGTTGGGTCCGTATGCATCTTTCGGTATTGGTGATAATGGTGAGGCATAACATGCTGTATCTTTTGACTTGTGATCAATGCATGACTTTTCAGCCCCGAATAGAATCTTCTCCTTGAATCTTCCCGCGCCATACTTAGCAAGTAACTGGGCATTCGACCATTGAAGATGCGAGTCGAAGCGATCAACCATTACTTGTCCAGGTAATTGGAACCATGTCCTCTCATCCACAACCAAAGCCAGGTCACCATCCTGTATCTGTCTGCTCGATAAAAACTTCAGAGTGTCCGTAGTGGCCCCGCCATCTGCTTCGTTTCCATTATCGTTGCCATAGCCAATGAGAGTAGGCGGAGGATAGTTCAATATAGCTGCAGATACCAGAGTCTTGCAGAGGGCGACGCTGGGACGTCGCGCTGGAATTACGAGAACAAATTTGTTTCCGTCGATAGAGCCGTTCGAAGAGCTATTGTTGCCCCCGATTCCCCATTTTGATTCCTCTGATTCCGATGCCGAGTTGCTTGAAGAAAGGGACGTGGAAACGTAGTTCTTAATGTGGTCCTTTAGAATATAAGGTCAGACTTGACTTCTATAACTGACCAAATTCTCCATGGTTTGGGGCTGTACATACGGTATTACCTCTCACCATATATCCAGCAGCCAACAATAGACTGATAAGAAGTGCAATGGCTAGACGACCGCGGAAACGACCTGGCCGGCAAAGACCACTAATAAACATTCCAGCAAGTACGATCGGGGAGGATGCAGGTCTGTTGCTGCCTCCACCGGGAACTATATCCAAATCATCCTCCATTGCTGAGTTGCTTAAATACCTGTCATGCATCACGACCCGACAACGATATTTTAGAATGGTGGAAGGAAGTGGCGTGGCATTTCGTGGTGTTTAACCTCATCAGAATAGCCATGTGTGTGTGGGGTGACGCAATGGGCCCCGGAAAATGAACGGATGATAATCGCGATAAAAGTCGAAAAGGCGGATTCCGCACACAAGAACCACAATAATAGAGACGATCACCTTACTTTTCCTAAAATGTAAGTGATAAACATAAAAATCGGCACCATGGGCAGGGCTGGACGGGAGAAAACTCGGGAGAGACACGGGCTGAGCCACGTTGCGATTTATCACTAGTTAGGCCAGCGGCTGTTTAACCTCGCACCAGATTCTGTTGTAAATGTTCTATTCGTTTGATTTCGTTTAAATACCACCGCGCATTTTTTGAAGCTGACTAATGAAGCCATAGCTACTTGTAGACTTCGAATCCGTCGCGCTGACAGTCGGGACCGTGCCTGTCGCTTTCACCTCTGGTTTATTTCTAGCCCCCTTCTCTTGCTCTTGTTGTTCCCGTAGAAGGCTACGATGTCTATCTTCGACCATCTTTGCTAGGGACTCCACAAATCGAACTCTTGCCTTCTCCTCTGCCGTGCTCTTCCACACCGTACTGAGCTCCTTGAGCTCCTCTACCCTTTTGGCAGCCGCTTCAATGTTGTCCACGGGGTCATCACTGCGAATGAGTATATCCGCAATCTCGTCACGAAGCTTCTTAGAAACCTGCTGGCCCTTCTCCTCGATGCTCTGTGCTTCCGACCCTGGCTCGGCCGCTGAGACTGATAGAAATCCTGAACTGACTGAAACTTCCGACGGAGGAAACGTCCAAGACATGGCATCGCCGAATGTCTTGATGACAGTATCTAGTCGTCCCCTCACCAATGTCAGGGTGCGCAACTGCTGGATATATGGAGGGTCGCCATTGGCCGCAGCTTGTGTAGTATTCGAAGGTGCCCTTGTATCCAGCGATGTAGATGATTTCCTCCGGGTCGGCCCACTTGCTCCTGAAGATTTCTTTCCTGGGCTGCTGTCGATACCACCAGGAACAAACTTTGAAATGTCCTCATGGAGACCTTCCGTCAATGACTCCGACAATCCCAGCGTCTCGCCGCGCAGTACTTCAACTTCATATGCCAGCCTGCTCCCACTTCGTATTATCTCATCCGTGAGTTGTGTCAAGGTATTCGTGAGTCTCGTTGTATGTGCGCTTAGTTGTGACAGCAGCGTTTGAATCTGCGTAGACAGGTCGGCCAGCGGTACCTCTTTGGAGACACGCTGGGTCGACGTTCGAGCTTTCAATGGAGGGAGCGTCGCATTCAAATAGTCTGCCGCATTGAATGAAGGTGCAAGAAACGGATTCAAGGTCGGATCTGCTACGTGGGTAGATTTAGGCGTGTAGGTCTCTGTGGCCAGCGGTTGTGCTGGGCTTTCAACACGTTGCGGAGATACAATGTTGCTCTGCCGCCGCCGGGCAGACTCAGAGTCCCAGGCCATGCTGGACCATAGAATAGGAAAGAGTGCAAAATATTCTATAATCTGAAGCGCATTCAATTGGAGTATTCTACGCAATCAGGCAGTTGTTGGTGGCGAAATACCAAAGTCGTTAACTTAAGCTGCTCCTACGTGGATCCGTACTCTACTTTCGTACCCCAGTAAGCTCTTTTGCCCCACCACTTGAATTGTTCCGTGCGGTTGTTGGAAGGGTTGGAACTTGTCATCTATCGTCCCTATTGGCTGCGTGCCAGGCCCCCGCGCTGTACCTGATGAGGCTCCCCTTTTGAGACAGCGCCCTGGTATAATGCGACGACTGCCTAGCTGAGGGTGGGTTTTCCAAAATCATGTTTGATATATACGTAAATCGCTTCAATAAAACATCCCATTGTGTCCATATTGCGTTTCAATTCGGTCTTCCTGTGTTTCCTTCTCCGGTGTAAGGGTGCGGCGTGTTATCCTCAGACCACAACTCTCGCGCCTTTTCTAGCACTTTAGGCATCGACTGATGTCCCTTAGTGAAGGCGCTTGCCAACTTTTCGTTGTCTCTTGATTCATATGGGCACATTCACGGACGTTCTTGACCATTACTTTACTTCATGGACAAAGATCAAGTGAATAATGGTTTGGCCGGCTTCGAATAGGCCAGTACATCGTAGCATTTAGCCTCACTTGGGAGAGGCTGTGAACTTACAGGACTGAATCCTATAATTTCCGCACTCTACCAGTGGTTCACAACCAAAAACTCAGCCCATTGGAACACCACTCCTACAAAATCAACAACATGACTCGAAAGGCCTTTATCGCCGACGTCGCCGCGGCGAGCAACATCACCATTGTCGGCATTGAAGGTGTACAGATCGGAGATGAAGGAGAAGACTTCATCTTTGCTTTCACCACAGGATCAGGTGATTCAGTGGTGATCCGGGCCCTCGCAACTGGTAAGTTCAAATTCTGTGTAACTTCACTTCACTTCTTGGATCGATTCACAGGCTGCCATTATCACCTTGACGTGGTCATCACCGCTTCAAATGATAGTTCCTGTTCATTGCCAATTTTGCACAAACTGATAAACTTATCATACTAATTTAATGGTTAGACACCTCTGCATATCCCAAGGGCAATACCTATTTTCTCGGTGTCGACTCCATCTCAGCCCCGCCAGCTTTTGAAAGGGAACTTCAGAGCATCCAGGGTTCTCTACTCGGCCTCACAGTTCAGGATCTCCTGGCAAAGACTGTAGCAACTCTACGCTCTTTGGCAACCGGCTCAGAAGAAGATCCACTCTGTGTAGATGATGACGATGTTATTATGGGCGGTTCGTTCCAGGATGATCATGCCGTTCACCACGGCTATGGCGGCCAAGAAGATGGTCAAGATGACGATGACGAGGACGACGATAACGACTGGTCTCCAGGCTCCCCATTTAGTGATATGTTCATGTCGTCTAGCAAGGTCACATTGGATCCGTCAATATTAAGAGCTATTCAGGCGAGGATGAGACAAGACGCGACACGTGCTAAATTGGCGGGATTCAGGGTTGGAATTTTGGCTGGGATGAGAGCTGACTCTACGGACAGCATCCTGAGCATCTCCATTAAAGTTGCACATCTTGGACTCTCGGAGCAGGCTATCGAGGCTTGGGATTTAGAGCCACATCAGTACATCGTTCTGCTCATTCACTACGCAGGGCCGTACGTGACATTCCAGAAAGTCATGGATACCGGCGTCCGCCAGCTTCAGATTGAGTTTCGAATCGGAGTCAGCAATCATTATAAGCCTTGCTTATCGGACGCTGTGGCTGCGTTTTCAACCTCCAGGCTTCAAACCTCTGATATACTCTCAAATAGAGCAGAGGTTGGCGAGAATCCAGAGGAGACTGATGATCGCAAGTTCCACGCCCTGTTTATATCCAGTCCGATGAATCAACTACTAAACGACCGTTTTCTAAGTCTGCTTAAAATCCGAAAAAGCGATGGTCTTGGGTGGGAAGGGGCAAAACGCGCCTACAACATGTACCAATCAAGGGCAACTATGTCTTCGAGGGAGCCAGTTGACACTTTCATCACTGAAGATATTACCAAGGAAGATCTTCCACCTATTGCCTCAATCGACCATCTTGAAGACTCAGAAGACGAAAACTACTCGCTTCCTCTCATCGCGATGCAGTTTGCCCTGCGATATCTCATCCGATGCACCGAATTCTGCTTGGTGTGTCACTCTAAAACCGAGGACAGCTTTGAGGCTCTGAAACCTTACGTCTGTTCTAACCCCCTTTGTCTATACCAATACATGGCATTGGGCTTTGGCCCATCGATTGAGCATTCTGTGGCAACTCAGCCATATGTCGTCGACCTCCTCGTCAGTTTTGCCTATGCCAGTGCCCATGCTCGGAGCATGCGCAAGTATCCTACAGGGATGGGGTTGGTTGTGGCACAACCTGTTCCGAATGCCATTGTGCAATTCACGGCAGGAGCACCATCAACATCACCCCCAAAGATTCCTCCTAGTGGCGAAACCAAAGTACTAGGCATTCATGTTGTGGATTTTATTTTGGCAAAGAAAGAGATTGTTTTGGATGCCGAAGATCCCTGCGATGTAGTGGTGGGCGACTGGGTAGAAGTTACAACTCAAGATGCATCTCAGGACCCAGGAAGAAATGTCTTCCATTTCAGAGTTGCTTCATATACGCACCCTCACATGCATCTTATAAATCCCGGCTTGGAATATGATAACACAAGCTCTGGGGGGTTAGTTATGCCTCAGGTAATGCAAGAAAACAATCTTGGAGGCGTGCCTTCCCGAAATAGCACAGCCGCCTCATCCAAAGACCGTATCCGGGTAAAGCTGGCCGTCTTCAAGATGAAATTTGACGACCTGACTGTTCAACAAAAAGATGCAACGATGTTATCACTACTGAGGAATATGCCTTCTATCAACGATATGAAAGCATATCTCCAGGCAACGAAGGCCTCTGGAGAACCTAGCTTTCGCAATTGGACCGATAGAATGTGCCCAGCTGCATTGGGGCTACTGCGCTGGATTGTTGCTTCGAACCTGTCATGCATCGTGCAAGTTGACAGATATCCTGGTCAGCCAGAAGCAGATGTCCTGTCCAACAATGCCTCTCGCTTGGGACAAAAGGTTACGAATCTAGATGGTTGGGTTCAGTTCCGCTTTGCCCAAGGTGCCCCAGACAAAGAGCAAAAATTCCACAAAGCCCTGTCACTCAAGAAGGGTAGCATCAGCGAGGAATTCCCGACGCTATTTGCGTGGCACGGAAGTGCCGTCCACAACTGGCACAGCATAATTCGAAGTGGATTGGACTTCAACCAGATCGCTAACGGGAGGGCATTTGGGAATGGCTGCTACCATTCTTCGCACTTTCAGACAAGCTTGGGGTATTGCAACTCTCGTAGTGGTGTCTTTCCTTACGTAAGTTATTGCACTCCTATTATCAGGCTTTGATTGCTAACAGAAACAGGATACCGGATTGAGGTACTGGCCTGGTTCCAATCTCAAAATCGTGCAAGCTATTTGCCTGAACGAGATAGTCAACGCCCCTCAAGAGTTTACTAGCAATAACCCCCATCTGGTCGTACAACACGTCGATTGGATTCAGTGCAGATATCTCTTTGTGCTGTGCGGCGAAGTGCCGGGAGCTGCTGCCAGAGGCAATGTGCCGAATGTGCCCATTGATTCCAAGTCAATCCAATACATCAAGCAGGATCCCACAAGAAGAGTCACTGGAGTCAATGGACATGTGCTTGGGATTCCAAGAAGCGCCTTTCCTCCTTCACGAACATTCTCAGTTGAGAATGGAGGAATCTGGGCCAAGAAGCCGGATTTGCCTGGAAATAAGAAGAAGAAACAAAAGCATCGGTCTTTGACTAATATCTTTTTCAAGAATCGGGCAGGTGACGATATGGATCTTACAGATGATTCGGATCTTGAGGATATCAATTTCTTGATAGATGACGAAGAGAGCCATTCCAAAGCCAAGGCGAATGCTGGTCCCCAAACCGACTTTGTACCGGGATCTCTCGACAGGTCGACAATCACCCTTCTTGGGCCGCCTTCCTACGCCACCTCGGCCGCAACCAACATGTTAGCTCGTGATCTTCAAGTTCTTCTCAAAGTCCAATCTGCAACACCACTCCACGAACTCGGCTGGTACATCGATGGGGACACCATTGACAACATGTATCAATGGATCGTTGAGCTGCACTCCTTCGACCCAAAGCTACCTCTCGCCAAGGAGATGAAAGATGCAAAAATATCATCGATCGTCATGGAGATGCGATTTGGAAAGAACTACCCGATGTCGCCCCCATTCGTACGTGTCATCCGCCCACGCTTCTTGCCATTTATGGCTGGTGGTGGTGGACACGTGACGGCCGGGGGGGCGTTGTGTATGGAGCTTCTCACAAACTCGGGATGGTCGGCTGTCTCTTCGATTGAGAGCGTCTTACTACAAGTACGCATGGCAATCTCAAGCACTGATCCGAAGCCAGCGAGGCTTAGTAGGGAAGGGCGTCAGGATTATGGCGTTGGGGAAGCTATTGAGGCATATTTGAGAGCATGTAGAGCGCATGGATGGGAGGCGAGCAATATGGATGACTTCAAGGGCGGAGTTGCTTCCATCTCTTAACTAAATTTGATGACAGGAGTTGGTTGGTTAGCTTTTATGAATCAGGAATAGATATGACCCATACAAATAAATATAATTATTATTACGACAAAATTCGATCTCGAGTCTTCAAAATGAATATGAATAAATTGAGTCGCATAATTATAAGAATATATTGATTGATATGCCCCAATTAGAGCTGTTGTTAGCGTGGTGTCAAAATATAGCTTACACCGTCGTGGTGACATCATATCACCACATATGAATCCCTGGACCACAACTCCTCACTGCTCAACAACCACAATACAACTATAGCAATGCCCAACCCACCAAGTCTATACGCGCAGCCCACCGACAATTCCACTTCAAACTCCAACCCAAACAGCAACCAGTACGGACCCTCAAATCCCCATCCCAAACCTCCAGCCCACTGACACATTCCAGACCCCACCATATCCTCGTTCCCACGGGCTCCGCGCCAAGACCCGTCGCCTACCCCCCACTGAACAAACACCACATCCCCCTCGTCCCCGCCTCCGGCTTCGACGTCCCGCCAAAAGGGACAGCAGCAGGGAAGGGGAAAGAAACCGACGCAGCGGGTAGCATGTCGAGCGACTCCAACATGTCCCAGGCTACTCGAGAATTGCTGCGTAAGGCGCGGAAGATGGTCCCGCCGATGTTGGAGAAATTCCATAAAGGTGTGTGCCTGGGGATGTTACAGTTTAATAGGGGAAGGAAAGATGGAAAGATGGAAGTCAGAGCGAAGCTGACAGAAGGCAGGACAGATGGGTAGAATTGCCGTCATAGGCGGCAGCGAGGATTACACCGGCGCGCCCTACTTCTCCGCCATGGCCAGCGCCCGCCTCGGCGCCGACATGGTATTCCCCCCCTCTGCCCTTTCCTATCAATAAACCACGCAGCTAATCTCCCTCCAGTCCCACGTCATCTGCGAGCCCCAAGCGGCGCAGGTAATCAAAACCTACTCCCCAAACCTAATGGTGCACCCCCTCCTCCGCTCCTCCCGCCACGCCACCGCCACCGAAACATCCTCTTCCCTCTCCAAATCAATCATCGATCTCCTCCCTCGCTTCCACGTCCTCGTTATTGGCCCGGGGTTGGGGCGCGATAAGCTGATGCAAGATGTTTGCGCGTCTGTCATCAGCGAGGCGCGGAAGTCCGGACTACCGCTTGTGCTTGACGCGGATGGGCTGTTGCTCGCACAGAACAGACCAGAGCTCGTGCACGGGTACCGTGAATGCATACTCACCCCCAATGTAGTAGAGTTCGCGCGTCTCTGCAAGTCGCAGGGTATTGACCCCGGCAGCTTCAAGGGGGAGGGCGAAGGAGCCGCAGCGCTGGCGGGGAAGTTGGGCGGGGTGACGGTGCTGCGGAAGGGGGCAAAAGACTGGATTAGTGATGGGGAGAGGACTGTTGTTGGGGACTTGAAGGGGGGGTTGAAGAGGAGTGGTGGGCAGGGGGATACGTTGACGGGGAGTATTGCGACGTTTCTAGGGTGGCGGAAGGCGTATTTAGATAAACTGTGGGAGCATGACGGGGAGTTGGATAAGTGGGAGCTTTTGCAGCTGGCGGCGTTTGGGGGGAGCTGTGTTACGAGGGTGAGTTTCTATTTTACCTTTTGCTGATCAAGCATTGCGGTGGTTGCGTGCTCTCTGGCTGTGTGGAAGAGGCTTTGCTGCCACTGAGCATGAAGAATACAGGGGCATGAACTGACACATATCAGGAGAGCTCCCGCCTCGCCTTCGCCAAACGCGGCCGCAGCCTTCAGGCTAGCGACTTGACGGACGAAGTCGAAGTGGCCTTCCGGAACCTCTTCGGAGACGACAACGCGGGGAGCGACGGCGGATATATAGGTGAAAGGAGGCTTTCAAAAGTATAAATGAATATCTTTCTGCGCCAAGTACACTGTCTTGAATAAGAGAACCAGCGATGAAGCTCTAGTAAACTAATATAAACGGTAAATCCACGTCAACTAGACTTTCGCTGGATGGATATATTTACCCCCAATACTGAAGAAACAAGGTGTATACATGCCCAAATTATTCAAGTCAAATGTACCGGGGTCGGCGGGATCCTTCCTATCCGGGTCCACATAACATTCCCAGCTGTTGATAATGGCGAGCCGAAGGTCTGGGACGTATTTTTTCAGCTCGGCAATCATACCAGCGTCTAGGAAGTGTGTATATGTAATCGGTGTAGTACCGGGTAGTTGAGTCGCATAGGTGCCAAACCCAACGCAAGTCTGTTTAAGCACCCAGTGTTAGCGAGAAGGACAGAGGCAGTAGAAGGGGCTAGGGTTCGCACATCTTTATACCAAATCATGGCCTCGTTTCCAATACCAGTACAGCTCGCTTCGTCGCTGTAGCCGTACGTGTCACCATCGTTACTCAAAACGGCGTATCCCCTCCCATATGCACCTGAAGTTGACCATGATGTCATTGCAGCGACAATGAGGTATTGGTTCTAATGGTAGGCATTAGTAGGTGGTCCCTTTTAGAGGGTTTCGCCTGAGGTGATACACACCATGGTAATATTGAAGGCGTTTATCATCGCATTGACTGAAAAAGACACAATCTTATTATCGAGAAACGCGCCGTTTGCAAACGCTCTCTCGATTAGTGTATTATCTTTTTTGCCCTCATCAGGATGGACGACGTTGGAGACGGTCTTGTTTATCTCACCGAAGACCTTCTGTAGAGTGCTTCCAAGGACTATGATGATAAACGAGAGTCAGTAATTTCCTACAAAGAACGGTCTCGGCACATAAGACAAGCAAGAAGGGGCGGGGGGAGGAGATTACTGACTTGTCGACAGCTCCGCCGTTACATCAGGTTGATCGGCACCGTTAAGTTGAGTGTTAGATATCAGGCCGCTAATAACAGAGATTGCAGCTCCTCCTGCGTTAGCACTGTTATATCCAGCGCCAACAAGCCACCCTACGGAGGACAAGGTTCCTAGTACACCCCCTAATATGGAAAAGAGTGTCTGTACCGAGGTGTCGATAGGTGCAAAGGTATTAGAGACATCAGCCACAGTGGTGGCGAGTGTAGTCAAGGCAAGGTTAGTTATGCCCTGGTAGAAGTTCTTGTAGGCCGTGAAGAAGTTAACAACAGAAGCATGGATGAACATCGACTCTGGTGGGCAGTAATCGCTGCACTTAGGAGACGCATCTATTATGCAGTTACTCGCATCGACGAAGCTGCAGTCAAGGCTGGTGCCGCCATTTTCTTGAGCGGAACAAGAGGGGATTGATTTTTTGCCAAAAGGTACAAGCCAGTCGTCAGTTTTCTCGTCGGAGTTATCGAGATTCGTGAGGAAGGTGTCCAGATACTGGCCAGCGCGACTGTCCGACCAGGTTTTAGTGATGGTATTAGCCTTCTCTAAAGTGGGTGGACTCGTAGTCTGCCATGTCATAGCGCATATTTGTTCGGACAAGTCTATATCAGGACCGCCGAGCACGGGGAGGTCGGGAAGTGTGCCTGGATTTGTCTCGGGCACAGGATCAGGCTCAGGCAGCACCATTAAACAGTATTTCTCGCAGTTACCACTTCCAACTGAATCGGGGGGATGGGCGGCTTGAAGTCCGTATGACATGGGTGATTCGAGGTCACCATTGAGACCAGAGACAGCGAACTCGTAATTCCAAACACCAGGAAACAAGAAAGCAACTTCAACGGAAGCAGCATTTATTGTGTCGGAACTTGCGCTAACGTTGGTTCCCTTCCAGTCGCCAAGCTGTGTTATATCCGTTTTAAGAGAGCGGATGTAAAGAACGTATGAAGTTTGGTTGCAATCGCCGCACCAGAATACTTGCTACTCAATGAATTAGTATTGTTAGGTCCAAAGAATGGCAAGGCGCCTAAGAGGTCTGCAGCATACCACTGTAGTTGCATCTTTCGATTGAATATAGAGAGAAGTAGGTGCTGCTACTGTATCTGCGGTTCCTGGAATGACACTTCTGCCTACAGCAGGGAGGCCACCGCCGACACTGTTCCAGGCCTGTACAGCAACAACGTGGCGATGACCTACATTCTGCGCTTCCCAAGTGTATGATAGGCCCTTGACCAAAACTTCACTTAACCACGATCCAGGTGTATCGGAATCAAAAAGAAGGGCAACGTAGAATTCCGCCCCTGTAACAGCACTCCAGGATACTTGGGCACCTGTTGCTGTAGGCAAAGTATTGATGGTTGACGGACCTCTAATCGTTTCCGGGTCAGCAACCGCTTCAACTACGTCAGACCAGGCAGACGTTCCATCGAGCTCGTTATCGACACGGATCTAAATTAAGATTAAAATGTTGTTATAAGATGGGGCAGGGTAGTAGTCAAAGTGGACAACGAACCTGATATTCGTAGTGCGAACCCTTTATTACCCACCTAAATTGACAAGGAATTAGCTTCGTATATATAATCAAGGAGAGAAGCAGAATTCAGAGATTATAAGCAAACATACGTATTATCAATTCGATTAGTAAGGACAGAACTCTCTTCCCAATCTGTAAGACCCCAGTACCTGCTTCTTACACCGTACTTTCGCGCTCCGTAAATTTTGCTCCATGTAACTGTAATTCCATATGGAGAGGCGGATGCCACTACATTAAACGGTACCTATCATAGAACATGATGTTAGTTATATGCCCGGGTATTTAAGGACGCTAGACACATACCGTAGCGTCTCTGCCTGGAAAGCTCGCAGGTATCGAGAGGGTAGATGTACCAATTCCAAACCCGTAGAAGAGTGCTAGGCTGAATGCAAGGGCAATTTCATACTCTCCCCGGACGTTCGGATGTAATCCATCGTAGCCTGAAGGGCAGTCTTGCGTTTCACAGCTATAGGTGTCACCTACAAAACCCGTTAGCTAAATTCTTGCTAGAACCGCACTAATGAAATACTCACGAATATATGCCATTGCTATCGGTGACGCTTTAGTGTTCCACTTGGGTATAGCATCTCTCAATAGTGCGTTATACTGATCTGTAATCTTAGGCAGATCTGCACGGATGCTGATGGCCTTCCGCTGTACAACGTCACCAAGGATAATGTTAATGTTCGGATTCGCAGCACGAGCATTGTCGACGATAGACTTAATGCTGGCAAGGGTACCATCAGGGCCGGTGACGAACCACTTAATACCACACTGTTAGCCTTTGCATTTGTAAAAAAGAAACGGAATCACGTCGGTCCGCTTGAGTATGCGAGTTATTTTCTAGAAGAAACGCTTACCCCAAGATCATTAAACCCAAGTAAAACTAAGAGATGCGTTGGCTGATAGTCTGCTACCATCTTCTGGATTTCCCCTTTAGTCTGTGCTGCTTGACGACCCCATAGTGCGAAATGGGATTGTTGGAATCGAGTGTTAACGTCGTCAGCGTAGCCTCCATAGACCATAGGCGGCTCGTCAGGCACCGGATCCCCTTCCATACGGGGCCTTTGGGGCTATGTCGCATCACAGTCAGCCGAGAACCCGCCATCTGCTTGTTAGCTAGCAGAGGAGCTATAAACATACCGGTGCCGAGAATGCCGACTCACGAGTTCCTTTCCAGGGACCGACAAACTCAAAGTCTACGTTTTGGCTGTCGAGCCACTCCCAGAGCCGATATCTCCAGGTCCAATCTCCTTCCATGCCCTGTGAGATACTGTCTCCCACAATCATCATCTTGGCCGTAGCTCTTTTTACGAGAGGCGTCCTAGGTCCCCGTTTGAAGCGTGAAATTTGAGCCGACATGGTGGCATGTGCATACTGCTCTTCGCGGCGCTTTTTGAGAACTGACTCCTCATTGCGGATTTTAAGGAGCGTCTTCTCGTCGGCAGATGTTGGTATTGCGTCCGAGGGTCTAGTCTTGATGTTGAAGTTGGTTGCGTTGTAGAGGAAGCTTTGTTCAAGAGTGGGCTTGTCATCGTTAGTTGCTACCACTTTGATGACAGTGCCGTTCGGCGTCGTTAGAGCGGGTTCTAAGGGGACTGCTAGCTGATCTGCAGCGATTGACGCTGGGTTGACAGCGGGAGTAGCCGAGGCATTCGTAGGCGAGGTCAACACTTTCAACTGTCAGCCGTGGCCCTGTATAAGGTGTCATAACATACCAACACTGATTATCCCTAGCCATACAGCAGTTAGATGCAGGAGGGGGCCCATTTTAGGAATTTGTAACAGGTGTTGAGTATAGGGAAGGTCAGACTGCGAAGGCACCTATGGAACCTTGACAACGGTCGACCAAAATCTAGTTTGGCTGACAGACGGCATTATATAAGGAGTTGACCAACTCTGGCTCTAATACTTTTTTCTCACATGCGTTATTATTTTGCTAGTGTTTGCGTGCCGTTACAGATGCATCAAAGTTAGATTGTTTTGTTGGACTTGTTGGACTTTGTTGGAACTAGTGGCACTGAAGGATGCGCCAAAGGATATACGGAGATATGTATCGATCCTATGTAAAATGCAAGGCGATACACCTCTGTAGAATTTTCACTTTGCCACAGATGAAGCTATCCCCGAGAGCCCAGGCGAGTCGATTTACACTACTAAAAGCTTATTGAGAATGTAACCCCTACAGTTTAACTAGGTCAAAATCCATCTCCCAAAAAGGAAGGGGGAATGGCTTACAAATGCAGTTCTAAGGAACTTATTGGACCCTATCCAACAGTTCAACAGTGTTACAGACCAGCTAAGCGCTGCCAAGTCCCTAGCTGCCATTGCCCCCCAGCTCAATAATTACGTTATAGGCAGTAACGTTAGATAGTGCAACAAGAATCTACGGCTCTATTTCCTATTGCACATGCCATTTTGCCCATCAATCTTGCCATCTCCGTCTTAGTTTAATCGTGGTTGGAGGCGATATGCGTAACCGAGAACGATGTGGAAGCGATATGTGTAACGACATTTTGCATAGTAAACTAAACTAACAAAAGCCATAACTTTTTCATTTTCTACACATAATATAAGCTTATTTTATAGCCTCTTTAGTAATTAATAACTTCATAACTATAAAAATTTAAATGCCTCTAGTACATATAGTATTATATATATATATATTATTTATTAAAAACATGGACAAAATATTTATATATTTTTATTACTTTAAGTCACGTTACATACAATTTACTATGTAAAGATACCTACAATATTTGGTGGTCAATTAAGCATATCACTCCCACACCGTCCTCGATTACGCACATCGCTTCCACCCACGATTAAAGGTGTTCTCTTGAGCAGAGCGGTTCTATACTGCTCCCCCTGCCTTACAATGCGTTAGGCCCGTGCACCTTCACGTTTTGCGATGGCACGTGTACTTGTAGGGAAATGAGGACGTTCATGAGCTTCAAGGTCTAGAAGCGAGATTGGACAACTTTAAACCGCCCAACGAATGATGGGGAGGGCGGGATGACGCATGATCTCGTAAAAATAGCCTCACTTTCTCTCTGACCACTCTCCGCCCTCCCGGCCGCTCGCCCTACGCGTATCCGATCCACGGCATTATCGATTTTGCGATGCGTGCCGTCGAAGGCGGAGATTGAGATGTGTCGCTCGCATCGCGCCGCCGGGGGCGGCCATTCCGCTTCGGGCGCAGCGCGGATTGTGGTGTTGTACTGGTAGCGGACGTGCAGAGATCAGCTCTCTCGCTCGCTTCTCCACTGCCCTTGGATTGGGGACTCTGGTATCTGGCAAGTACAGAAGTACATCGTTGTTAGCCGCCTAGGCCGCCTTCGGCCGGAGACGGCGTACGTTTCGTTAATGGTGCCGCGTTGTCGAGCGGATGGATCACGTTAGCTCGTTATAGTGAACCCTGAATTATTTGACCAGCGTG
The DNA here is from genome assembly GCA_001662605.1 of Pseudogymnoascus sp. 05NY08. Taxonomy (NCBI): domain Eukaryota; kingdom Fungi; phylum Ascomycota; class Leotiomycetes; order Thelebolales; family Thelebolaceae; genus Pseudogymnoascus; species Pseudogymnoascus sp. 05NY08. Next base: position 214,256 of record KV458781.1, on the reverse strand, counting down.
GGGATTCCTGTGGTTGACCCGAGCCCGTTCACTTGGAGCCTGCTTTGCTTACTGAAGAACAGAAAGTATGTAGGAGCACGGTCATGCAGCGTGTTACGGTGTAGGATGACACGTGACCATATGTACGTTTTAGCGTGATGTGAGCGTGGCCGGGGAAGTAATAGACAGGGAAGGGACGCATGGGGGAATGATCGACGTATTGGGCGTCGCTGATCCATGCGTTTGGGTCTGGGGAGGGCCTTGGCAGCAAGCCGCTGATGTCATGGGCAGGGATACGGTGAGCGAGACTTGGCGGCTGGAGAAGCGCTGTTGTTGAGTGGTTTTTTACTTGAGTGCTGAATGGAGCACGGTGAAGGGGCTGATGTACGACATAGATTACGGAATGGGTCCAGCCGCAGGATTGTCGTGAGTGGTTACTACTGTACCGTACCGAGCGTCCGCGATCAATGTCTCAGTCGCCCTTGGCCGGGGGAATTATGTGGTGGGGGATATGTGGAGGATAAGTGGCCTTTTCTTCCCGCTATTTACTTGGTCGGGATGGGGGTGTCAACGGTGTCAGCTGGTCGCTGGGACGCGGGTCTGGCGTGGTTCTAGGGTGACTTTGCAGGCTATGCTGGTCCTGTAGCATGGCATCTTGGTGAGGATGCCTGTACTCGGTGACGTTGGCGTGGGGTCTGATTGGCGTGTGTTGTTGGATTTTGCTGTCGAATACGGCGTACGAAAAGGAAGGCGAACGAGGGAAGGAGAAAGGCAGGTTGTTGCCCGCGTGGAGGACCGAAAGCCAGTGGTTCGGTGTAATCTTAAGTTAGTTGTGTTGTGTGCAGAAACGATAATGACCGTACAGTGCAATAATGTGCTGGAGAAACACGTGCATCGCCGCGACGGGCTTGCCGATATTAACGTCAAATATCAGGCCTTCCGGGTCTTGAACACAGAGTCCATGGGTATGGCAGGGCGGAGAAAGTTATCCGGCGTTCTATGTGCATCGTACCTGCGCCGTTCGTGATGCCCAGAACCCAGGAAGAAGCAGGAGGAGCCACTTGAGCCAGGCTGTCGGGCGGATAACTGTGGACTTTTTGTCGATGGAGAGGGGACGCTGAAGGTCCCGGTCGATGGCGGGGAGGATGCCATGCTAGACTCGGAGAGTAGCGCAGGGTTCAGTGATTCCTATGAGGGAAATACTCCGGGGTTAGTGGTGAAAGTTGCTCGTCTTTAGTTTTTGTCTTGTGAGAGTTCGAAATTTTGATATACATATCTTGTTCGTCTGCCGGGTAGACGGTGAAGGGACCTAGGTAATAATATCTGGAACACTTATGCACCTCATATTGATATTCGTTCGTGCGGGTTACGGTACAACTTTGAAGAAGAAAAGAAGTCCTTGGTGTGTTCGTTGCTCCGGGCATAATTAGCCATATTTACCATCGTAGAACATGGAAAGAGACCAACAGCATCATCCCTCTCCCAGACCTTTCATCCCTTGCTTCAATGTCCCCACAATATTATAATATTGTTTGAAATGCCTATCATGAGTGCCTCTCTCCCACGGTAACGTTCGACTCGTCGCACGGTCGGCGGTTTGGGTCGACACCCCTAGATGACTACCCTACTCGTAGCGTGGATCTGCGACCTGGCTCAAGGCTTCTGACCAAGTCGTTAACCAATGCTTTTTCCCACAAGATAGAAATGTAAATCGCTGCAGAGCCTTCATAACTATGCTTTTAAGAGTATACTGTGTTTTTAATTATTAGAGGCTCACTTTTGCGTTATGAGGCTTGCGTCTTGGATGTTTTGACTTCGCCTTTGCCCCTTATTCAGGTCCCGCTGTTCGCCTCAGATTCTGTTCCGGGTGGCACCCTGACGACGTCATAAGCCCACAGCCACCCCGGCACCTTCAAACCAAGGCCACCAACACCGCAGATTTCCTGAACCTCCAACGAATTGCGATCTTTGCGACACAGACAACATCAATACTACCTCAACGACGACCTCCATCGTGATTTGGCGCGTGTCCTCTTCCTCGTCTTAAGCCGTTGAAGTGTGGTGGACTGGGGAAGCGGCATGCCCAAAACGCCACAATCGCCCTCTGGGACACCAAGCGTACGGCAGCACGCCCATTCCCGACGACCAAGTAATTCGCGGCGATCGAGTAGCGACAAGAAGGAATCGCATGCCTCGTCCTCGTCCAAGCGTAGCCCGAGGGATGCTCCAATATTGAGGCTGCCAGAGATATTATCGGGCCCTTCCTCTGGCATGGCGACGACAAGTAAGGGCAACGAAGTTTCCGCGACCGGCGACACGCAGACGGGACACCGACCCAGTGATACCGTACCAGAGGAAGGCGGCGCACCCAAAAAATCGTCACAACCCGCAGAGCGAAATGGCCAAGAAAGGCCGCCGCTACAAGGGAAAGGAGGCAAGAATTCTAGCGAAGAGCTCGAACGACTCCGAGAAGCGATGGATTTTCAGCTGAGGCTAACACAGAAACGCGAGAAGTTGGTGAAGCCGGATCTTGAGCGAGGAGAGAAAAGTGGTGAAAAGGCAGGCGGAAAATCTCGAGTGTCCCCCATCCATGAAGAAATAACAAACTCCCCGTCGCTCGAGGCCGCGTTTGCCAGCCCTATGGATGCGGCGACAAGTTCAACGGAGTCGGTGAAAACCGTTCGAGGAGAGACCCCAGCACCCCTTGCGACACGGACACCGTCATATCCCTTCCCTCCTATGAAGACGCCAAGCTTTCTGGGTGGTCATAAGCCATTCACTGCACTTTCTCCGACTGTTGTGCCTGGCAGGGACCTCGGCGGCTCTTATATGGACACACGAGAACAAATATTATCCGGGTCAGCAACGCCTTCCTCGACCAGCAATTTCCAACCACCAGAGGAAAATTACCAAAAGGAGGACATCAACTTTCCCAACCCGAATTTATACGACCTAAGCCTACTCCTTTCTGCAGAGCCCGGATTGGACCCGTGGTGGAATTCTGTGGTTGAGATAATGCGAGATCTTTACAAAGCCGATCGCGTGACACTCTCGATACCAGCAGATTCTACCGATGTAGAAAATGTTCCATGGGGTCAGAAAGCAACATACAGTGCGTCTGAAGAGGATGCGTTCAGTTTGTCATATCTACCGCGAGGAAGCAGTCTGGGTCCGAGCACTGGCGGGACATATAATACTTCTAATTCAGAATCTGTCAATGCCGACGAGCCTGGGTCTTTTGCCATGCCTCCAGCAAGCGCCACACATCCCGGCCTGCCTTCTAGGCATTCGTTTACTACCATTGACGACACCAAAGGCCAACCGCAATCTCGCACAGACGCCGCAAAACCCGAATCTAGGCCTAACCCACAGCTGTCACGAAGCAAAAGCTACCTGGGAGGCCCGTCAAGCCAACATCCTCGCGTTGGAGCCGGTAACAGTGCGCAAACCCTCCGCGATGCGCAATTAGATCTACAAGAACTCGAAGGCCAGCAGGCGGAAGAAGAAGCAAGAAGGCCGCCGTCATCTTGGGAAAGCCATGACACAAGTGCGCGAGAGACAAAGGGGAGGGTGTTCCCAGTTCTCCAGGCACTGGACTTTGAAGCAGACTCGCTGATTGATAGCGCTGGGGTGACTAGAGTTATAGAACGAGGCAAAGTAATTGCCTTGACAAGAGACTTTCCGTTCATCGACAGCAACGAAGCCGACTTAAACGCAAGCAAGGCTGCGCTGAGGAATTCCAAGCTGCACGAGTCAATCGGTGATCTGAGTTCGAAGGCAAGGCCATCGCCCCTATCAAGGTCCCAATCTGCTATGAATACCCACAAGACTCCATGGCACTCTGGCCGTACCGCCAAGGGTCAGGCAAGCGGAGCCACAAAGTTGTCCGGTTTGGGGCTATATACACAAGATTTGGGAATGGATCCGTCGAACCTCAGATACGAAGAACATGAACAAGCACCTCCGTCGCCATGGTCACAATCTCCAGCGCCATCTCCTGCCGTGCGAGCAGATCCGAATGAAAACCCATTCTTCGCTGATGCCAAAATTGACGAGGAGTCGTTTAACCCCACGCAAACACCGCAGGATTATTCCAGCACACAACAGTTGGAGTCTATTGGCATCGATCGGTCGTGTAGTGTCTTGCATATACCTCTGTACCACGTCTTGCTCTCTAAGTCTGTTCAGACTTTCCGTCTTGATTCTACTATCATGGATTCGAGGTTTGCTGGACGGGGAAAGCCATCCAAACCGGATGAGAAGGAGACGACATCTAAAGCACAACCTGCAATAAGAGAAAAGAAGTTGCCCATAGCAATTCTATCCATTCTCAGCCCTATTATTCCATACCCATCAAACTTCCGCCGCTCATTAGCGCACCTAGCGCCTCATTTGGCAACATCCTTTTCTCTCTGCAGGCACTACACGAATTTGGAGAACGAGATCGCGGGATTATCTCGGAGGCGGCCACATAACTCTGGATTTGGCGCGGTTGCGCAAAACGTAAATCGAACGGCCAATGAACGAACGTCAGGCAAATTCTCGCCAACAGAAGATGAATCCTTCCAAACATCAGGAGCTGGTAGCCTTACAAGCCCGAGCGACTATTCTGGCCAGTCAAGAAGTGTGCAGAACTCCCCAACAGGCACACCCCTCTGGGATCCTGGAAGTGTGGGGCTTTTGATGGACAGGAAACCATCTGCCAATAGCCCAGGCTTCTTTGGAGGTGGCGGGGATGGGTACTTCGGTGCAAAATCTAGTGCAAAGACAAGGCCGAGCGTAGGTCGGCTTGATACTGGATCAGCTGCGAGTGTTACAGGCGCAAGGAGGTCCTCGAAGGACTACTCACCTCCGGATGCGAGACAGGCACTAAAGGCACTACGCGATGAGAAGGAAGCCTCTGAACAGGCGGCCAGTGATCAGAGGGAAGGTATCTATTCGGCAAAGTCGAGACAAGAATCAGATGCATCTTCAACGGAGCCCCAGATTACAGGGACAGCAAGGCATGTTCGAATCGAAGGTGCTAGGGATCAAGGCGCGGACGCTGGAGAAGCTCGCGATTCTGGTAAAAATAGACCTGGCGGCAGCGAGTCTACAATGTCGCCACGGCGCATAGCCCTACGGACAGCAACGAGTTCGCAAAATATAAATCGGTCTGAGAGGCAACACACCCAGCTACATTCGTATGGCGCGGATTTTGCATCAACCTTTCAATCACTACAGCCGACATCGACGACAACGCCAAACAAAGCAGCATGGGCTTTGGGTACAAGCCCACCATCCCGGTCTGGGTCCATGTATGGGCCAGTTGATATGCCTCCACCGTCGGATCGACTGAAGACGCTAATGCTTGATACACTCCCTGCACATTTGTTTGTGGCGCTTCCCCAAACTGGCGAGATAGTGTGGGTAAATAATCGATACCTCACATTCCGTGGACAGACAGTCACAGAGTTGCACCAAGATCCATGGAGCAGTATTCATCCGGATGAGCGCGAAGATTACCTTAAGGCGTGGACTCATGCTATTCGTTCTGGCGAACAATTCTCTATGCAAGTACGCATCAGAAGGTTTGATGGCAATTATAGGTGGTTCTATACTCGTGCAGTTGGCGGTCGGGATACTCGGGGTGTAATTGTGCAGTGGTACGGTTCATACATGGACATTCACGATCAGCACATCGCCGAAGTCAAAGCTGCGCGGCAAGAGGAGATTGAAGCCTCGGAAGCCAAGCATCGACTTCTTGCCAATCTTATACCCCAGATTATCTTTGCTGCTACGGAGGATGAAGGTATCACCTTCGCCAACGAGCAATGGCTATCTTACACTGGCCAGGAGTTCGACGACGTCCTTGGTCTTGGCTTCATGGACTTTGTCCATCCCGATGATCTAGCAAGATGTCGTATACCAACCGATACGCGCCCAACTCCGTCGTCCAGAAAATCCCGTCGCGCATTCGATGCAGCTATGCCTGCTTCTCCCGAGAAGGTGTCAAGGACTACCAGTGATTCTAACGTGTCGACTGCCACGGAAAACACAGTAAAGGGGATGCACCAGGCACTGTCGCGGACGAATAGCTCAAGCAGCGAGTCCGTGTATGAGCTACCTAGCGCTGATTTGTCAGAGCTTGCCAGGAACGGTGTCATCAAAGTCACGACAGATAGCAACGGGAGGTTATCCTACACAACGGAGATCCGCCTCAGGGCAAAGTCGGGAGAGTACCGCTGGCATCTTGTCCGATGTGTTGAGGTCGACAATATCAACTTTGGGAGTGGCGCTGGCTCATGGTTCGGTGCATGCACCGACATCAATGACCACAAGCTTCTCGAGACGAAACTGAAAGAGGCCATGGAATCGAAGGGCAAATTTTTGAGCAACATGTCGCACGAAATTCGTACGCCACTAATCGGAATTTCTGGAATGGTCAGCTTTCTTCAGGATACGGTGCTCAACGAGGAGCAACTTGATTATACCAATACCATACAGACAAGTGCAAACAGTTTGCTAATGATCATCAACGATATTCTGGATTTATCAAAGGTGGACGCGGGGATGATGAAGCTCTCGTATGAGTGGTTCCACACCTCGTCACTCATTGAAGACGTCAACGAACTCGTCTCGACAATGGCGATTTCCAAACACCTCGAGCTCAATTACGTAGTTGACAGCGACGTTCCTCCCATGGTGAAGGGCGACAGAGTCCGGATTAGGCAGGTCCTACTGAATGTCATTGGCAACGCGATCAAGTTTACTACGGAGGGCGAGGTCTTCAGCACCTGCCGTGTTTATCACGATAATGACGCCCTCCTTAATGAGAACGAGATTATGCTGGAATATTCCATTTTGGATACTGGACGCGGCTTCACAAAGGAGGAAGCCGATCTTATTTTCAAGCCATTCAGTCAAATTGACGGGAGCAGCACTCGACAACATGGCGGCAGTGGTTTGGGTCTTGTCATATCGAGACAGTTGGTTGAGCTCCATGGCGGCCATATGGACGGTACTGCTGTCCCAGGCAAGGGCTCGACTTTCATCTTCACTGCTAAATTTGGTCTGCCGACTGAGGATGACCATCCGGAGCCGCCAACGACGCCATTGATGAAGAGAACGAACGAAAGCGAAGCACCGAGTGTTCCTGAAGTATCAAGCACCGCAAGACCTGGTCCTTCAATTTTAAGTTCTGAACTGACGCAGTCGCCTCCTACCATTCCTCCGAGTGCCGAAAATACCTCCACCTCTCCGCAAAATATCTCGTGGAACAGCTCCAACCCGTCGAGTCCTTCATTGCGTACTCTAGCGACGCACTCGTCGGGGTCGTCCGGAAGCCCCAGTCTCAACCAATTCCACCAATCTGCTCGAACTGGCTCGCAAGACTCGACAACGATGAAACTATCACCGCCGGAGAGTCGACAGGCTTCGACCGATCGCAGCGTGCCTTCACCACAGTCTAGCGCATCGTCTCTCCCTCTTCCCGAACACACAAAGCTCTTCCGCCCACCATTATACTCCATTCTTGTCGTATGTCCGCAAACACACAGTCGCGAGGCGACAAAGAAACACATCGAGATGACTCTTCCGAAAAATATACCCTATCAGATTACGCCTGTGGCCAGTCACGAAGATGCACAGAAACTTCTCTCCGGCGACGACGCTATTATCTTTACACATATAGTATTAAACCTACGGTTACCCGAGAACATAATTATCATGATGGACCAGATCTTCCACACGCCATCAATGTCCGAAACTTCCATCGTTATCCTCTCCGACCCCGTCCAGCGACAATCGGTCATGAAGAATGCGACATACCACGACTACGACCAGCTGGCAAAGCACGGTCGACTCAACTTCATCTACAAACCGGTGAAGCCGTCGAGGTTCGCAGTCATCTTCGACCCGGATAAGGAGAGGGATTTGAGTACGGATCGCAACCGCTCGAGCGCTCAGCACGTTGTCGCATCCCAGAAGCAAAACTACCTCGATGTGGAGAAGCGGCTCGGGAACAAGGGTCTCAAGGTCTTACTGGTGGAAGATAATCTGGTCAATCAGAAGGTGTTGTTGAAGTTCCTCAGCAAAGTAGGGATTCATGTAGAAAAAGCCATGGATGGTGTCGAGTGTACGGAGACGGTCTTCGCAAAGCCACACGACTTTTATTCACTTATTCTTGTACGTCCTCTCCCATCCCAACCTCTCTCATACCCCCTTGCACTGCAGAACGCTACCTAACTCTCTCTCTCTTCACAGTGTGATCTCCATATGCCGCGAAAGGACGGGTACCAGACCTGTCGCGAGATCCGGCGTTGGGAGCGGAAGCAAGGATACCCGCGCATGCCGATCATCGCGCTGTCGGCGAACGTGATGGTGGATGTGCTGGACAAGTGCGTGTCGGCTGGGTTCAACAGTTATGTGACGAAGCCCGTTGATTTTAAGAGCTTGAGCAAGGCGATGATTGATTTGTTGGATCCTGTTATTACGTGATTGAGCGCGCTCGGGTGCTGGGGTGGTTGGGCGGCTGGATGCAAAGCCGTTTTGGGGGATGGGATTGGGGGTGTTTGAAAGTTTGTATACGGGTTTGGGTGGTCATGAAGATGTACTATTAGAACAGGTATTATGTTAATTTTAAATGATCTTGAAGAATTATATTTCGAAATAATGTTTCGGGTTCTGACTTTTGAAAATTGTGTTGGAGTTGTTGAAACTGTCGGTCGGACGTGTGGGTGTTCCAGAAGTTTATAAATGGTGCAGGTGATCACAAACCCATATAATTCGGACCGGTATTATGTTAATTTCAATCAGTTTGAATAGTTACATTTTAAAAATAATGTTTTGAGGTACTGGCTTTTGAAAACTGTGATGGAGTTTCTGGGAGTGTTGATCGAAATCTTTGTTGCTATGGGAATAATCTCATAATATTTAATCAACTTGACCAGAAAATAATACTTCGGGCACGGAAAACGGCATGCATCGCTCAACAAACTGTAGTTTACTTTATAATCACTGAAATACAATCTGGAACAATTAATTTATATATTACATGTCTCAATTTTTAATTATTAGTTTCTATCATTTAATAAATTACGGTCGGTGGTTGTTGCCATGCAAAATGATAATAGTATCTAAGGCGGCAGTGTTGCTCGCCGAGAGGCGGCAATCTAGCGTGTGTGATCTGGATGTTGATCTGATGCGTTGCGCTATTCCGGATTTGGTGCGTGATCTGCGAGTTGATGGTGATTTAGAATAGACAATAGCCAATCCGGCGTTGCGAAATAGTATTGTTGCGGTTGACAATGGTAGTATAGCTTATTGTAGTTGGTAGCTGTTGCCAGATCAGCACGCCAAATCACCCAGCCGCACTAACGGGGCTATATAGTCAGGGTCCGCGCCCGCCCTCGCGCGAGCGCCTGTTTTCTTTCCCCTCCAGATCGACTTCTTTCTGAACCCTGCGCTTTTCATCCGAACTTCTGCAAGAATTCAGCACCATCGAACTTCAAGAGTTCGATATCAAGTGTAAGTTACTGACATCATCAAAATACTTCATGAAGCTTACACTTTTATAGCAATCTTCAATTTCAATCAATTTCACGTTCACCCACCCTCATCCACAACATTCTCCGTGAGTCTCGACCTTTCCATCTTCTTTTCATTGTGTTCTCACTTTGACTTCGTCGTTCTTATCCCTTCTGGTTTGACGCGCGCTTATACTGACATCCTTGTCCAGTCGCCAGTTCAGCGTCGGTGCTGCCAAGACATTCTCCACCAATCCGCGATCCCAGCGATTGGTCCGAGCTCACCGCGCCCGAACTTCTTTCTTGAACCGCTTCGTCTCTCACGGAATACCATTCTCGGCCAACAACACTGTCCGTCAGTTGTGACGACAGTCCTTTTTTTTTTCTTTTTGTTCAGCACGAGAACCTTCTGTCGAAGATGACGCCCGCGCCAAGACGGCGCACACGAGCCACCGGCTTCTCCCCAGGGGGACCGCGTGAGCTGAAAGACGCCCCACGGCGACAGACCCGTGGCGGCCGTCGAACCACTGCTGCCGGCAAGGCAGCACCCACGGATCCATCCCGGACTGTCGATTCGATGGACCTCGACAAGGTCGAAGACTCCGAAAGCGGCGCCGATGTTCCCGCCAGTCCGCGTCGTGGTCGGGGTCAAACCCGGTCGCTTCGCGCGAGGACGCGGAGTTCATCACCGCTGGTGACGACCCGACTCCCCGACAACAACCGCCCCAGATCCCCCCTGCGAGACGCAGATGCTGCCCGCCAACCACGCCGAGGTCGACTCGGAAGAGGTCTAGGCAAGCACGCCCGGGTGGAGGATACACTGGTGGAGGAAGTTGTTGGGCCTGCCGAGGAAACTGGCGGAGAGTCTTCGAGGTCGTCGGTCGCAAGACCAGCCAAGAAGCTCCGAGCTGGGGACCGAGGTGGGGAGGCCATACGGAGGCAGATGGAGCGGGAGAAGAGGTTGTCGCCTCCACCGACCGCGCCGGCCGTGACGACTCCTTCGGGGGTTCGAGCCTCGGTCTTGCGTGTGGGGGCTTCGGCCTTGAAGTACCTGGGGTTCAGGACGGAGTCACCCCGTCCGGTTGCTGAGGGTGATGGGGATTCCAGCCCATCCCCTGAGGTGTCCTCTCGCGAGGCACCTGGATCCACCACCGAGCGTCCTTCGGGACAGGAGGTGGTGAAGAGCACCGGCGGGCCCGTCAGGCCCGATGGCGGCGCACTGGCGTCAGCTGTCCTCCACGAGCGCTCTGGAGAAGACCTGATGCAGGACCAACGGCGCGCGACTGACTTGAGGAAGCTCCTCAAGCTCGGTCGTCGCAATGTTGTCCCGCTGAAGGCTCCTTCGGAGTGTGGGAGCGACGATGAGGAGGCAGCCAAAGCTGCGTACAGGTTCACTGAGGAGCTCAGACCTGTCAGCTTGCCTTCTTACGACGCTTCCACTCGCTACGTCGGGTGGACCGAGGGTAGTCGTGGTATGTTGGTGGTTGAGGAAGAGTCTGATGACTCGAAAGAAGACGTGAGTTTCCAATTGTTTTTGCTCTTTTTTGAAGTTCATTCACTGACATTTCACCACAGCGCAAGGGTAAACGTACGGATCACTGCTATTCTCTCTCCAATCCCTCTTCGGCAGGCCCTTCTGTTCCCCTTTCTCCTTTGGCGGCACCAGCTGTCCCCCTTTCTTCTCCGGCGGCACCAGCTGTCCCCCTTTCTTCTTCGGCGGCACCAGCTGTCCCTTTTTCTTCTTCGGCGGCACCAGCTGTCCCCCTTTCTTCTTCGTCGGGCCCCATTGTTCCTGTCTCTCCTTTGGCGGCACCAGCTGTCCCTATTTCTTCTTCGGCAGGCCACATTGTTACTATTTCTCCTTCGGCGGCACCCGTTGTCCCTGGTCCTGTTGTCGAGCGCAGCCGGAAACTTGTCCAGATTCCTATTTCGGATGCTAATATCCTCATAGCAGTGAAAACCGCACTTGGCTGGTTTAACGAACACTCCGACACAGTCCCGACTCCCGACGAGCTCGTTGACGTGCTTGGAAAGTACAGATTCAATCAATTGGCCACCACCACTGGCAGAACGTACCGCGCGCCGTCTCCATCTGACCCTTATGAGGATTTTGAATTTGAGAGCGACACCGGCGAACCAATCGATCGATGCGATGGCGAACCACTGCCTCCTCCACGCAACCCACGCCGCAGAAAGATCACCGCAAGATCCGCCCCGGACTTCAATGGCACAGCCGACGGACACCTTCCCGTTTCATTACAAGGATTGCCATTCGACAGTTTGCCAAAGGAATGGCAGCTGCATAAGAAGAGCTGGAAGATCAAGCAGCGAGACCTGATCCACGAAGCACAGCTCGCGGATCGCCGCGCCCGGGGGATCGATGAAGATGATTACCAAATGGGCCTTCGGGCTCATGCCAAACAAGAGAACCAAAGGCGCCTGAGAGAATCTAAGCTTCTGGCTGCCGGGAAGGCCGTCAACGACAGAATTCGTCTTGGGAATCTGCAACTCGAGAAACGTGCCCTGAGAGCCCTTGCCGAGAAGAAGCGCGCAGAAGCCTTCAATGCCGCTAGTGAGCCTGCTAGGTTTCTCTCACATGAAAGGGTCGGAAGATCCCCCATGAGAGGATCTCCTGTCGCCAGGGCCCCACGATACGCATCACCACCACGATGCCCAACAATCAGCGAAGAAGCCGACGAAGAGGCTTTTGCTTCCGCGCCCGGCCCCGCGCCCAAGATGGGCGCCGACAAGCCCGAGAGACCCTCCCCCGCTGCTCCCGCGGCCGCGCCCAGGCCCGCCGACGAGCCCGCACCAGCTCCAATGGTCGCCGACGAGCCCGCCAGAGACTCTGCGGCAAAGAGCGCCGGAAAGAAGCCCAAGAAGCCTCGCGCCATCCCCGCCGAATGGGCCGGCCTGCCGATCAACCCAAAAACCCACCTCCCAGAAGGGATGTACGGTCTCGTCTACGACGTCAATTACTTCTCGGACTCTGACGACTACTCCGACGAAGGAGAGTCACCAACCCCACCAACCCCCGCTGCCAATGCCGTGGTCAGTGACGTCGGCGTCGACGTCGGTGCGCTCGTTGACTCAATCCCGAGTCACGAGCTAAAAGCACTGTTTGCTTCGCCCGACGTCGGCGTCGCTGACCTCGACATCACCTCGATCGTCGACGCGATTCCTCGCGACGAATTCGAGGCTCTAATCGGCATCCCACTCCCATTGGCTTCCGACAGCCACGACAACTTCGCCCCCGCCAATTTCGCCATTTCCGACGACGTGATGACCATGGTCGACGCCATACCCGACCGCGACCTCGATGAGATGATGGAGGCCATCTTGGCTGGATGTTCGTCGGCTGGATCCGATATGGGTCTGGTCGGGGTGTCCTCCTGATTCTCGGTCGCCCGTGGCCTGGTCCGCTTCGTCGTTCGGTTTGGATTGGCGGTGGTGAGACCTGGGCGTTATTGCCAGGCTCACAGCGTTGTTGTTCGTTGCTGGTTTCCTCCGTCGCCGTCTTCCGGGTTCCGATCGGACGTCCGTCGGTCTGTCGGTATGGGTTCTTTTGGGTTGTCCGGAGGGTCAGAAAGTGATGCTCTGACCCGATGGCTTCCTGACTTAACGTCCGTCGGCATTCCGGTATGGGTTCTTTCGGTTCTTTGGTTTTCGGTGACACCAGCAGATGGGTTTGGGATTATGCGGGCGGTTTGGTGCGGTTCGGAGCTTGTTCTTGCGCGTTGTTCGGTGGGACTCTGGTTTGTCTTCTGGGTTGTTTTCTGGTTTGTTTTCTGGTCTGGTCGCGGAGGATTCTGGAGCTGGTTTGTTGTCTGGTTCGGTTTCTGGTTTGTTTTCTGGCTGGGGAGGATTCTGTAGATGTTGGATTTCGCGCTGAGGCGCCGGGGCTTGTGGGATTGGGCATGGGCATGGAGAGCTGGGAGTTTACGGTGGGATACTGGTTGTACATGGGATTGTTCTGGTTTCTGGGAGCATGGGAAGGCATACATGGATGGCATTGCGGCGGAGTTTTCTGGTTGGCGCCTGTTGTTGGAATTGATCCGTTGGAGTCTTCTTGTTTTTTTTCTTGTTTTTAAAATACCATGGCAGCGCCCACGATGATAAATTCCGGGGCAGATAGAAAATGAAAGGAATTCTTGAAATCTCACGTGTGCATTACAGTGACTGATCACGAAAATCAAATTTGAAGAGCCTCTCCCTCTCTTCTCCGTCTGTTGATAATTTTCATTTATTTTGAGCATCTGGGAGCCTGAATTCATATCCTGGAATTATAATATATGATCCCAAAAATCCACATAATCATGCGCAAATGGTCCAATCTGACGCGCCGGCATATTAAAGTTGCGCATGAGTAGCTGCGGGATTGAGATGATGCCAAGGGGTCAAAGCAACCAACATGACCAGCCATCCGCGCTAGGACCTCTCGGTAACCCATGCACTTTCCTGCCTCCCTCGACGATTCCTCTCTCCAAGCTCTCACGTCCGTATGGTTTATTGTACAGCGAGGTTTTTGGAACTCGCATTCTTTGAAATGTCGTTGTTATAGCCTGCCGACAATGCCAAATGCATCATAGACTCGGACGAGGATCACCACAGTTGAAGCAGAGCCTGCAAGGTTCGCGGCCATGGGGGAGGCCCCTGCTCCTTTCCCGATAGCCCAGTCGGCGCCCGGCACGATGATGGCGGAAGGACTACGACAGCGACAGCTTGATCGACTGGCTCTGAGAGGTTCGCCGACGAAGGCCTTACGAGTTACGACGTCGGCTGAAGATGTCAAGAACGTAACAAGCTTCCCTGCTGAGCCGTTTGCGAGATCGGATGTGACGAGGTTGGGAAAGGGAGATATGGGCGATGAAAGCACCAGGATACAGCGATACAACGAGGACGCGTTTGAGACGCAGAATTCGCCTGTTCGCTCGAATGGATCATTTGGAGAGGTGAAAAGGGATGGCAACGCTGAGAATGCCAACGCTGTAATCGGAGGGAAACAGTTCACGATCTCCAAGGTTGGCAATAATGGGAGGATATACCTAAGGTACGCCACTGTCTGGACCATATCCTACCTTACCCCGAATTCCCATAACTGTTCCTGCTCCTCGATTGCACGTTTCCTGCTCGGCGCGTGCACGTTCTCTGTTTGTTGATATATGCGGGGGACTCCACTGGGTCAGGGTCCAAGCTAATGAGTACCAGACCCCGAATACGGCCTGCTCACCAGCGATATCCACAACCTCCATTTGCATTTCCAAACTCTTCTCCAAATACGGCTGGATTAGATGAAGCGCTTGCCAGAAAAGAAAGAAGGGGGTCGTATAGAGACACGATGTTGAGCGCCGATTCATCAATGTCGACGCCCGCCAACTCGGGATTATATGACACCAATTCGATACCAGCGAAGTCATCCACAAGTCGTCACCGAAGAACGCACTCCTACTCTACAGTGGACGATCAACGATCTGCGATACAAGACTCTGGTTTAGGAGCATTTAAGGTTGTTATTGAGCGACCAAGCGCCGATGGAAGAAGGCCAAAAACATCCGGGGGCCACCACCGCACGCCTACTCTCGAGGTTCCAATCCCATCATATAAACTTGGCACTCCGCGTTTCACTACCAGAGGAACGCCATTTATGCGAGGATCATCATATGCTGGGACCGAAGTTGAGCATCGGTCTAGCTTCATATCTCAACGAGATGCTGATATGTTGGCACGGATGCGACGCTCCAACCTCCCGCGAAGGTCTCATTCAATAAGGCAATCGGTTGTGTCCCACCCTGGTGACGTAGAGTCGACCTATGAGCTTCGACTGCCTCCCACTGGACTCCTACGCACCTCTCTAAATATAATGCTTAAAGGTCAAATCGTACCAGAGATGTATGATGCCCTAACTTATCCACCGCGATGTGAAGACCGCTCAGTCATCAGACGAATGTCCGAAACTGATATGATCACTGCTGCGACTCCTGCACGCCTTGTGGCCGAGGTGACGCAAGAACTTTCCTATGAGCTGGTTGCAAGCTTTTTTATAACGTACCGTTCGTACATCTCCGGGTCCGACCTCCTTTTACTGGTAATGGCAAGGTTGGAGTGGGGCATTGATAGAGCCTTCGATGGCCTTGTCGTCACTGTCAGATGCTTCACAGTTATTCGACATTGGCTGGTAAACTTTTTCGCCGACGATTTCGTACTTGACTACGATCTACGTGTTCAATTCTGCGGCCTGGTGAATACAATGGTTAAGAAGCAAGCGTTGCTTCGAACTGACAGTAAGACAACCAACGATATCTTATCAAATATTAAGAGGCTGTGGAGGGATTCTTGTGCTGTGTACTGGGATGGCCCTGAATTTGCATACGACCTGGATGCTCTGGTACCCATTGCTCCAGGTGGCATTGCTGGGTCTAGAAATCCACAACTTACTCCCAAATTTTGGGACGACCTCCTACTGTCACAGACACCAGGCCAGGATTTCGAAGATCCCGCGTCATCAAAATCCCCTATGGTTGATCTCGATGTACTACACGATTTCCCGGCACCTTCTACCAATAGATTCTTCGCAACTGTCCCCCCCGAATTTCCTATTGAGTTCAACAAAGCCCAACTCCAACAAGCGTCTTTACCACGTGGCAACAGGACTCAGTTGCCATATCCCGAGCCACTCTCTCCACGCAGCATTACCAGCGTGGAAGCTTTGTCATGCTCTATCCCACCCCTATCAAAGACTGGGCAATTTTCTGCTGGAGCTGCCATGGGAGCCCACCCAGTAACAGCAGCATCTCAAAGTGGCACTAGCCTCCCAGTTGCACACACACCGAAGGCACTCAGGCCAAAGTCGTATCGTCCAGGGCAGGGTTTCCAGCGTAATCGCAGTGTTTCCAATTCTTCTCGGCCAGACAGGCCCCTGGAGGCCGACACCGAAGAGGCTGCAAATGGCGAGGCAGGCTTGACACTGGTTGATAGATTTGCGGGTAGCCTTGTTAGAGGCCTCGTATTTCCTCCTGGACATGTTTATCTACCGACTGCTGATCCATCCGAGAACCGACCGATTTCTCTTCCAAACAAGAAGACAGGGGCCCAAAAGCAAGATACCAACCAACAGGGCCTCGGGATGAAGAGGATGTTTGGCACTGTCCGGCGCGCAGTCAGTACCAAGGCCGATACTAAGCCTGAACCAATGCCAAGGTCACCGCTAACGCTCGGATTCCCGGGTTTATCACTACCTGTTGATGATATTGAACTGGCCAGTCTCGGGCTAGGTGGAATGGGCACCGAACAAGCACCTTTACAAACCCCACCGAAGCCGGTTACTATGAGACCTGATTTACTTAGCAAGTTCGTTGAATCGGATTTTGGAAAGGCTATCGAGCAACATAAAATAAATGCAGCAAAAGCGAACGAAAGTCCAGAGCCTTGGGTACGGAGGATTAATGTTACCGCCGGGAGTGACTTTTTAAGGCGGTCCTTGGACAAGGCAACCCTTACCGCATGTTCGACTTCTTTATCGGGGCTTGTGCCTGGCAACCGCGACTCGCCCCAGCCTCGAGAGAATACCAGCTTTCTCCTTCCTGATAATGAAGATGCCGAGCAGGCTCAAAACAATACGAGTTTTCTCTTGGATGATGGCAACGACGGTTATGTGGATCGCGATATAGCCATGATGTCCGGAGCTCTCCCTAGTCATCCGTCTACAGACGCATTCACAGACTCCTTCAACAATCGATCGGTTGCCCCGACTCCGCCAGTCACGCCACCTGAGATATTTTTGGGATCTCCCAGGCGTTCATCGCACATCCTGGGAAATTATGGCCGCCCCTCGCCCAATGTACAGGTGCCATCACTGACCCTCGACATGCTTAGCCCTTCGAGTGATTTTGATACACGTCCATTCTTCAGACCATTGAATAACCCGTCAATGCACTCTCGTGCTAAACGGCATAAGCATCGCAGATCAACTTCATTAAGACGGATAGCCTCATTTCACAGTGGCTATACGAATCAGATGACTGAACGAAGTTTCGATGCTACCTCAATTTCCGACTCCGTAGATCGAGCCTCGGTTGGATCAACACATGCACCTGGCAATCGTGTCCTCCGGCGACGACCCGGGGGTGATCTCCGCGCCGTTCAAAACATTGGCGAGCTGCCACTTAGGCGTCATCGTTCATCAGGATCTCTTACCACGTATTCGGATTCCGTACGAAGCTCATACCTTCTGGGAGGTGGTTCCACAGGCTACGCCAACGTTACTAGCGAGAACGATAGGGCCCGGAGCAGCTCCAGGACATTCTCCGTCGGAGCTTTGGCTGACCCTGAGGGCACATCAAAGCCCAGAATTTCTCTGTTAAGCACCTCGTCCAAGCCAGCCCTTCGGCCGTCATTTCAAGCTGAAGCTGCAAAATTGGCCCAGATCCCTGATGATACCGACGATGATGGCGGAGTAGAAGCTGCCCTACTTAAACTTGAGGGAAAGTATGAGAAGAGGAAGTCCGATATCTCGTCCCAAAGCTTGTCTCCAGAATTTATTCCACCACCACGGCAAGAAACTTATGACGACGCCGAACTAACCACTGGGGAGTTAATTATCGAAGCAGAGAAATATCAGCACAGGCACAGTCATGTTGTTGAGAAGGCAGTATTTGACAATGATGAAGCATCTGAGGTTGACCAGCCCCAACAACGAAGCTGCTTTAATTCGCAGTATGAGCTCCAGCCCACTGTTTATCGGCCTCCTGTACGAGAGATGCCTGATATTTCTCGGGAGTCACAAAATTCAATACCTCTTTTGCAGCGCGACGGATCTCGATATGGTTCTGATGACGACGAAAGCCGGAACTGGAGGAATACATCTGTACTCCTCGGTCCTAGCCACGATATAGAGACGATTGGCCACCATGGCGCTGAAAAGTTCGAGATACCAGTTGACTTCGTTGATGAGACGGAGAGTTCAAATCAAATACCTCATGGAGACACTCTCCCACGTCAAATGAGTGCCGACGAATCGTTTCTTCGGATCGGCAATGATAACGATGCTAACAATTATGATGATTACGATGACAATCACAGCGACCTGTCGTCTGAAATGTCTTTGGAAGAAGTCCCAACTAACGATTTCCTTGGGAATACTTCCACCAACGCACACCCGCCTATTCATCCTGGCGCAATCATTACTGAAGTAAAAATTCCTCCGATTTCTAAGCAGACGAAAGAGCCCTCAATGACGATGGAGCAAGCATTGTTGATGTCTCCCTCTGGAGGTCAATACCAAGGCCCATTTCCTCCAAGTCCAGATATTACACCAACATATGGGGATGGCCGGAAAGATATTGCCATGAGATCATGGTACAGCGACGATCACTTGGAGACACAACAGAGGCAAAATATTAACGGGGCTATATCTACTGGACCATTGTACATTGAAGAGCACATGCCATTTATACTCCATTTTGAATCAAAGCTCGTGGCTGAGCAATTTACCCTCATTGAGAAAGAAGCATTGGGCGAAATCCATTTTAGAGAGCTCCTCGAGATGAAGTGGTCTCACGAAGCGGCATCGGCATGCCAGTCATGGCCTAGGTTTCTCCAAATCCTCCAACAGATGGAAGAAGATGATACAGTCAGCCATGGCATTGAAATCTGTGGAGCGCGTAGCAGTATCATGACGCAGTGGGCCATCTCTCAAATCATCCTTACTCAGGATATCAACGAACGGGCTAGGACAATTGCCAAGCTCATTGAGATCGCTGTGCACTGTCGCCAACTTGGCAACTATGCTACGCTATTCCAGCTTACTGTCGCTGTCAGCAATCCGGTGATAGCGGAACTCCACGAAACTTGGAAGCATGTACCAGCAGCTGAAGTTCAATCCCTCCGTGAGTTCGAAGAGTTGATCCAGCCAGCAAATAACTTCCGCCGCCTGCGTGATGAGATGGAATCAGTTCTCGGCAAGCGCGCCTGCCTCCCGTTGGTTGTGATCTACGCGAAGGACTTGACTGTACTAAAGGATATGCCGAGTTATATTGCTAGCACACCGACTGACCCGCCCCTCATCAATGTCAGCAAGTGCCGCGCCCAGGCAACGGTTGTGCAGCTATTCAGCAGGTACCTAGAAAGCAGCACTGGGTACAAGTTCCAGACTGTGCCGGGGCTGACGGACAGGTGTCTGTGGATTGCGGGGTTGAGTCCAACGGAGATCAGAAGCCGTGCAGAGAGGTTGGTTTGAACGGTTGTGTGAGCGGAACTGAAGCATTTTGGAATTGTTTGTGGATTGCATTTTAAGCCTAACGTGTAAATGAAATTTGTTTGGGTGTCTGGGATTCTGTTGACAACTTGGAGGAGGAAGGTGCATAGGGGTCATTAATCAAAAGGACTAAGTACGGAGCATCATTATCATTGGATATATGGCTGGATGTACTTGGAGTGGAAGGAAGCATGTTTATGACCTGGAATATATCTTAATGACTGCGAGCAAGCACAATATACCCTAGCGAATACGTTTAATCAAGCTCGTTATCTTTTAAGATCCTCCCTGTATGAAGTGTATCTCAGAGTTGTACACTGAAGTGTGAATGACAAGGCGGTAAATTTTAGCGTCTGGAGTCTATCCTGATAATTTTATCTACAGCACTTTCCATCTCCCAGTCCCCAGACCCTGGTCTCCCAACGTACATGCGCTAACTAAACCCATTTCATCAACGCTGTTTCTTGTTATTACCCCTCATCATTATTGTTCAATCACCCCACTCGCCCTCATACTAGAAATAACCTCAGCAAACCTATTCACCCTCTCCATGCCCGTCGTCTGTCTCGCAGTCTCAATACCAAGCAGCACACGCTTGACACCCACGCCGACCGAGCTGGTTCCGCAAGTATCGCGCAGCACACTCAGACTCTGCTGCAGCTCGGCTGGCGAGTCGAAGGCGACTGTCTCTTTGCAGATATTCTCGAGCTCTTCGATCGTGTTCACGTTCGGCACGGCCATCTCACGATCGAAGCTCGCGGCGAGGTCGAGTTGGTGGAGGATGGAGCGCTGGGTTGTGGTGCCGATGATTAGAAGACGGCGGCCCTGTGATTTGTTAGCAGTGATTTCATAGTCGGTGGGGGAGGGGATATTTGGGCTTACCTTGGGTGGCTGCTTCGTTAGCAAGACCATGAGGGTCTGCAAGACGAGGTTGGAGAATCGTGGGCCAATGGGCACCCAGTCGACGATACGCTCGATGTTATCGATGATGACGATATTCTGGGGCGATTTGTAGGCGTCGGAGAAGACCTTGTTGAGGTAGTTGATTTTAGACATTTCGTTGAAGCCGATCATGTTTTCGGGAGAGATGAGCTTGATGAACGGGAACTCGGATTCCATGGCGATCTTCGCTGCCAGAGCGGTCTTGCCAGATCCTGATGGGCCGTGCAGAAGGACCGAAAGGAGTGGTTCCGAAGCGGAGTTGCGGACCTGATTCACGAAGAGCTCGCCATCCTGGAGGATGTAGTCGATGTGTGGGCTGTAACGCAGAATACCTCCGCGAACGGCTGTGCTGAGTTCTTCCTCGGAGACACCAAAGGCTGGCTTGACTTCGTTCAGCGCGCTTAAGAAATCGTTGCGGTTGACTTTCATGTTTTCGATATCATCGCTAACACCAGCGACAGTGCCGACCTTGACGTGGCGGTTGAAGGCGAATGAGGAAGCCGACTTGACAAGTCCACTGATTTCTGCACCCGAAAAGTTCTTGGTGAGGGCCGCAAGCTCGGCTAGGTTGACGTCGTTGTCCATAACATGATTATCGCGCATCTTCATCGTGTGAATATTGAGAATATCTTGTCTGCCGGACTCATCGGGCAGAGAAATCTCCATGTGGACCTCCAGACGTCCAGGACGAAGCAAGGCGTCATCAATCATATCCATTCGGTTGGTCATACCAATCAGGATAATATTATTGAGCTGGTCCACACCATCAAGTTTGGCAAGCAGCTGGTTGACAACACTGTCGCCAACACCGGTGCCACCTCCACCACCAGCACCTCTCTGCTTGCATACAGCATCAAGTTCGTCGAAAATGATAATGTGAAGCTCACTCTCATCGCCCCTCTCCTTGTATTCTTTCTCGGCATCAGCGAAGAGGTTTCGGATATTCTCTTCTGATTGACCGACAAACTTATTCAAGACCTCAGGACCGTTAATGACCTTCGGCTCCCTGGAGTTGAACATCTTTCCAATTTGTCGAGCGATCAGGGTCTTTCCTGTTCCAGGGGGTCCAAATAGAAGAATACCCTTCACGTGCTGGATGCCCAGCTTCTCGATCAGACCCTGGGGGAAAATGCGCGAGGCGAAAGCTCTCCTGAAGATGGCGCCGAACTCAGCGTCCAATCCGCCAATCCCCATGTCCTCAAACTTGAAGTCTGGCGCAATGATAGAGTTCGCCGGTGGCTTCTTTGCCGAGGCCTTTATTTTGATCGGTGAGCTCGCATCCTTGTAAAAAGTGATGTTGGTTTGTGTAGTCAGAATACCGCGCGCTTGAGGATTCGAAACCACCTGCCCCGAGGTCGCCGTGGGCTTCTCCATGCCAAGGTTACCGAGTTGCACTGTCTTGACTTTAAGACTCAGCACAATCCCCTTGTGGTCCATCACCAGCTGTTGTCCGGGGGCAAAGACTTGGTTCCCAAATAGCTTGTTGAAGTAAGCTTCCAGCATGTCCTGATCGTATGGAGTTTCCGTGGTCTTTCTCCCTGCAAACCCAATCTCGACATCCATCGCAGCCAAGTAACTTTGTCCTCCTTGCTCTCCAAATGGATCGTAGAGCTCGGCCAGGACGGTCTCCGTGAGACTGATCGCGCACCACGATCGTTGCGGCCCAGTTAATCCGATTAACCCAGGAGGGAAACCGGCCGTAGGCCTCGCGGTAACGACGTGGGTGCGGTTGACGAGGATATATATATCGCCCCCATCCTGGCTAGGAGGGAAATCCTGAGGCGAAACTGCCGTTCTAATCCCAGTCAGCACGAGAGCTTCGTCATTGTCATACGGAGATCCTTACATGTTGCCATATACGTATCTGTCCTGCGTATTCTTATCCTCAACCTTTCCGAGCTGCAGCTGCTTCGAGATGCCAGCATTTCGTCCAACTGCAGTCCTCTGGGGCATCCCTCGGTTTTGTTGAGGGGAGGAGTACCCTGGCCCAGGTGGTGGCGGTCCGCGCTGGCCGCCACCGCCGTAGTTTCCTCGCAGGTCTTCGTAGCCGCCCATCTGTGTGTCGTGAGGGCTGTTCCTCTGGCTCTGGGGGCCACTGGGCTGTCGCTCTCTTCCAGCGTTAGGAGGTTTGCCAAAGAGGTTGTCGCGGTTGAACATTATGGTCGTGCTATGGGGGAGTGCAACCACAGGGTAGCTATCGGATTCGAGACTCTGATAACGCCGTATTAGCCGGTTCCCGTCGAAAGTAAAAGAAATCAATAGTTATATCTTCATGACTCACAAATGGAAGATAAAAGTTGTATTGGCTCAGCTAGGTCTGAAATGTGTCCTAACGATGGTGACGACCTGTCCTGATGCCGTGTCTCCTCTTACGTAGGTGCCGCCGAGTGGAGAAAGGCTGATTATAAAGACAATGGTGTCCTCCAAAAAAACAAACTGAAGCTGATATATCCTTCCTTCGTTCTAACTTATGGCATAAAATATGAAGCTCCCTTGGAAATGGTGTACTCCGTTCGTATTGCGATTACTTGCTCTGTCTCAAGAGGCGATTGGAGCTTCGGCATCAGCATTCAGTAACCTTGGGTCTGTGCACCTGGTGGGCGGGTTTTATGTCGGTGTAGCAGCTAGCCCCTCCAATGTCTTGGCGGGATCATACTCTCAGCCTCGTCCCCACTTGAGCCTCGACGGCACGACGTTTGTACAACTTTCCAGCCACGAGCTGTCACTGCCTATCATGCCTTTGTAAGTAATATATCCTGTCTTGTTTATCGACTGGTTTGAGCTGGAGCTGATTTGAAGGTAGACATTTATTAGGCAAGAAATCGTGGAATGTCTATAATGCCGATAACATCGAGAAAGTCAAGCGCGACGAGGCTATCGCGCAGGCAAAAGAAGAAGCCGAGGAGCAACGCATGCAAGAGTTCGATGCCGCGCGCCGAATAGCCATACTACGCGGCGAGACTCCGCCCCCACTAGAAATCGATGAAGCGCAAGATGAATCCGAGCGAGAACCGCGACAGCGTGGCCCACCCAGGGAGAAGAAGAAGAGGAAGCGGGCGGGAGAAGATGACACGGATTTCGAGATGAGGGTGGCGAAGGAGCAGAAGATATCAGCGGGCGAGGATACACAGATTGTTTTGAGGAAACCAACTACTGAGGCGCCGTTACTGGATGAGTCGGGGCACATCGATCTCTTCCCCTCAGAGCGCCCCAAAGCACCCAAGGATGACACGAAGAAGATCCAAGCGGAGAAGGAGCTGGCCAAGAGGAAGAAGGAGTACGCAGATAACTATACAGTCAAATTCTCTGACGCGGCGGGGTTTAAGAAGGGGTTAGAAAGCCCGTGGTATTCCTCTGGCAAGGCGGGCCTTGCCGCTGATGAGCCACTCGAGGCGCCTAGCAAAGATGTTTGGGGTAATGAGGATCCGAGGAGGAAAGAGCGGGAAGCTACGAGGATTGTTTCCAACGACCCGTTGGCTGCCATGAGGCAGGGAGCGGCGAAGGTTAGACAGGTGGCGAAGGAGAGGAAGCAGTGGCAGGAAGAGCGGGAGAAGGAGATGTTGGAGATTGAGAAGGCGAATATGCGGAGGAAATCTCGCGACGACCCGGTTGATGAACTTGAGGGGTTTTCTCTGGATAGATCTGAGGATAGATCGAAAAGCAGACATCGCGATGACCGGAGGTCTAGACATGGTGAGTCGAGGAGGCGGTCACATCGGGATAGGAGCCGAGATCGAGAGAGGAGTCGAGAAAGACGGAGGCATAGACATTGGCACAGGAGTAGCGATAGGGAAAGAGACAGGGCTGATCGCCACCGTCACTAATAGATAACTGAATCACGAATACATACATGATACCCCACTACACCGCCGTCCACTCACGGCCGGTTGGGCCTAACGAAGATCAAGTAATGGTGGAGGGGGGGTAAGGGTGTGGGAAGTCCAGCCTGTTATCTCTCTATCCTCCGCAAGTCCGCTCACCTCAAAAGCACGGATACGTCCCCATCTTCCACATACGACCATAGATTCAAGAGAATTGGGCATCCCGTCCGCTCTGCCATAGACAAGCTTGTAATCTACTTGCTTATTACTCTTAATCGTGCTAATAGGCATAGCGTGGAATCCGAGCCCCTTGCCGCCTTAAGGGGTGAAGCGAGGGTGAGCAGGGTGAGCCGAGGGGTGAGCAAGGTGGGCGGGGTGGCGGGGTGAGGCGACGTGACAATGTCGCGTCAATTTCGCGTCAATTTCCGTAATAGTACCAGAGTGTGGCTGTTTTAGGTGTCTCGCGCTTATGATTCACCATTTGTAGCCATAAGTCTGCGCTATGAAATCTAAGCCCGGAAATGGTACAGGTGACACATCAGCGGTTGATAATATTGTCCTATTCACGTGATTTAGAGAATTAGAATAGGAGCTAAATCTACAAAACATTCAAACTTCTCCTAGGCTTATAATTCTTTCTACTAGACAATCTTGATCTTATTATGCCCTGCACTATAGTAAGGTGAAAGCTATTATAGGCTCTTAACATCTATACTATTTAGCTAGTGCTAATAAAGTCTTACGCCCTTACTAAATTAAGGGCCTATGTATTTATAGATCTACCTAATATATAGAGTACTAATAGGCATACTATATAGATAACTACATTAGTTAGATTAGCCCTATTAGACAACATTTCTTTAAGATATGTATATAAGCTATAGATCCTTAGAGTTAATAGTAGAATATAAAGTAGGGACTATATTTATAATGCTTACATAATTAAGGAACGAAGGAACAAAGGAACAAAAAGAATCTTTAGCTAACGCTTAACATGTAGAGAAACTACTATGTAGTTAAATATTTAACTCTAGATTCTATATTACTCTATTCTCCTATTAGACTATAATTGCTAGATAATCATCTAATAACCTTGTATAATTCACTATAGATTAATAGCATATAGAGTAGATAAGACATTCACTTTCTCTTATTATAAAGTTTAGAAACCTATAAGGCTGCTTTTATTAGACCATTTATGTTAACCTTGTTCCCTAGACTATAAGCTTATTAAAGTTGTAATAGCGTTAAACGAGTATATAGCTCCTAGAGCCTAGAATAAGTCTCCTTATACTTATATAAGATAACGCTCTAATCTATTAAGTGCTAAGTTATAGAAAATATGTTATGCTGCTATGTATGTCCTTATTTATAGGAACTATAACTATTACCTACCTTTCTAAGCTCTAGTGCTAGCAATCTCTTTAAAATGTGTTAACAACTAATTACGTTATAAGCCCTTATGCTAACTGCTATCTTAAGGATATACTTTGTGCACTAGAGTCTAAGTCTATTACTCCTAGGTTTAACACATTTATAAGTATGTATAGGCTACTATTAGCATTACTCTACTATAGCTAGCTATACTACTACATGCTAGCCTAGGGTTGTATTCATTACCTAGTCTAGATTTTAGGAACTAAAAGACATTACTTATAGTTATAATATTACTAGTCTAGTACTAGTAGCTGTTATAGACCTTAGAACATCCTTATTATCTAAGGGAGCCTAACTATAACAAAGTGAGTATCTAGTAGGTCTTTATTTTAATTAGAACGTATATTATAGAGAAGGTAGTAAGGTTTTTTAAAAGACTAGGTAGAATAGGATCTATGCTTCTAGTTATGGCTACCTAGTATATTACTTTCTCTTTAAGCATTAGTGTACTAAGTAAGACATTTTAGATATTATAGATAATCTTATCACTTAGATGCCCTATGTTAGGAACTAGAGTGTATAAGTTGTTATTAGTAAATGACTCTAGCTAGCATATATATCATCTTCCCTATCTACTAAGAATTCATTTTAAAACTATAATTATAAGCTTAGTTAGATTAAACTTAAGCTATAAGAAAGGTAGCAGGAGGAGAGGTTAGATAACGTATAGTAAGTATTAATTTTTTTATATAGATGTCATTATTAAGGAGACTTTACTAGCTTCTAACATCACATGTAGTCTCTTTTAGTACTATGTACTATAGGAGAACCCTCTTAAGAGCAGTCTAGTAATAGCCTAATCTCTCCTTATTAAGTAGCACAATTAGAGCTAATAGTAGCGTTTTAGTAATTTGTCTTAAAGCAGTATTAACCTTAGCACCTATAGTATTTGCTATAAGGGTTCTATAACTTTAGGCTTAATAGTATCATTTGTACTAATCTAAAATGTAGCTTTTAGTAAGTCTTCTATAATGCCTAGGCAGTAACTATAGAGTCCCCTTTCTTAAATTAATTATATGTTACTAAGCCCTTCATTCCTAAAACTGTACTAGATGAGACCTACTAGCACTGTCCTTTAGACAAAACAATGTCCTTACTAGTGTAACATAAGCTAGTTCTAAGCTCTCTCTATTAAGCTAGTCTTAAGGGAGGAAGAAATAGCACTTAAAGTTAGTATTGTTACTTGCAAAATCTAAGGAAAATATGCATAGCTAACTATTTGTGCTTAAAAAGGTCAGTTGGTCATTACCTACACTACTCTTACACCCTTACTTTATAGATGACAGCTGTATGAAACTAAGGGGTTAGTTAATATGATTTTGTAAATTCTTAGGGAGTATAAGAGCAATTATTGATTTTGTAAGCCTAAGGTCTAAGACGTTAAGATCTGCAGTGTTAATAAGTAGGAGCTAATTTATCTACATAGAATTATACTAGGCCTAAGATAAGTATAAGAGGATCTATAAACCATTACTAGAGACTAAGATCTTCTTAACATAGGTTCCTAGCAATTAGGCTATAGCAGCTAGGGATGTTAATTTCTTAGATAACACTAGTACTAATAGGCTTAGGTTAATGATATATAAAGTAAGTAGTACTAAAATACTTATATAGAAATGATACTACTACTTAAGGCCTTGCTAACTAAGAATGTGTATATCCTCTAGTCTAATAGCTATTATAAGCACTTCATTAAAGGGATAGTTAATCTACTAATACTACTTGTTTATAAAACTCTTTACTATTAAGGTAGGTGTCTCTTTAACTGTCTAGACATTAATAGTATGTTTAGTAGTAGCTAGAAGCAGAGTTTTAGTTTTATTAAAGAGTAACTATTATATAGACCTACTAAGTCTTTCTTTAAACATAGTCCTTAGTAGAGAGAGAGTCTCTTTTATACATTTAACACAGACTCTAGTCTCTACGTTAGCAACTATAAGATAACTTTCTTCATTGCTCTATACTATGTGATCTATTACTAGAGAGGTAGATCCTTAGTACTAGATCATTTTCCTATTACTCTTAAATATTTGCAAAGCTCTATTATAGTGGCCTATGTAATACATTAACGTCTTCTAGTTAATAGCAAGCGCTTTAATAGGTTTATGCATCTCTAAAATGGACTCTAATACATTAGAAACATTAGCTGAGTTAGTAAAGGTGCTTAACACCTTACTGCCTCTATTGTTAGGTTAAGCTTGTTTTAGCTAATTTTGCATACGTACTAGATTTACTAGCCTATAGTTAACTATTTAATATTAAGTCTTATTATTTTCTTTGTTACTAATCTATAGGTTCCCTAAGAAATTAAACCATTATAAATAACCACTATAGTGCATGTATCTACTCTTATTACTATCCCTATGCTTACCTCATCTAACTCTTTTTTTATAACACTAGATATCATAATATATAAAGATAACATATCTATAAGTTCATTATAGACAGGGGAATTGTAAAATGCATTGGCTTTAAAAATCTAAAGCTTAATACTTTGCTTATAAGCTTAGTAGGTGCTGCCTAGCTAGAACCTTAAATTAGCATGTTATATTAAAAAACAAACGTACATAAACAAGCAGATGCAAACTATCTAAAATCAAACTATTCTCTTATAATGTCCCCTTTAGTAGTAATATCTCTAGTGTAATATTTAGGCGTAATAGATTATAACACTAGGCCTTAAACGTATAAGACTTATAGAGGTTCTGTTGCGTTAGTTTACTTAACAGAGGAGGCAGGGGATTAGACACAAAGGCTTTTGTAAAACACATTACTAGTATATAACAAATACTATATTAAGTTGAGCATAAAGCTCCTATCTAAGAACTAACTACTTGCTTATATAGTAGCGTTATGCTAAAGGGATATATAGATAGAAGTAGATATAATAATATATCTATCTATTCTATATATCTATTATGTAGGGTCATAGGACGTAGTTGGCTCTTAGGACCTAGCGTCCTAGGAACCCTACCATTCCTACAACCTTCCTAGCTCCTATGCCCTTAGGTCCTAGGAGCTACTTAATTCCTAGGCCCCTCTAATCTACTTAGTTGTAGAGCCTAAAAGGGTCTAGTCTGGCGCTATTAGGAGTCTAGTGTTAGATATCCTATTCTACTACCTAAATTGCCTAGCTAATTATATTATGTTCTAGCCATAACACTAGGTCCCTCCCTTAAGGCCTAGTCCCTTAAGTCTGCTAAGTAAGGAAATTGTTAACTACTTAAGTAGGGTAGCACCTACTTAATTACCTAGTAGGTTATGCTGCTATCATACCTTCTAATCAACATACAAAATTAAAGCAACGCTAACTTCTTATTACAGCTATGACACAATATAATTGGTTAAGGGATTTAAGGTGCTAGAACAGGAAGTCTAGTATTAGACTCTAAGCAACGCCAACCCATTTTAGGATTAGGGGCTAAGCAAGCTAAGGGATTCCAGGAACTAAGTGGCTCCTAGAATCCTAGGGCGCAGTGTTACGGTTAGAAACACAATATGATTGGTTAGGAGGATTCAGGTGGTAGAACAGGAAGTCTAGTATTAGACTCCTGGCAACGCCAGCCCATTTAGGGCTCGGCGACTAAACAGGCTGAGGGATCCTAGGAACTGAGTGGCTCCTAGGACCCTAGGGCGTAGGAGCAGGGGTGGGCGTGGGAGTACCTAGGTTCCTAGGACGCTAGGTCCTAAGAGCCAACCACGTCCCACGACCCTACGTGATAGATATATAGGATAGATGGATATATTATTATATCCACCACTATCTATATATCCCTTTAGCACAACGCTACTATATAAGTAGATAGTTAGTTCTTAGATAGGGGCTTTGTGCTCAACTTAATATAGTATTTGTTATATACTATAACGTGTTTTACAAAAGCCTTTGTGTCTAATCCCCTACCTCCTCTATTAAGTAAACTAACGTAACAAAACCTTTATAAGTCTTATACGTTTAAGACCTAGCGTTACACTTTAAGCACCACTCCTACGAGGTACTGGCTCACACACAAAGCAACATGTCTGTTGTTAGTTCGAAGGGGAAAGCCCCCACCACACCAACTTCGTCTTAGAGATCTAAGCCTAAGAACGAGGAGATGCCTAACGCACTAGCCATTAACGAACTTAGGGAAACTCTACGCGTCAAGCTGCCTGACACTTATTCTAGCAACCGCAAGGACCTTAAAGTGTTCTTGTTACAGGTTAAACTATACTAGTACTTTAATGATGACAAGTTTCCTACTGCAGAGAGCTATGCTCTATAGACCACGTCCTACCTTAGGGGAGAAGCCCTCTAGTGGGTCGAACCCTTTCTTAAGGACTATTTCCTGTATGAGAACACCTGCGGAAGTATGGTGGCAACCCAGTCTATGTTTAGTAGCTAGAAAGGATTCTAGAAGGAAATCCGTCGCATGTTTAGCAACATCAATGAGGTCAAAACTACTAAGGACCATCTGCTCTAACTGAAGCAGACTAGCAGCACCCTTACATACGCTATAGAGTTCTAGAGATATAGCAACCAAACCAAATGGGACACTAACGCGCTCCTTAGCCACTATCGCCGTAGACTGAAGAATTACGTTCGTATAGAACTCACCTAAATGGAAAATCAACTAATAGATATAGTTTTGCTAATTGAACATATAATCCAAATTGACAATTGGCTATATGAATTCTAGAAAGAAAAGCGAACCTACAATAGCCTAAAGAGATACAATAGGTATTAGAAGAACGAAGGCCGTTAACGAGACAATCATCTAAGGGATAACTGTTAGTCAGACCCCATAGAGCTTAACGCCACGTTTAAACTAGGAAAGCCCTGCAACCTGAAGAAAGACAGACAGTTTAAAGAAAGACTCTATTTTAACTACAACAAACCTAGTCACATGGCTAGAGATTACAGGCAGCCTAAGAAAGGGAACGGTAGACACAAGTTTAGCAAACAGCTTAACGCCACCTAGCAGGGACAACTAAACGCCACATTCTAAGGCTAGCAAGACTAGGGAATAAATGGCGACAGCACCCTAGAAGAAGAAAGCTCTAAGGAGGAATCTGAGGCTAAGTCCCTCACAACCTCTAAGTAGGAAACGTATAATGAACTAGCGCTAAAGGAGTCTATGAACTTGCAATGCGAAGAAATTATAAAGGACATAGCTAAGTTTGCGCACGCTAAGATCAAGAAGGCCTGCAAAGAACCAGACGGCGCTACGCTAGACGCTAAAAGGAAGGTTTCTATAATCAAAAGCATCTACAAAAGTTCACTCTATAAGGTCCCGCAATAGGTCCTAGCAAAGGATTAAGGAGATGACCTATAGGGATACTACAATCAAATCAACAAGACCTAGAGGCTACAAGGCACGTCTGTGGCCGTTAAGAGACTTAAGAAACAATAAGCAGAATGGCTCTGAGGAAAAGTTGAATATATGCCAAAACTTAAGAGCATTAACAAGGTTAAGAAATATTACTAGAATCGTAAACAAGATCTTAGTAATTATTAACAGAGAACGTAGGAAACCCTTTAAGAAGGAGAGGTTAAACCAGCTACACGTTTAGAACGTTGAGCTATAGAACAGCTCGACACCTTCATGACGCTACCAAAGGAAGACCACCTGTAGGACAAGGGTCTAAGGGAACTAACCATAACGGATGCAACAGAGACTGATCATCCCTAGCACCTATACGTCTACTAGGAGTATTGCAGCAAAGATGATTGCAAGCTCCACTAGAGAAAGAAACACTAGTATTAGTTGTTTCCCTAGTCTTCGCTAAGAATACACTTTTAAGATGCTGGGCAAGTCTATGCCCTTAGGCGAAGCTAGTCTAAAGGGGAGCTACCCCTTAAGACAGAACAGGTATTCGAAACCTACCTACACCTGCTAGTAGAAGCAGAGGAAAGGGGGAGACCCTAAGGACTACTGTTAGAAGCAGATGGATTCTACCCTTCTTTAGACGAGTTAAAAAACTAGGAGTCCTTAATAGTAGGCCACTAGCAAGCGACAAGAAGAGGCCTAATATAAACCAGCTATGCGCCATAACAGGCAGCATGTAGCTATACATAATCGCTAGGATACAAAAGTGACATCTCTAGGCAATGATAGACTTAGGAGTAACAGGCAACTTTATGACAAAGAAAGTAGTAGATACGTAGGGCTTTAGGACGCAACTAAAAGCTAACCCCTACCCCCTCATGGTAGTGGATGGGGAACCCATCTTAACTAACGACAGAATAGTGACCCTTAAGACGGTCCTATTAGAGATGGTCATGCTATAAGGACATAAGGAAACGATCTAATTTGATATCGTACACATGGACAACTATACGTGCATCCTTAGTATGCCTTAGCTTAAGAAACACAACCCCTAGATTAACTGGCAGAACAAAGAAGTTATGATAAGCTAATGCGCGTGCAAACGAACGGGCATGACGCAATAGGAGGGACCCTCCTAGGGCTGACATAAGGTGTGTGCAACCTCTACTAAGCCTAATGACCTAGCCTAGGCATCCCTACTGACAAGTATACTAGTGGAGTATAAGGAATACGAGCAGCTATTCTAGAAGGCCCCCTTAAGTAAGGCACTTCCTAAGCACCAACTATAGGATCATGTGATACCTATAGAGAAAGACAAGAGTCCACTGTTCAGACTGCTATACCAGCTATTAGAGAAAGAGCTAAAGGTACTAAAGGAGTACATTGACGACAACCTAAAGACAGGACACATTAGGCCGTCAACATCGTCAGCAGGAAGCCTAGTACTGTTTGTACCTAAGAAAGATGGCTCCCTAAGACTGTGCGTCAACTACCAGCCCTTAAACAACATTACAATTAAGGACAGGTACGCACTACTACTACTCTACGAAATGAACGATAGATTTTAAGGGGTAACAATATTCACTAAGCTGGACCTATGAGGCGCGTATGCTCTAGTTCAAATCAAGACTAGGGAAGAGTGGAAAACAGCATTCTGCACCTGCTATAGCCTATTCAAATACTAAGTCATGCTGTTTAGACTTACTAACGCCCCTACTTCGTTCTAACGCTTAATGAATGACACCCTACACAAGTACCTAGATGTGTTTACAGTAGTATACCTAGACAACATCCTAGTATACTTGAAAACGGAAGAGGAACATGTTGGACATGTGAGGCTAGTCCTAGCTAAGCTAAAAGCAAGACAGCTCCTCCTTAAACTAGAGAAATGCAACTTCTACAAGCAAGAAGTTGAATTCCTTAGACACCTAGTTAGAACAAAGGGAGTCTGGATGGATCCTAAGAAAGTCAGTGCAGTCTTGGACTAGCCGACCCTAACAACAGTTAAAGAAGTGCAGGCCTTCTTAGGCTTTGCTAACTTCTACTAAAGGTTCATCGCAGGATATTCCAAGATAGCTCAGCCACTTACAGAGCTCACCTAGAAAGACCTTGCGTTCAACTAGACAGGCAAAGCAGAGGCTGCCTTCTAAGAACTTAAGACAAAGTTCATAGAAGCACCCATCCTAGCTACGTTTGATCCAAAGAAGAAGATTATCCTTGAAACGGATTCTTCTGATTTTGTAATTAGAGCTTGCCTAAATCAACTAGACGAGAGCGGAAAGCCTAAGCTAATCGTGTACTACTCTAGGAAACTGTCACCTGTGGAACTTAATTACAACATCCACAACAAGGAGCTAATAGCCATTATTGTTGCCTTTAAGTAATGGCGAGTATACCTTAAGGGATCCACCTACCCTATATAGGTATAGACAGATCATAAGAACCTCATATACTTCACTACAACTAAGGTGTTAAACTGAAGACAAGTCTGCTAGGTAGAGACCCTCATAGCCTACAACTTTATGATAACTTATTAAAAGGGCTCTAAGAATGCAAGAGCAGACGCTCTTAGCAGAAGAACTAACTACGTTAGACCTAAGGAGGAAAGACCTAAAGCAATCCTAAAGGAAACAGGCGCAGGCATGTAATATAACGAGCTTCTAGCAACGATCACCACAGTAGAAGACTTAGAACTAGAGGAGAGACTTAAGAAAGCTTACGCCACAGATGAATGTGCAAAGTAAGTCTTATCTAAGGTTGAAGGTGACTTTGCCATTAACGAACAAGGACTGATTTGATACAAAGGATTAGTGTATGTCCTAAGTTAAATGAGACGCCTGCTAGTATAGGAACAACACTCGTTGCCAGCACACAGTCATTAGGGAGTAACACAAACCTTCAAACGAATTGCCTGACACTACTACTTCCTAGGCTTACGAAAGCAAGTAGAAACAGTAGTAAGAGAGTGCAACATTTACAGCAAGTCAAAATCCAATAGGCACTTACCTTATAGACAGCTTATGTCAACACTAGTACTAAAAGGAGCATAGAAGTCAATAGCTTTAGACTTCATCATTAAGCTACCACTATCTAAAGACCCGTTAACAGGAATATTATACAATTCTATCCTAGTTATTACGGAAAGACTCACAAAATATAGGAAATTTATACCATATCTTAAAGCTAGCAACACTAAGGCGCTTGCGTATACCTTCATTTGAGTCATATTAGCTAATCATAGGATGCTAGAAGAAATTATCTTAGACAGAGACAAGCTCTTCACTTTAAAATTCTAGAGATCATTAATGGCGCTGCTAGGGACAAACTATAAGCTGTCTACAGCTTTCTACCCCTAGACAGACAGCTAGACAGAAAGATTAAATCAAACCCTTAAACAATACCTGCAAAGTTATGTTAACTACTAGCAGGATAATTAGGTCTAGATTTTACCCATTGCATAGTTTGCATATAATAGCGTGATAGTAGAAGTAACGAAAGTCTTGCTGTTCTTTGCTAATTACAGCTACTAACTAGAGGCATATAGGCACCTAAGACTAGACAAATCATAAGTAGAACAAGCTTATATTATAGTAGAACAACTAAAATCGTTCCACGAATAACTTGCAACAGACATCTAATTCTTAAATGAACGATCTGCTACATACGTAAATAAGAAGTGTAGTATAGAACCTGCCTTTAAGGAGGGGGATAAAGTATACCTACTCTAAAAACACATTAAAACGAAACGACTAAGTACAAAGTTGGACTTTAAGAAACTAGGACCATTCAAAATATTAGATAAAGTCAGCTTAGTTAATTACAGGCTGCAGCTACCTAAGAACTCTAGACTCCATCTAGTGTTTCATGTCTCATTATTAGAACTAGCAAGAGGGAGTACCCTAATTGCAACCGACACTGAACTCTAGCCTAAGAATGAAATTGTTAAGTATAAGGTTAAGGCGATCCTAGACAGAAGGTTAGTAGGACGCTAGGAAGAGTTTTTAATAAAATGGGAAGGCTATAAACCTACGGATAATTCCTAGGAACCCACAAGGAACATTAGCTATGACTTAATTTAGGAGTAGAAACGCCAACACCCCTAGGAAAAGCAGCAGTCAGATCAGCAGCAAGGCTGCCCTAGAAGGGTTTAGGGAGCCCCTTAAAGGCATTAGGATTAATAAAAGGAGATTCTAGGAAAGTAGAGGCCTCAGCTAAGGCGGCTGCCCTAGCTTCTTAGCGAGATGACTCCTCCTGCTCTTCCTTCTCTTTT
Source organism: Pseudogymnoascus sp. 05NY08 (assembly GCA_001662605.1). NCBI lineage: Eukaryota > Fungi > Ascomycota > Leotiomycetes > Thelebolales > Thelebolaceae > Pseudogymnoascus > Pseudogymnoascus sp. 05NY08. The sequence continues at coordinate 178,743 of KV458781.1, read as the reverse complement.
ACGTTAAGCTCCTCTAGGGTCAATACGCTAAGTTTAATCATTCTCTGCTCCTTGTCATTAAGCAGACGTTGTTGTTTCCTTAGGTGGATGATTTTCATTATAGCTTCCTCCTCCTTGTTGCGTAGCTTCTTACGTTAGCGATCTAGGGAAGCCTAGTGTAACGCTGGGTCTTAAACGTATAAGACTCACAGAGGTTTCGTTGCGTTGGTTTACTTAACAGAGGAGGCAGGGGATTAGACACAAAGGCTTTTGTAAAACACGTTACAGTATATAACCAAATACTATATTGAGTTGAGCACGAAGCTCCTATCTAAGAACTAACTATCTACTTATATAGTGGCGTCGTGCCTAATGTCATAAAGGACCATCGTGGTCCATCATGGTCCTACTGTGCTGGACCACCGTGGTCCTGCGTGGTCCATCACGTGAGGTCGTGGGATGCGACTGGTTCTTAGAACCTAGTGTTCTGAGAACCCCGGCACTCCCACACCCTCCCTTGCTCCTGCGCCCTGGGGTTCTGGGAGCCACTCGGTTCCTGGAATCCCTCAGCTTGCTCAGCCCCTGATCCTAAAATGGGTTGGCGTTGCTTGGAGTCCGATACTAGACTTCCTGTTCTAGCACCTCAAATCCTTCGACCAATCATATCGTGTTATAGCCGTAACACTAGGTCCCTCTCCCTGAGGCCTAGTCCTGTAGGCCTGCTGACTAAGGAAACTGCTAACTACTTAAGCGGGGTGACGCCCACTTATTTTACCAGGCAGGTTGCGCTGCCATGTCCTTCCCACCATGACTGCCCATAGCTCAAAGAAAAGACTAGAAGAAATCGCCCTTGCCCTTCGTATCGACAAATCTGGTGAAGAGATGTCTCCCTGTGGATTCTGCGTTCGGACCAAGAAACGATGCGTTGCTTCTGGTCCAAAGTCCACCCGCTGTTCCGAATGTGTACGCCATCGCAAAACAAGTTGTGACTTTACCGAAAAGCTACCTTCCCTTGGCAGCTGGGCTTCCCTGGATCGCCAACGCAAGAAGCTGCGCGACGAGGAGGAGGAAGCTATGATGAAAATCATCCGCCTAAGGAAACAACAACGTCTGCTCGATGACAAGGAGCAGAGGATGATTGAACTTGGCGTATCGACCCTAGAGGAACTTGACGCAAAAGAGAAGGACGAGCAGGAGGAGTCATCCCGCCAAGAAGCTAGGGCAGCCGCCTTGGCCGAGGCCTCCGTTTTCCTGGAATCTCCTTTTATCGATCCTGATGCCTTCGAGGGGCTCCCTGAACCCTTCTGGGGCAGCCTTGCTGCCGATCCGACTGCTGTTTTTCCTAGGGGTGTCGGCGTTTCCACTCCCGAATCAAGTCATGGCTAATGTTCCTCGTGGGTTCCTAGGAATTGTCCGTGGGTTCGTAGCCTTCCCATTTTATCAAAAACTCTTCCCGGCGTCCTACTAACCTTCTGTCTAGGATCGCCTCGACCTTGTACTCAACAATTTCATTCTCGGGCTGGAGTTCGGTGTCGGTCGCAATCAGGGTACTACCTCTTGCTGGTTCTAATAATGAGACATGAAACACTGGATAGAGTCTGGAGTTCTTGGGTAGCTGCAGCCTGTAATTAACTGAGCTGACTTTATCCAATATTTTGAATGGTCCTAGTTTCTTAAAGTCCAACTTCGTACTTGGTCGTTTCATTTTGATATGTTTTCGGAGTAGGTATACTTTATCCCCCTCCTTGAAGGCAAGTTCCATACTGCGCTTCTTGTTTGCGTATGCAGCGGATCGTTCATTTAAGAATTGGATGTCCGTTGCAAGTTGTTCGTGGAAGGATTTTAGTTGTTCCACCACGATCTGAGCTTGTTCTGCTCGTGATTTGTCTGGTCTTGGGTGCCTGTATGCTTCTGGGTGGTAGCCGTAATTAGCAAAGAACGGCGAGACTTTCGTTGCTTCTGCCATCGCGCTGTTATATGCGAACTGTGCGATGGGTAAAATCTAGACCCAATTATCCTGCTGGTGGTTGACATAACTTCGCAGGTATTGTTCAAGGGTTTGATTCAATCTTTCCGTTTGGCTGTCTGTCTAGGGGTGGAAAGCTGTAGACAGCTTATGGTTTGTCCCTAGTAGCGCCATTAATGATGTCCAGAATTTCGAAGTGAAGAGCNNAAATGTCGCACTCTCTTACCACTGTCTCTACCTGCTTCCTCATACCTGGGAAGTAGTAGTGTCGGGTGATCCGTCTGAAGGCCCGTGTTACTCCCTGATGACCGTGCGCTGGCAACGAGTGTTGTTCTTGCACCAGCGGGCGTCTCATTCAACCTGGGACATACACTAATCCTTTGTATCGAATCAATCCTTGTTCGTCGATGGCGAAGTCGCCTTCGACCTTAGATAAGACTCGCTTTGCACATTCATCCGTGGCGTAGGCTTTCTTGAGTCTTTCCTCTAGTTCCGAGTCTTCTACTGTGGCGATCGTTGCCAGAAGCTCGTTGTATTGCATGCCTGTGCCTGTTTCCTTTAGGATTGCTCTAGGTCTTTCCTCCTTTGGTCCGACGTAGTCGGTTCTTCTGCTAAGAGCGTCTGCTCTTGCATTCTCAGAGCCCTTTCAATAAGTTATCGTAAAGTTGTATGCTGCGAGGGTCTCTGCCCAGCGGACTTGTCTGCGGTTCAGAACCTTGGTTGTGGTGAAGTATATAAGGTTCTTGTGATCCGTCCATACCTGCACAGGGTAGGTGGATCCCTCAAGATATACTCGCCACTACTCAAAGGCAACGACAATAGCTAGTAGCTCCTTGTCGTGGATGTCATAGTTGAGTTCCGCGGGTGACAGTTTTCTAGAGTAGTACGCGATTGGTTTAAACTTCCCGTTCTCGTCTGGCTGATTCAGACATGCTCTAATCGCGAAGTCAGAAGAGTCTGTCTTAAGGATGATCTTCTTTGCAGGGTCAAATGTGGCAAGGATGGGTGCCTCCGTGAACTTCGCCTTAAGCTCCTAGAAGGCAGACTCCGCCTTAGTTGTCCATTCAAACGCAAGGTCCTTCTTAGTGAGCTCCGTAAGTGGTTGAGCTACCTTAGAGTATCCTGCAATGAACCGTCAGTAGAAGTTGGCAAAGCCTAAGAAGGCTTGCACTTCCTTGACCGTGGTTGGTGTTGGCCATTCCAACACCGCTGTGACCTTTGCCTGGTCCATTTTAATGCCGTGCGTTCCGATAATGTAACCTAAGAATTCGACTTGGTTTTTATAGAATTCGCATTTTTCTGGCTTGAGGAGTAAGTTGTACTTCTCTATTTTTTCCAGGACGAGTTTCACATGTTTGACATGTTCCTGTTCGCTCGTCGAGTACACTAAGACGTCGTCTAAGTAGACGATGACGAAAATGTCTAGGTACTCGTGCAAAGCATCATTCATGAGTCGTTGTATAGATGCGGGTGCATTTGTCAGCCCAAAGGGCATGACTTGATACTCGAATAAGCCATAGCGGGTGCGGAATGCTGTTTTCCACTCTTCCCCAGCCTTAATTCGGATCAGGTTGTATGCGCCTCGCAGATCTAGCTTACTGAAGATCTTTGCTCCTTAGAATCTATCGTGTAGTTCGTTGATCAAAGGTAGGGCGTACCTATCTTTTATCGTGATGTTGTTTAACGCTTGATAGTCCACACATAACCGTAGGGAGCCGTCTTTCTTTGGCACAAAAAGCACTGGACTTCCTGCTGGTGATGTGGATGGTTTGATGAATCCCTTCGCTAGGTTGTCATCAATGTACTCCTTAAGTACTTTCAGCTCTTTTTCTAATAGCTGATATATTGGTCTGAACGGTAGACTTTTGTCTTTCTCCAAGGGTATCTTGTGATCCCATGGTTGGTGCTTAGGAAGCGCCTCGTTCTTGGGGCCTTCCTGGAATAGCTAATTGTATTCCTTATACTCCACCGGTATACTCGTCAGTGAGGATGCCTGGGCTAGGTCATCGGGCTCTGTAGAGGTCGCACACACCTCGCGTCAGCCCTGGGAGGGTCCCTCCCGTTGCGTCGTGCCCGTTCGTTTGCACGCGCATTAGCTCATCACAACTTCCTCGTTCCGCCAGTTGATCTGGGGGTTGTGTTCCTTGAGCCAAGGCACACCAAGGATGCACGCATGGTTGTCCATGTGTACGATATCAAATTAGATCGTTTCCTTGTGTCCTTGTAGCATGACCATCTCTAATGGGACCGTCTCAAGGGTCACCATTCCGTCGTTGGTTGAGATGGGTTCTCCGTCCACTACCATGAGTGGGTAGGGGTAGGCTTTCAGTTGCGTCCTGAAGCCCTGTGTATCTGCTACTTTCTTTGTCATAAAGTTGCCTGTTGCTCCTGAGTCTATCATTGCTCAGAGATGTCGCTTTTGTATCCTAGCGACTATGTATAGCTGCATGCTGCCCGTCGTGGCGCATAGCTGGTTCGTACTAGGCCTCTTCTTGTCGCTCGCTAGTGGCCTACCGTCGAGGACTCCTAGTTTTTTGACTCGTCCGAGGAAGGGTAGAATCCATCTGCTTCTAACGGTGGTCCTTAGGGTCTCCCCCTTTCCTCTGCTTCCACTAGCAGGTGTGGGTAGGTTTCGAATACCTGTTCTGTCTTAAGGGGTAGTTCCCCTTCAGACTGGCTTCGCCTAAGGGCATGGACTTGCCCGGCATCTTGAAAGTGTATTCTTGGTGAAGACTGGGGAAACAACTGATACTGGTGTTTCTTTCTCTAGTAGAGCTCGCAATCGTCTTCGCTGCAATACTCCCAGTAGACGTATGGGTGCCAGGGATGATCAGTCTCTGTTGCATCCGTCATGGTTAGTTCCCTTAGACCCTTGTCCCACGGGTGGTCTTCCTTTAGTGGCGTCACGAAGGTGTCGAGCTGTTCCATAGCTCGGCGTTCTAAACGTGTAGCCGGTTTAACCTCTCCTTCTTAGAGGGTTTCCCACGTTCTCTGTTGATAATTACTAAGATCTTGTTTGCAATTCTAGTAATATTTCTCGACCTTGTCGATGCTCTCAAGTTTTGGCATATATTCAACCTTTTCTCGGAGCCATTCCGCTTATTGTTTCTCGAGTCTTTCAACGGCCACGGACGTGCCTCGTAGCCTCCGGGTCTCGTTGATTTGATTGTAGTATCCCCACAAGTCATCTCCTCGATCCTTTGCCAGGACCTGTTGCGGGACCTTGTGGAGTGAACTCTTGTAGATGCTCTTGATCATAGACACTTTTCTTTCACTGTCTAGTGTAGCGCTGTCTGGTTCCTCACGGGCCTTCTTGATTTTGGCGTGCGCGAATTTAGCCATGTCCCTTACGATTTCTTCGCATCGCAAGTTCATAGACTCCTTTGGCGTCAGTTCGTCATACGTTTCCTGCTTGGAGGTCGTGAGGGACTCGGCCTCAGATTCCTCCTCGGAACTTTCTTCTTCTAGGGTGCTGTCGCTGTTTATTCCCCAGTCTTGCTGACCTTAGAATGTGGCGTTTAGCTGCCCTTGCCAAGTGGCATTAAGTTGTTTGCCGAACTTGCGTCCACCGTTTCCTTTCTTTGGTTGTCTGTAGTCCCTGGCCATGTGGCCGGGTTTGTCGCAGTTAAAACAGAGTCGCTCCTTAAGCTGTTTGTCCTTCCTAGGGTCACGGGGTCGTCCGGGTTTAAACGTAGCATCAAGTTCCATTAGGTCCGACCAACGGTTGTCTCGTGGGTGTTAGTCCCGTCTTCTGCCTTCGTTCTTCTAATACCTGTTGTATTTCTTTAGACTGTCATAGTTTCGTTTTTCCTTCTGGAATTTGTACAGCCAATTGTCGATTCGGATTGTATGTTCGATTAGCGAAACCATATCCATTGGTTGATTTTCCATTCGGGCGAGTTCCATACGAACGTGATTCTTCAGTCCACGGCGATAGTGGCTAAGGAGCGCGTTGGTGTCCCATTTGGTTTGGTTGCCGTATCTCTGGAACTCCGTAGCGTATGTGAGGGTGCTGCCAGTCTGCTTCAGTCGGAGCAGATGGTCTTCAGCAGTTTTGACCTCATCGATGTCGCCAAACATGCGACGGATTTCCTTTCGGAATCCTTTCCAGCTACTAAACATAGACTGGGTTGCAACCATACTTCCGCAGGTGTTCTCATACAGGAAATAGTCCTTAAGAAAGGGTTCGACCCATCGGAGGGCTTCTCCCCTAAGGTAGGACGTGGTCCACAGAGCATAGCTCTCTGCAGTAGGAAACTTGTCATCGTTGAAGTACTGGTACAGTTCGACCTGTAACAAGAACACTTCAAGGTCCTTGCGGTTGCTGGAATAAGTGTCAGGCAGCTTGACGCGTAGAGTTTCCCTGAGTTCGTTGACGGCTGGTGCGTTAGGCATCTCCTCGTTCTCAGGCTTAGACCTCTGAGACGAAGCTGGCGTAGTGGGGGCTTTTCCCTTTGAACTGACAACAGACATGTTGCTTTGTGTATGAGCCGGTACCTCGTAGAAGTGGTGCTCAAAGTGTAACGCTAGGTCTTAAACGTATAAGACTCACAGAGGTTTCGTTGCGTTGGTTTACTTAACAGAGGAGGCAGGGGATCAGACACAAAGGCTTTCGTAAAACACGTTATAGTATATAACCAAATACTATATTGAGTTGAGCACGAAGCTCCTATCTAAGAACTAACTATCTACTTATATAGTGGCGTCGTGCCTAATGTCATGAAGGACCATCGTGGTCCATCATGGTCCTACTGTGCTGGACCACCGTGGTCCTGCGTGGTCCATCACGTGAGGTCGTGGGATGCGACTGGTTCTTAGAACCTAGTGTTCTGAGAACCCCGGCACTCCCACACCCTCCCTTGCTCCTGCGCCCTGGGGTTCTGGGAGCCACTTGGTTCCTGGAATCCCTCAGCTTGCTCAGCCCCTGATCCTAAAATGGGTTGGCGTTGCTTGGAGTCCGATACTAGACTTCCTGTTCTAGCACCTCAAATCCTTCGACCAATCATATCGTGTTATAGCCGTAACACCTAGCTACTAAGGGAAGGTAACTTTTTAGTGAAGTCACAACTTGTTTTGTAATAGCGTACACATTCGGAACAGCAGGTGGATTTTAGACTAGAAGCAACGCATCGTTTCTTAGTCTAAACGTAGAATCCATAGGGAGACATCTCTTCACTAGATTTGTTAATACAAAGGGTAAGGGCGATTTCTTCTAGTCTTTTCTTTAAACTATAGGCAGTCATGATAGGAAGGACATAGCAGCGCAACCTGCCTAGTAAAATAAGTAGGCGTCACCCTGCTTAAGTAGCTAGTAGTTTCCTTAGTTAGTAGGCCTATAGGACTAGGCCTTAGGGAGAGGGACCTAGTGTTACAGCTATGACGCAATATGATTAGTTAAGGGATTTGAGGTGCTAGAACAGGAAGTCTAGTATTAGACTCTAAGCAACGCCAACCCATTTTAGGATTAGGGGCTAAGTAAGCTAAGGGATTCTAGGAACTGAGTGGCTCCTAGAATCCTAGGGCGCAGGAGCTAGGGAGGGTGTAGGAGTGCTGGGGTTCTTAGAACGCTAGGTTCTAAGAACTAGTCGCATCCTACAACCTTACATGATGGACCACGCAGGACTATAGTAGTCTAGTACAGTAGGACCATAATGGACCATGATGGTCCTTCATGACATTAGACACAACGCCACTATATAAGTAGATAGTCAGTTCTTAGATAGGAGCTTCGTGCTCAACTTAATACAGTATTTGTTATATACTAGTAACGTGTTTTACGAAAGCCTTTGTGTCTGATCCCCTGCCTCCTCTGTTAAGTAAACTAACGCAACGAAACCTCTATGAGTCTTATACGTTTAAGACCCAGCGTTACATTAGTAAGTTACAACTACTATAAATAGCACATTATAAACTGCTATAGGTAAGAGCTTAGCTCTTTATACTATTTTCATAGTTTATCTTCCTTACCCTCTTCTATTACCTAGCTTATCTATATACATCTAATACTATAATATAACACATTCTAATATAAGTCCTAGCTGCTAGTAGTTAAGGTGGTTGCTATTACGAAATAGAAGTAAGGGTAGTAAGGCTCACCTATAGAGAGGCATTAATTTAAAATAATTTGATACGCTAATCGTTAGGGGTAAGCAAATGGAGTTTGAGGAAGCAGACGGCCTTTACTTAGGGGTAGGAGTATAGCCTTTAATTATTTAAGATATAGTTGTAATAATTATAAATGCTAACTGATTTCGTTGTCTTAGTAGTGTTTTTGAAATTCTCTTTGTCACTTTACATATAATTTATTAGTAAAGGTACCTGCTAACCTTTGGTGGTTGCGAACGCTATCTGCTTTCGCGAACGCCGTCCGTTTACCCCGATCATGAGCTTCAACCATGAGCAAAGCTCATGGCCGGTTCCAACGATTACTGTTCAAACCAGATTGGCTTTTAGGTGGGTGACCACCAGCGAATACCCACTGTTGTATGTTTTTGCCTTTATTTTCCTTTTTTTGCTGTGTAATTTTGTAGTGTGCAGGCGGTATTTATACTTGTTGGGAGTAATCATCGTCACAGTAAATACAGTAAATAGAGTATATAGATCAAATATTTTTACTACACTATCCTACAGGCCTACGTATTCTACTTATAGGCCGAACCCCGCACGGAAGAGAGGAGAGGCAGCGTTCAGTCTTCGTATCAATACAGGATTCTACGTAATAGCCCAAAGCCTCGTGACCCCCTACTGCCCTGTTCATATTGAAGATCCTTACACCTGCACCACCGGCAATTCTGACCCAATTAAGAGTCGGACTTTGCGCCGGAGAAACCTTCGGTTTCAGGGTCAATAGCCCACTGTACCCCAGCGCCCAAGTCCTTCTCCCTCCAAGAATACTTCGCGTACGACAAATAGCTAGTGACCCCTTGGTATGCATTTATCGAAAGGTGGAACTTGGGGTGTTGATGTGGTGGGTCATGGAGTTGGGCACAGATATTACCGGAGAGGCCCGCGATGCATAAGCGCCGCTGAATTAATATAGCCAATGACGAGGTACGATAGCAAGCCAACAAGAGGGACTTGACAGGACTCAAGGACAGACAAATAATTGGTTTCATTTTGTCTCATGCTGTGATTCAAATAACTACGAATAGCGCTTGCTCGTAAGTACTAATGGGACATAAGTGCCAGAGATGTCTTACGAGGAGTTGGAAGGGTCTAGCCATAGTCTATAGCTCCTTCTGTGCTTTATTTAGCATTACAGAAAGCAACTCCATCCATCTTTAAGTGGTTGCTTTAACACCAATAGCCCACTTAAGTTGGATTATAGGCGCCAACTGATACTACCCACTTAAACAACTTGCATGGATCGCGCATTTTTCCTATCGCTACATGCAGTATGCTCCGTACTAGGTAAGTCTCTGTTGGAGTAGGGGGGCGAACTGGTGTTACAGCTGACCCCTCCTTCTACATGTTGGTTGGGGGCCAATCTCGCCATATCAACGTCTGCCGTGCAATATGAAGGTGTTGGAAACCTCCATCTTTTGTTGCATTTGCGAATATCACAGCCATATATTGCTGCACAGATTTCCAACGACGAAGTCCTTTCTAGACAGCCCACTTTGTACTTGAAACATGTCCAATTCCTTTCCAGAACGCAAGATATTACCCGTAAGGCCAAGAAGAAGCCTTGGAAGGGAACGACGAAGCGTTTCGAATAGCGACCAAGGTCAACTTTCAACACCACCGATTTTTGGAAATCCTCTGCGCATCACGCAACCTCCAGAGATCTCGCCTGCTTCTGATAACCTCTCTCCACCAGTGTCTCTAGAGCATGAGATCTTGCCTATGAGATTGAGAAGGAGCCTTGATCAGGCGGGAGAGCGACAAGATCCTATATCAACATTGGGGGCTTCCGCAAATTCCCAGCGTGTCGAGCGAACTATAGAAGTCGCCCCAGCTTCTAGCGACCTCTCTCCACCGAGATCTGACTCTGCGGTTGCATCTAATGTCACACCTAGCAATGCAGGATTTCTCTCTTCTAGTTATGAGGGTAACGACTTCGCTTTTAAAGGCCTTGACTTTGGAAGACAGCCCACTCTCCAGCTCGATGCAAGGAAACCCTCACCAATTCCGGACTCACAGACTCGGTCTAGCGATCTCTCTTTGCCAATTCTGTCTGGGTTCGAACCAGAGGACCCTCAGTCTCTGCATATCTTGTTTTCTGACGAAAAGATAGCTGTTTCTACTGAGAACGAGGGTCTCGGAATGCCAATACCTGTTTTACTCAATGGGGACTCGGCTTCCGCTGAGTGTGGCCCATCGACTCCGCCGCGGAGGCGGACTTCTCTCTTTCGTCAAATGTCAGAGCTAGGTACAAGTCCATCCCTGTACCCACACCAGCGAAGTGTATCGGTCTCTTCTAGTATAAGCGATGTCAGCTATTACAACGATCTCACTAGCCCTTATGATGTCGGAAGTGAGGAGCCGCCATTGGAACCCTTCTTCGCCTCACCTTTTCAAACAGCGTTGCAAAAAGGACTTAATATTGCAAAGGATGCAGCCGACGCGATGGAGATGGCGGGGCAATCTCTAGTGGCAGGGGGCGATCTTCAAAGGCTAATTAATGATGCTAAGGAGTTGAGTACGTTTAAAAGCTCTGAAACGAGAACCATCGCCGTTCTAGGAGATTCGGGTGAAGGTAAGAATGAGCCGTTAAATTAATCTGCATCAGTCTGATATTCTTCTAGGAAAGAGTAGTCTCATTAACTCTCTTCTTCACTTTCCAGATATCGCTAAAACAGTAAGTACATATCTTATAATGGGCGTTTCTAAATCTAAACCTAACAATCCGACAGGGAGATATTGGTGCAGCCTGTACTTCAGTTGTTACTGAATATAGGCAGAAGACAACGGACCATTTGGCGCCTATTACAATTGAGGTTGAGTACCTCTCTATAGGCGAAATTGAAGATCTAATCAAGGAACTGGTCTGGAACTACCGCCAGATGTATCTTCCACACACTGAAGGTGATAGCGTTTCTGAAAATGAATACGCTACAATGCAACGCGAATCGGAACAAGCATGGTCCTCACTTGAGGCAGGATTTAGCCACCAGCCTAGCTTTAACAAAGCTATGCTTATAAATGATATATCCGAAGCTGGGCTGTCTATAGCGAATAGCCAATTAGTTCAATGGGCGTATGAGCTTAATTGGCCAGATAGTGGAGAGAATGGAAAGTGGACATCAACAGCAGATACTGCAGATGAATGTTGTGAGAAGACAAGTGTATTTATGGAAGATAGGTTTTGGCCATTTACAAAAATCATCCGGTAAAGTTTTCCATTATACTCTATCATTTATTAGCCTCTAATTGAGTATCGATAGTGTTTATCTTCAAGCAGACGTCTTAAAGACTGGTATTATTCTTGCCGACTTGCCAGGTTTGTAGCTTAGGTTTGTAAATGCAGTCACAAATTAACTAACAAAACATATAGGTCTACATGATACAAATCTAGCAAGAGTAAAAGCAACGCAGGACTATCTTTTAAGATGCAACTATATCTTCATCGTTGCAAAGATCTCTCGAGCAATCACAGATCAGTCATTGAAATCATCCCTCTATTCTATCTTATCTCAGCATGCTGAGTTGGAATGGGAGGAGTCCGCTGGGAAAAGCATGAAAGTTGCTGTTGTCTGTACTAAGTCAGAGGTTGTAGTCTACTACAAAATTAAATCTAGAGGGTATGGCTTACACATAACTAGGATATTAATGTGAAGGCGGCACGACAAGAGTTTTGTGGCCCAAACAAGAGCATACCACAAGGAGTGATGACGAAACTTGATAAAGATATCAAGGAAGCAAAAGCGCAGGGCAATAAAGCCCTTAAGAAACACTTAAAGCGAAAGTATGAAAGACTGGGTATGCTTGAGACTAGACTACTAACCTTTTTATAGGCAACAATTGCTTCTTATTAGCGCTCGCAATACGCACGTTAAAGAAGGTCTACAGCGGGCCTATTCCTCAAAGGTCCCGAATGGAGGGCTAGAAGTATTTTGCGTCTCTAACACAACATACGGGAAGTATGCAATAAAGGGTAATGTTGAAATGGTTCAAGCTAGTGGTATACCAGAGCTTCGACGATTCTGCTACACCATGACCGCCCATGCGCAGTTACTTGAAGCAAGGCATTTCCTTTCTTCAATGTTGTCGAGTCTTCTAAATTCAGTTGAGCTTTTAGCAACTAAACCTACAGAATCCCAACAACCCACAGAGACTGGGTTAGACGAATCTATGCTTCTCGCCGTTAATAATGGAAAAACGGAGGTTAGTCATATTATTTATTCGATAGTGAGGTTGGCTAACCTTCGGAGACATTGAGGGCCATCTCTCAGTCCAAAAGCGAATTCCAGGACACCTTTCGGGAGCTGGTTCTTATGCTTCTAGGTGAGTTTGTTTAAAGCTGTTGTAAGTTAAGGGGCTACCTACCTAACTTTATTCAAGACAAGCAAAGCGAGGTTTGGGAAACTGTGGCGAAACAAAATAGTGCAAGTTGGAACAATGTAATATCCATCTCTCATTCACAGCAGTCCGAATTCTAACTCAGCATAGTGGCATTGGAGTAATGTCTCTAAATATTGCACAACTTTATGTACACAGCTGATTTAGCTCGTGTAGCTCAGTATAATACCTGGTGCAGACACGATGGTTACCACTACACGGAAAAGCGGGGGAGAGTCAATTGGAACGCTGAACTCATCTGGAAAATGAGAATGGAGATGGCATTCCAATGGGAGACATTAGAAGAAGACATTCCAACGCTGTTTAAAGATTTGTTACAGTCCGCTAAAGCACCGCTACTGGCCTTGCAGTCAGACATGAGAGGTACGTTGGTACAGATTAGTTTTCTGCGGTAAAATAGCTGACATTCTAGTGAAGAAAAATGCTTCAGCCCTTTGCTCGTTGAAGGAATTGACTTCAGAATTCAAAGTTTGACATACAGATGCAGTCTAGCAGAGCAGAATTTTGCAAAGGAAGTCAAGTAAGTTTTATTGTGCCCTTGCGAACTTCGATACCTCTAAAAGCCTCGCTTGGCCAAGGACCCTTTACTTACACCAACGAGGATTACTCGCAGTAAAGCATCAGAGCCGAATGAATCCTCCTATATTTTCGCAGAGATGGTTCCAGCTTACCGATCAGCAGCCAATGAATATGGTGAGTATACCTACCCAGGTAGACTATTAAGACACTATTATCATCTAAATCGACTTCAACCTTATGCTGATGTCTCTTTTGTGGCAGGCACCGGCAAAGCAGCTCGTCAACGAAATACCGTGCAGGGACGAATCACGGACGGCACCTTATTTCCCAACATCTCGACGGCGATAAAGCGGGAAATTGAAACCGCGGCCAAGACAACTTTCGATAGCGTACTGAAATCATTAGAGTCAGACTTTGCTTTAATTGAGAACGATGTTACGATGGCATTGGCTTCCGCGCCGCAGCAGTCTGGCGACAGAGAGGACGTGGCCTGCGAAGAGGAGGAAAGACGGAGAGGAGAGTTGGCTGGTGCAGTAAGGGGCCTCAAGAGACAGCACGCCGAAGTACTTGCGAGCATTGCAGATATATGAACGCGAGAGCAAATAGCTAGATAGCGTTTATATCACGATTATTTTATTTTATTATATAACGTGACGTATGGGGATCTCGCGCATATAGGGATCTCGCGCACTTTACCCTACTACCTTAGCTTCTAACTCTTATTACTACTAACCATGGGCTATAAACGTGAAACTCCTGAGGCCTATTCTGAAGATGATACACAAAAGGCAATAACAAGCTGGAAAGAGAAGAAATTCCGATCTATTCTTGCTACTGCCTGCGGGAGTGTTTAGACCTCGCTGTCTCCCTGCATAATGTACCATCTTTCACGTGTTGTCCACGTAATCGTGGTTATAATGTGGTATGGGTAGTAATCTACCACATATGACCATAGACTCAAGAGAATTGGGCATCCCGTCCGCTCTGCCATACACAAGCTTGAAATCGGTAGATTAGTAGTTGGGTGGGTGACCACCAGCGAATACCTACTGTTGTATGTTTTTTTTTTGTTTTTCTTTTTTGCTGTGGATAGCCAGACTCCCCTCAATGATACGCAATACAAGGCACTTCTCACAACATATAACACATCTCGTTACGTTTGAAAACATATAACATTTCGAAGGGTATAAAAAATCCGCTATAAAAAGGTGCAACTCCAGTTTCGAGTCCTGCACTCCGCTTCATGAACCCATTAAACGCTCCTACTCCCTTCCCAAATCAAACCCCCCTGTTTTAACCGTACTCCAACAATACTCCCACAAAAATTAATATAGTCCCCATCCACCCCCTACGCACCCAAATTCTTCCTCAAACTCTCAAAATACGCCCCCGCCCAAACCCCCATCACCTCCCCCTCTCCCACCTCCCTCCCCCTACACTTCCCCACAACACTACACAAAATCCTCCCCAACAGCTCCTCCGTCATCGGCAACGCCCCCTCCGGGAGCTCTCTCGGATTCAAAAACTCATCCCCCTCACTCAACAACTCCTCAGCCGTAGGCCGCTTATGCTGATCCCTCTCCAAACACCTTTTCAATAGCCGAATCAGCGAGTGCGGGAGCGTCACGCCGCCGAGGCCGCGGGAGGGGAACTCGATCGCGTAGTTCCAGTCGATGATGGCGCGGCAGCGGCTGAGTTGGTTGGAGATGTGGGCGAATGGTTGGCGGCCGTAGGCCATTTGGTAGAGGATACAACCCAGACTCCAGATATCGCTCGGTTTGCCGAGTTTCATGATTCTCGGCCCGCTGTGATGACCGCGCATCGCGCCGGGTTCCTTGTTCTCTGGGAGCTCGCTGGAATCCATCAGACTCTCGGGGCTCATGTAATTCGGCGTCCCGACCTGTGTGTCTCGGTGGACGTTTACGGTTTCGTCGGTCTGGATAGCATTCGCGATGCCGAAGTCGATGAGTTTGAGCAGGCCTTTGACGAGCACGAAGTTCGCGGGCTTGAGATCCGAGTGCACGATGTCGTGGGAGTGGACGGCGGCGATGCAGACGAGCATCTCGCGCCAGTAGTAGCGCGTGAAGGAGGGGTCGAAGACGGCGTTCTCGGTGTTGTAGCGGAGGCTGAGGATGCGGTTGAAGTCGAGCTCGCCCATCTCCATGAGCTGTGAAATGTGGGTTAGAAAAAAAAGTGTGCTTGTAAGGGGGGAAGAGGGGGGGACTTACCACACTCAGCATCTGCTTCTCGTCGTTCATCTCGTAATCCAATATCGTTACTACGCGATCGTTTCCTTCCAACTTCTTCAGGAGATCAATCTCGCCCTTATAACCTCTCACAGCATTCTCATCCGCATCCTCCAGACTGACGCGTTTTAAAGCATAGATCTTCCCGTTCTCCGCCATTACCCTCCACACCTTACTACTGCCACCCCTCCCTAAAATCTCCAGCCGCGTATAACTCTTGCCATTAACTCTGATATTATTCCTCTTCTTCGACGAATGCGAGGTGGTCGCCGCGCCCGCCGTAGCAGTTGCGGTTTCCAAGAGTGACATCTTAGGTGGCGGCGGCGCGGGCCGGCGCGGGGTGTTTTGGGATCTTGCGGCTAATGGCGGGCGTACTGGAGACACAGTGCCGCGCATGGCACTCAAATCTGTGCTTTGTGGGCGCAAAGGGACTTTATCGATTTTATCAAGAAGCACCGACGGCGGCGCCTTATTGCGTTTGAACGTAGGAGGTGCCTCATTTTCCTGATCATGGCTCGATGGCATCTCCGGCCTGGGCGCAGGAAGCTTAAAGACAGGTTGTGCGGGTTGTACGGGTGGTGCATTTTCTGATGGCGGCGGCCTGGCTTGCTCAACAATCGGTTCCGCTGGGCGATTATACACAGCCATCGGCGGCGAGGGACGGGCTTGTTTCAATGCCTCCCTCCCACTCATAGGGCTCCCAGACGCAAAGTCCCTATACTGCGAAGCCGAATAAAACGACGATTTCGGCGCCTCTGATTCCTGACTCGACGCCGCCTCTCCACTCCCACCATCGTGGTTCTCCGCTGCTTGATTTTCCGGCTCCTGGCTCTGGCGTTCCTGGCTCGAGAAAGCAGATTCAGCACCCTCAGCATCCTGCCCAGGGCCTTGCTCCTCCTCGCTCTGCCTCCTCTTCCCTCTTCGTGCAGGGCCGCTCAAGAAACTCCCAGCTTTTCCGAGACGCTTCACTCGCATCGAACTTTGCATTCCCGTCTCCTCCCCATACCTCGTTCTATTCGCCGTTGAATTCCCATATCTCGTGACACTGCCCAGGCTAGTACCATTGTACGGCCTCGCAACCGTAGCCGGGTCTTCCATCTCCTCCTGTTCCTGACCCGCTGATCTCGCGCCCGATCCAGAGCCAATGCGATTTGACGCCCGTCCACTAGATCCAAACGACGATCCGTGATTCGAAGATGCTGTGATTGGTATCCGCACAGTCCTCGGATATGGCGCTGGAGTACTCAAATCCAGCGGACTCCCCGGTCTCGACGGCACCTGCTCACTCGGCGCTCTCACAGAATTCGACAAACTCGTCGTCCGCCGAGGGGATGCTGAGCCGGGGGTGCCACTTAACCGTACGACACGCCGGGGATATGGGCTGTGGGTGCGCGATACCATCGCCGGGGACGCCGTGCGCTCTCGGGCCATCTGGTCGGGTGCTGGGGGGTCGGCGGTATATGTGTGTCTCTGCGCCACAGCCGTCGAGCCCGAGAGATTGTTTTCGTTTGTAGCTAAAGCCGGTGAAGCAGAGCCGAGCATTGAAGCTTCATCGTTCAACAACGCATTTGTGAGGGCGCTGAACTTCATCGGAACAGGTAGGTCGTCATCCGAGCTATCATGGTCTGAGTACCGGCGCGTCTTAGAAGTCGTTGGTAGTTCTGCCGGATTCCCATTCGCGGCAACAGCAGCAGCTTCCCTTCGCACAAATGTCGGTCGTGCTGGGGGCACTTGTCGTAACGCCTGTCTCGAGGAAGGTCGGCGCATCTGCTGATTGCCGAAGTGGCTTGAGCCCAGAGGTGTTGGGGACGCGGTTGCCATGATCGGGCTATCGCGTCGTCGTCGGGGCGAGTATAGAGTTATATAGTAAATTCAATGCTGGGTTACGGCGTCTGAGCTCTCCTCTTCATGGCCGAAAGGGATTGTCGCTATTTGGGGTAATGGGATTGTAGGTTTGGGGGGGGAGGACAAAATTATCGCGTGGAATTCGAGGTCCGCGACGGGGTGGTCGGGGGAGGTGATTGGATGGGTTGATACAGGGACTCTTCTCCACTGTAAATACGCTGACCGGGCAACGGTCTCGCATCACGTGATTTGTAGATGTCAAGTGGAGGTTTACAACCTTAACGTGTTTTCAAACTTCATGATGACTTTCGCTCATTTTTGGTTATGCTACAGCCTTCATGAAAAAGTTGATTCTTGTGGATAAATGCTAAATTTTCAGTCCCCAGACGCCGTCATCCAGTCTCGTAATGCACCCGCTCAAACTCCCAGTAACTCTAATGCTGCCGTTCCATCATAAAGCCTCCAGGCTCTCATACCACCAAGTTCTTCACAACAAACTCCTACACCATAGTTAGCACATCAATATTCCCCAGGGCGCAAATCTCACGTACCGGATGCTTCGCCTGCAACTGTCCCATAATCCCCTCCACCCCCTCCGCCAACCCCTCAACATTAAAATCCCACTGCCTCAGCACCCCCCCTCCCCCCTCCCGCGCCCCCTCAAACCAAATAACCTCCTCAATCTGATCAATCCTCCCCCCCAACCGTCCCTGCTCAATCATCTTCGCCGTCATCTCCTCCGCCTTCTCCCCCCCAATCCCGAGCAGCTCTCCCAGCGGTCCAAACCCAATATTCGCATACAGCCTACTGGCCGCCAGTAAATTATGCTCAAACATCGCACGATCAAGCACCGTCAGCCCATCACTCATCCGCGCAAGCTGGTGCTCTTGCAATCCCTCCGCGAACTTCGCGATCTCCCCCGGGGCAATCACGCGCTGGAGGTGCATATTCTCCAAGATCGCAAACTCCCCCAGCTGCGGCGCACGCTCATCGCTATAGAGGCGTTTTAGGGCGCGCGAGCGCGCGGGGCCAGCGGGGGCGAGGACGGCGCATTTTAGGGCCATGGCGAGGGTGTGTAACTGCTCGTCTTCGCCGATGGAGGGGTCGTGGCTGATATCCTCGTATCCCTTTGCGGCAGCAAGGAAGTCGCGGCGCGAGTCTTGGATACGGGCTTGCGAGACTTGGAAGTGGATGAGCGAAGTTGGGTTTGTGACTTCGTGCATGATGTTCTTGAACTTGTTGAGGTAGATTTCAGCGGAGGTGGGGTCGTCGCATTCGAGATGCAGACGCACGATGCGAATGAGGGTTGCGGCTTTGTCTTCCGAGCTGATCTTGCGCTGCGAGGAGTTGAGCGGGATAGCGGCCAGCATCTGGGCCGCGGAGTGGAAGTCTTCGAGGGCTTCATATGTATTCGCCAGAATCATGCGTAGCTCAGCGATCTGCTCTTCTTGGGATGCCTGGTACTCTTCGATTTTGCCAAGGAGGGTGGTACATATTTCGATTCTGTCATTGAGGACGAAACCGGGGGTTTGTACGAGGAGGATGAGGCGCTGGCTGAGCTCGCGGATGGCTATGCTGCCTATGTTGGATGTGAATAGTTTGGTGATGATGGAGTCGACGGCCACTGGGTCCGCTGGGCGGCCATGTTTGGCTGAGTCTTCTTGCTGGTGGAGCAAGGTGTTGACCTCTTTTTCGACTTGGGAAGAGCTGGCAGACGCCATTGTCGCAATACTCTCTAGATCAGGTTATCTTGAAGCCAAAAGCGTCGTCGTTGTGAAGATAGCTTCCAGGGTTCGTTGCGTGTAAGGCGTGAGGCTACCATGAGGTTCGGAGAGCTCGACAAGCGATCCCAGCCCCACCCCATTCGGCAGTTGTCAGCCTTGCCTCGTGAGCTTTGAAAAGGATCCCCACAAGCAACTGCACTTGAAAATGACCTCATTCAGTAACTTCTCACATGGCTTGTAAATATCATATTTAAAGGAAAAGTAAATATCCCTAATTATTGGTATCGATTGTAGATTGCAATAGTTTTTGGTAGAATTGTATTTATACTCGTGATCTTATAGGTTCTAGTATCCTCAACCCACTGTACGTATAAACAAGAAAGCAGGAAGCTCGTTCTGCTCCCTGTGCCGTTCCGCTCCCAACAGAGTACCTCTCCATTACCCCCCCTTGACTCTGTATACTACATTGACCCCTGGATTATGTCGCTCCAAAAAGAAAAAGAAGCAAAACATCATCAATCTCATATCCAATATGAGCCATCATAACTTGGTTACATTGAGCACCCCAGCCCTTCACGGAATCGGCACGATATCTGCCTCTGGGAGAGCAACGTTTCTGCGGCGCACCGTAGTCTCATCGGCCTCGATCTTCACCGTGCCGTTAGCGCCAGTCATGGCCAACTTTGGCTTCGTGCTGGTCTTCTCGGCAGGGACGAAGCGCTTGCGCAGGGCGTCGATCATCTTTGCAAACCAGTAGAAGTTCAGTGCGTTCAGGACCAGGTTGCTTCCGAGGTAGGTGACTGCCAGCCAGAGTGGGAGGAACTCCTCCTTTGTGTACTTCATGATTTCGCCGTGGTTGGGAGCTTCAGCCTTTCCGTAAGTGTCGCCAGGAGTGTGGTGCAATGCCATCCACATGTCCTGGTATACCCGGAGGGACTGGTATGTTCCCCAGCATAGACGGCAGCCAAAGAAGGTGGAAAGGAGCAGTATGCCGTTGAGCAGCTGGCGACGAGATCCGGTCAGGTCCAATTTGTCAAAGAACCAGTGGAAGTTCAGAAACGGCGAGGAGAGCTCGTAAAGGATGAAGGTCGATGCATAGTAGTTAACGAATGGTCTCTGTGAAGGAATCTCGTTAGCGTAGTATCTTGAAGCTCTCTCATATTACTTACAAAGCCAAAAGAAAACACGGTCAAGGCGCTGACAGCATGCGCCAACATTCCCAGGCCGAACATCTTGACGTTCTGGATAGTGATAACCAGATCCCAGAGGAAGTACCCAGTGGCCAGACCTTGGATCATCCCAGACGCTCCGGTATAGCCCCAAACCCGCTCCTGCCAGGTCATGTTGTTGCGCTCGTCGTCTGATAAGATGACATAGAGAGCCGTGCTGTTAACCAAAAGGCTCTGGCATAGCGACACCACATGGACGTTCCAGTTGAACTTCTTCTCGGCCGAGAGTGCCGGGTATTTCTGGGGAAAGAGCCATGTCGATACGGCTGGCGCGAACTTCTTATTGATGAAAGTATAGGCGATATATGAGATGACAACCTCGTGAATGTGCAGAGGCAGTGTTGTTGCGCCGATATACTCTGCGAACGGAGTAATCGCCTTCGCTAGGAAGGGTATGGGGGGTATGAAGTCACGCATCGTCGCGGGGTTTCTAAGGAACGTGCCAGATCGGTTCGGTTGGTCGCAGATGAGGCTTTTGAGAGAGAGTCGGGCGGCGAAGCTTCTTATTTACAGTCAGAGGGGCGCAGGCCTACGAAGGCAGACGCGATGAACTTTAGGAGAGTTCAACGCAGTCTGAATTCGTTGGGGCAGTAGTCACGATGACCATAGCTAGCACTGGGGTGATCGCCCCACACAAGCGCCTTCGTTGGACCTCGTGCCTAAACGGAGGATGCCGAGGCTGAAAGAAAGCGCCGCTGCAACCTTGACAGCCTTCCTTTCCACGTTGCTTCCACAAGGCTGCCTCGTGATAATATTCTTTGAATAAGCCCAATAAGCTCATATGATGCTGGTCTGGGCCCTTGCATGCCACGGCAATGTCTGACTCCCTTTATGAGCTTTTGGCTCCTCACCTTGGCCAGACTTCGTCTGCGTCTTTGAGGGCGCCCAGTGACCCTATCACATCCACATACCTTACCAGGCTCACGACCCTCCCGTTATCCTCACTCAGCGACACGGAGCCCCAATCGCTGGCGCAAACATCCCACTCATTGCTGCTATCTCTCCAAGCTCTCTCATCGCGGTCGCACAAGGCTGTCATAGCCTCTTCCGACCACCTATCCTCACTACAGACTACTCTCCCAGCTATAGCAGAGAGCACAACGAAGCTTCAGGATGCCATACCAAAGCTAGACGAAGAGGCGCTTCGGTTCGCCACGACTTACAACAAAAATACAGAGAATGCCATCTTAGACAGGCGGCGCAAGGCCTTACTACTCTCACGCAATTCAGACCGCCTGGGCGATGTCCTCGAGCTCCCCACCCTCCTGTCCTCGGCGATATCTACGTCTGGCGCAACCAGCTCGACAAACAATACATCTTCATCTGCCACAATCAACTATGCCTCTGCGCTAGATCTAAACGCGCACATCCGGCGCCTACATGGACTATACCCGGAATCACGATTGGTGTCGTCGGTCACAGTACAGGCAGAAGAAGAGATGCAAGCCATGACAACGAATCTGATATCAAGCCTAAAAGCACAAGGTCTAAAGCTCGCAGCCGCAATGCGCACCATCAGCTGGCTGCGCCGCATCGCCCCTGAGCTCGACACCCCCGGCTCCGAAGTAGGCAGCAGCCACGAAGGCAGCCTCGGGGGCCTCTTCCTCGTCTGCCGCCTCGCCAACCTAATGGCCATGCTTGGTGCGCTGGAGCCGCTACGGGAACTGGCAGACCAGGAGCTATCAAACAACGCCTCGCCTGCTACGAAGAAGGACCCGAACACTGCGTGGTCGGGGGGCCAGCAAACGGAACGCTATCTCAAGCGCTATATTGAGATTTTCCGTGAGCAGAGCTTCGCTATAATTTCTATGTTCCGGAGCATCTTCCCGGCGGCCGCGGAGGGGGAGGTGGAGGGCGTGGCTGGCAAGGGGAAGGGGGATAGTGATATGCTCCAGCCGCTGCCGTCGTCGCTGTCCACGTTCCCGCTACACCTTGTCGGGGTGCTCCTCGACACGCTCAAAAAGTACCTCCCGAACGTGCAGGACCGCGCGACGCGCGACAGTTTGCTAACGCAGGTGCTCTACTGCGCGGCCAGTCTGGGCCGGCTAGGCGGGGACTTCAGCATGATCCTCACGTTCCTTGAGGAGGAAGGCGAGGACACGGAGGAGTGGGTGGATGTTATCAGGAAGCACCGCGTCTTGGCGGGGAAGCTAGAATCGATGGTTGGCGCGCGGGAGTCGTAGGGGGAAAAGGGAGGAGGGGAAAACATGGGCTGTTTTTTCGTCATGAGGCAGGCACATGTGTCACGTTTTGGTTTAGCATATAGCGAGGGCGTATTTCTGGTGGGGGGGGTTTGGCAGGTGGGAGAGACAATTGTGTTGGTGGTCACGAGCGTTTTGTTTGGTAGATGAGACAGGATGGGTGGGAGGGTCAGACATGTGGTGGGGTTGGACGTGTATGCAGGTAGATCCGATGTACACACTATCTATGCCAACTTGAGTTACGGAGTTACGAAGTTGAAGCCACGACGATGACAAGATGTTTCCAGGTTGTGGGTGAGGGTGGATGATTGGCGCTGTTGTGGTGTGGGCGAGATAAGCCACCGCATGGCAATGGTGTTATCAGAGCGAGAGTATCCAGTAGAGGATCTCCGTTTGTGCGTCCCGTTTCGTGCTTTGCGATACCGTTGGTGCGATGCCGGACGATGAGCACCTCACATCGGAGAGTATTGTGTATCGGGATATACTTGGCTGTACTCGGAACGGTGCATTTGTAAAAGTTTGGTATTTTTTTTGTATGGGAAAGGAAGGTACAACCCACCGCCCACCGCCCCCCCCAGCAGTCGGTCTGGTATCTAGTATCTAGATAGTCGTATACGGGTTCATACGGTGAGTGCGGTTCGCCCGCTCTGCTACCCCGAGTTTCTCTCTAGCCAGTCGTGGCATGCTTATTGCACATAGCGTGCGGCCTAGCCGGCAAGCTATTTCCCTTTTTGCTAGCTGTGCCTTCTTGGTGGCAAGGGGGATCCAGGGGATTTTATATGGGAGAGTAAAAATAAAAACTGAGAGCGAGAAGTGTGCGGACATATACACATGTATATATTGGTGGCGTGGAGAAGTATAGTATTCTAGTCGCTGTTTCTCACGATGTGCAGTTCAGAACAGGGCTTCATTACCACTAAAAACCATATCACGATCACTCATCCACGTACGGTAAGTACAGTATAGCCAGTCGAGTTCTGCTGTGTCAGTAACTAGGAGAGTTTACTTAGTTTATGACTCGGCATATGTAGATTACCCTGTGCATATACTACTATACAATACTATGGTAGATAGAGTATCCGTCTGTACCCATAACCCACAACCCATAACCCACAACCCATAACCCACAACCCATAACCCACAACCCATAACCCAGTACCCCGTCTTTTGGCCCTTCAAATCAGGTTCACGATAATCCTCTTTGTTGTCTTTGTTGGGGCCCGTCAATGCAACCGCAACCCACTATCCAGGCTACTTACACTACTCCAGCGGCTACTCCAGGCTCTAGACTCCTACAAGTCCCCCCCTTCTCCAAAACCCACAGCCCACATGATTGTTTGTTCTATGCAAGTGAACAACGCCATTACATACAGCCATGCCAGTAGTCAAACACTCTGTTGACCGTTCTTATACTTTGTACTGTTCTCATTGTTCTTGCTGTTTCTACTGTTCTTACTGTTCTTACTGTTCTTATTGTTCTTACTTATAACGCTTCCTGTGGCCATTAATAAGTAGTTGTGCGGTGTTATGTGCCCCAAGAGCCACAATTATTCCAGGATTTCCCCAACTTACCGTCACCCCCGTGGGTCAAGAGCTTCCTATCAACACCAGCCTTCTCCTGCCCTGAAACCGGTGCGCGGTCAATATTCATCAAGGCACAGCACAGGCCAAGGGAGAGTGTGTGCATGCTATCTATCACATATTCGCTGCTGCTTCCCCTCTTCCGACCGCACTTCACTATCGCTCTAATCTCTCTATCCCACCCTCTTCTGTCCCTCCTCTCCTTGCTTCCTCGACAAGCCTGGCGTACTCTCAATGTCCACCCAACCACCACTGCGACGTCGATTCTTACCGATTCCCATAGAGACGACATTCAAGTCCCACAAGCAGCTCACAATCGATTCAATTGATCCGAGTACACACGACACCGAGCCGGCGGGCGAAGATTCCAATCCCACTATCCGCGTGCAGCTAGATGAGCCACCGAAACGTCGATTCCTACCTGAACCCATCGAGACCACCCGACGCAGCAACCGTGCAACAGCGGTGAAGCCAGACGAAGATAACTCCATTACGACTACCCAAGATGTTCCACCCGCTGTAGTAGAGTCTCCACCGCGGAGGAGACCTCGATTTGCCCCCCAACTTATCGAAACCACGAGGCGGTCAAAGCGGGTCAACGATGTCCATCACACACCACCAGAGAGGACAGACGTCACGCCTGGGACGAACCATACATACCAGCCAGGAGGAAGATCTAGGACGAAACCAGATCAGCACCTATTATCGCCACACGACATCCGAGCCAGCAGCTTACCACCGCCTCTCCGCCCTTATCGACAGGGGTCGATGAGACCGCACCCCAACACCCGTCGGGGCACGCGATACAATTCATACCACCCGGAAATAGGTTCGCCGCTCTCAGACGCGAATTCCTATTCCACCGAAGAGGAGGCCGATAACGCGGAGAGCACACCCTCGCTGACCGAGTCGTTCGGGTCCTCGGAGGATTCAAGCCGCCTACAGATGGCCCGCACGAGGGAGAGCTGCGATGAGAATTACACGGGCTATCTACTGACGCTCGCGGCGGAGCAGGCCGAGGAACAATTACGGGAGAGGCAGCTGCGCGAGCAGGAGTTGGTGGCTTACGTGAATAGCGACTTCCACGATCCGGTCTCGCATTTCTACGACCTCGAGAGCGAGGTGGGGTCGGATGAGGATAGTGGCCCAATACTATTACCGCACGAGAAGGTTGCGCGGAAGAAATCTACGGTTTCCGGGTTCACGGCGGCTGAACTCCAGCAACATGAGGAGTCGCTGGCGCGAATGCGGGCTGAGGAGACGTTTAGGATGGTAGCGGAGGAGGCAGCGAAGCCCTCCTTCCATGACCCTTTCTGGACGAATGGTATCAACGATAAGGGCATCCTTGCCATTGACCCGAAGAAGGACGAAGAGCTGAAAGTCATGCGCGAGGCTGCCAGCCCGCCCATGCTAGGAGAAGACCTCCTATTCCGGATGTGCCCCTCCCCCAAATTCACCCGATTCGAAACCGACCAACGCATCGAGGCCCCACCCCCCAAGAAAGACGACGGCGGCGGCCTCTGGGGCGGCTACTGCGTCGCCGAAAACCCAAGCCAATGCATCGCCCCTCACCACCGCCATCCCGCCCTCCTCGAGACCCCCGACAACGAGCGCGACGACCCCTTCAACGCACTGAGCCTCAACGACGGTGCTGGGGCGGGGCCCAAACACCACCAATGTACTCCCAGTCGCGGGATGCACATGCTCAGCGGGCTCGACGAGCGGCTCAAGGGCGAAGTCGCAAAGGCTAAGCTCGAAGACGCCATCTGCGTCGAGTTCAACGACACCTTCGTCACGCAGGTGTACAACTACCTCTCCCTCGGCTACCCGATGCTGGCGCGCGAGTACGACGACGAGCTCGCGCACATCTCGCATATCCCCTCCGCCCAGCTGCGCGTCGATGACGACGTCAAGGCGCCGGTGGGGAATGTGGGGATTAAGCCCGGCACCGGGCTGACGGATGCTACCGGGGCTGTGGGCGTGGGGACTCCGAGGTGGATGGCGCTGAAGAGGTATATCCATGAGTGGGCGCGTCAGCACCCGAATCTGTCGACGAACACGGGGGAGCCGATTGCGTGGGGCGTGAGGGCGAGGAGGGGGAGCTGGGCTATCTGATCTTATCTAGATGGTTCCCTGATTTTGGCCTGATGGGGCGGGTGGGCTCACATGAGCAGACAGGTATGGGGGAGATACAGTACGTACGCGTGTGTGGATTTTTGCGAACGACGACAAATTGAACAACGGCGTTGAGTGAGCGAGCGAGCGAATGACGCCAGGTTGGTGGCTTCTTTTTTTTTTCATGTTCAGGATCTGTCTGGGCAGCGGAGGCGTTTTGGTGCGCGTTTCAGCGGTGCTTGGGGTTTTTTCAGAGCGGATTGAGTTGTTTTGTTTGGGAGACCCTCTCTCTCTCTTGGTGAGGGGGGGATTGAGCGTCTGCATGGTCTGCGTCGGGAGAAGGGGGGGGCTGGGCAGACCTTGGTCTTCATATCCATATATTGCCCGAATTGGAGGTTGTGAATGCAGTCTCCGTCGGGATGAGCTGCGTCTTATGGGGGGTAGATAGGAGGCTTAAACCCCACCGGGGAAGGGGGGGGGGGGGGGTGAGGCTCGGCGAGATATTGGGTTGCACGATGGGCAGCGTTGCATCAGCGACGTGACGGCCGGTCAGTCAGTCGGCCATCATCAGCCTCTTAAGTTTACGTGGGGGAAGAGAGGCACCACCATAGTGCAGGTCTCTAGCTAGTCTGCACCGCGCGCGCCGGGCTTTTGGATGGATGGATGGATGGATAGACGGCGCCGCGGCGGGGGTGGGGAGGGGGATCTGTATATATTTATAATAGACAAAGGACCATTTTTATCACTTCTGGGTTTGATGCAGTGGTGTGAATGTGAAATCTCATCCCATTCCCCTCTCTCCCAGTCTTAGGAACTCCCCGTTTCATTCCAGGAACACCCCTATCTCCCATCACCTAGCACTACGGCGCCAACATCTCCATCCCCCTCCTCTCCTTTCCTCTCCTCCGCAACGCCGACCTCGGCGCTCTCACTAAACATCTTCTCACACTGTCACACACGCACAGAAGTGCCGTCGTCACAGCTCCCCCCCCCAACAACACAGAAGCATACCAACTCACTCCCAGCGCGCGTAGCACCTCGCCAATCGCGAGCTGTAGCCAGGCAGGCGATCCGATCACGTTCCACCGAGCCTGCGGTGAGTTTGCACGGAGTACAGTGCGTGCGTGGTAGGCTTACGACAGACGATACGGTACGGGGAGAGTAGTTCAGTGCCGCGGGCGTATCGATTTTCTAGCACTTACTCACTCAGCACTTGTAATCCACAGTGCAGTACAGTTGGCTGACTGGCTGGGTGCGTATGTAAGGAGTCTCTGCGTTGAGGTGGAGTGGGCAGTAAGCACACATCCCCCATCCCATCCCGCATCCCACGCCCCCATGTCCCCCACGCTTCCTCAACCGTCCTCCCCACCATCCACCACGCTTCCCCAACCGTCCTCCCTACCCACTGTCCACCCATCCACCGTGCCGTCCACCCCACATACGCTGAGCTATACTGGGTTGCTTCACCGACTTCACCGACGATATGATGGGACGGGAGGGTCGTGGATCCTCTCATCTCATCTCATCGTCTCATCCCAGCTCATCTCGCCACCCATCTTACACCCCGTAAGCTACTGTACTGTACGTACATCACACCCTCTGCACCCCCAGCCCTTCCCCGGGCCGTGTGTATCCACTTGTTTTCTGAAAAAGCAAAGACGGCACTACAGATGGAGGGAAGGGGTTCTACTTGGCCGTTCGTCGGGGGGATTACTGTACTGTACTGGCGGGCTGGTAGTACGCCGTTGAATCCGCCTGAGCACGGTTGGTGCTTGATGGGGAAGGTAGGGGGGGGATGGGGATGTTACTGTACTTGGGATACTTGGGAGTAGCCACGTGTGGTGCGTGGAGGGAGTGTGTGGGTTAGTCGGGGAGTTGGTTTAGATGGGATGGAAATGGTAAATTTGTTTCGAATATTCATATTATCCACGGCAAAAAAAACTTGTAAAATTGAATTGAGTTGTTAAAAAAACAAATGTCCAGAATATGATTATGATATGGCTATGATATTGATACCACCGAGATTTATACAACCCCCCCCCCGAGAATTACTACCAGCCCTCACGCTTCGCTTCGCCAAATAATAATAAAATACGTTGTTCGTCATAAAAAGCCATCCGTTTCTTTCGTGAGAAAATATTATTTCCTTTGAATTATCGTACCGTAGATTCTCGAGCACTTCGATCTCCACTCACTTGCCGTCCCCCCTTGCCGCCGTCGCTCCCCCCCCTGAGCCGAATTGCCCATCCAAAATTGCCGTTCCCCAAAAATACCCACATCGACCCCGTCATCAAGGGTCGTTTCCGCCCATGTAGAATACCGCGCCCGCCCGCTTTCCCCAGACTCGACCTTGCGGATACAATATGTACATGCAACTCTCGTGGGTTGCAAGCCCAGCCCCCGCCTCCCCAGAAAATAAGAGTTTGAGTAGTAGTAGTAGAGATAAATAGAAAATAGAGAAGTAGAAATAGAAATGGGGAAGGTTTTTTTTTTGCGAATTAATATGATGTAGAGAGGCCCGAACAATAGACATGTTTCGAAGAGGAGAGATGAAAAAAGGTGTAGCTTGTGATGAAGGAAGAGGGATGGGGAGGGGAGTTTGACTTCCAAATGATGATGATGTGTGAATGTGTAATTTTCTTTCCTGTTTCTTTCCAACTTCATCACACACACGAATGTTGTTGGAGGGAGGGGGGAGGTATGAATAGCTGCTCACCACGCTGCATCACTTCATCACGAAACGGGTAAAGGTAAAAAAAAAAAAGGGGGAGAAACAAGAAGTAGAACAAGGTAGAACAAAAGTTAGGTGCAGAGAACACCAGCCACACATCATCGTGCCCTGACCCAATCCTACGATTGAGCCAAGCAGCCCCGCACAACAAAATCCTTACATAGTCGCGTCATACGAGAGGAAGTCAGAGGCGAGCTCTGGGTCGATGAAAGTCTGGTGGGAGAGGAGGGTGTTCTGTGTAGCAAAAGAAGGATGGTGGGGTTGGTGTGCGTCGATGAAGGTCGACAAGTCATCAGCCGTCATCACCATCGAGGAGTCGAAGTCGCTCGATTGCTGGCTGCTGGGCATCAACATCGACTGGTCGAACTCGCCGTGCGGAAACCCCTGCCCGAAGGAAGCGTTCATGGCACCCATGTCGTTCATGTCCATGCCCTCGTTGGGGGTGACGAAGCTCGAGCCGCCGGAGGAGGAGTAGTCGAACATCGGGGCGTCGGCGGGGTAGAGGAAGCTCTGATCGAATGACATCTGATTCGGCGGCGTCGCCATAGTCGGATCCTCGAGATCTGCGAGCAGGACGTCATCGTCGCCAGACTCCTCGTCGTCATCTTGCTGCACCGCATCAGAGCTCTCATAAACATCCTTCATCCAGCGCTTCAGCTCCTTCATCGGGGGCCAATCGCCGCCTCCCTTGCCCCCGCGCTTCTCTGACTTATCATCTGCCTTCCCCGACTTATTCCTGCCGCGGGGCTTGGGAACGAAGTGTGCGCGACGGAGGTGCGCGGCGGCGTTGTAGTAGGCGCCGTACTTCTTATTCTGCTGGTTGCACGCCTTGCACTTGGCGAGGGAGTTGATGGGGCGGAACTCGTCCTTGACGCCGTCGACGGGCTCGACGCACACCCACTTCTTGACCATGACTTTATGGGCACGGTCCTTGTGGCGGCCCAGCTCGTGGGCGCCGCGGAAGCCTTCGCGGTCGTTGCAGAGGTCGCAGAAGAGGCGTTCGTGTTTGGGGCGCTGGTAGGGGGTCTTGGAGATCTGAGCGACGAACCTGTCCTCTTGGCCGTCTTTCGACTTGATACGGACGAGCGGTGACACTGTTTGGGATTCATCGTCGTCGCTGCCACCCTTTGGTGCTAGTTTGCGGTTCGTCGCAAGCTGGTTTTGCCTCTGCAGCTGTTGTCGAGACCTAGAGGCCGATGAGGATGACACATTGCTGTCGGTGGATTCCGTGCGCTGCATACGTTCCACGTGACGACTCGAGGTTGAAGACATCTTCTGAGAAGAAGCGAACAATGGGTACGGGACCTGCTGGCTGTAGCCAGCCCCGCCAGCACCAGCGAGCAAAAGGTTCTGCTCTTCGCTCGAGGATACTTGCTTTAAGTCGGACGGTGGGTAGTATTGCGTCGAGCCGCTGTAGAATGCATCGTCGGTGGAGCTGATATCAGAAAACATGGAAGTATTCGAGTGAACATTCATCATCTGGAAGCTCTGAAGAGCTTCATTGCATGTGCTGCTCTGGCGGCTCATATCACTTACAAATGTGTTATCCGTTGTTAGCGTCGTGCTGCTCGGAGTATTTGGGGCTGGGTTACTGAATGTACTGCGCCTTGACGGTGATAATCGGGCCTGGGCTGGGTTGTTGATCATGAAGTTGTTGGGGGAAAAGTCCGTCGTCGTCACCGAGAGGTAGGGCGTCCGTCGCCGCGAGAAGTAATTGCTGGGATCCTCGCCGACGTCCAGTTCCGGGACCTGTGCCAGCTCCGGCTGTACTTGATGGTATTGCTGATAGTTGTATGGGCCATCTTGATGAGATTGCCATGCATCGATGTCGGCTGAGCTCGGGTGGCCTCCCGTTATCTGCTGGCCGGGTGCAGTGCGTCCGCTGCTAGAGAAGGACCTCGACATCGAAGACGGCGGTGCTCCCATAGACTTGGTCCGGGACATGGCCACAGGGCCTCCAGAATGTTGTGACACGCTCCTCGACATACCCATAGATCCCACATTGTTTCGTCCCTAGTTGCTATTAGAACCAAGACGAGGGCAAACGTGAACTAGGAGCATTATCCTACCGGGAAGGCAGCGCGGCTTGTGTTTCCGGCCATGGATAGAGACCTCGAGATCTCATTCTGAGAACGTTGTCGGCGGTGTATGGGCGGGCGGTCGGTGGACATGGTGGGTTGGGACGACGCGGCCGGAAGCGGTGGGCATGCGGCCAGTTCAGCGCTGATTCGAGCCTGTAATTCCAAGAGCTCCCGTCTCCATTGTTCCTGATCCTGTTGTTGTCTCTCTTGTTGCTGTTGCCCGGGTAAGGGATTGCCAGTGAAGCTTGTCGACATCATGAAGGTTTGTGAAGAACAAACTATGTGGGCCTGAAGATAATGGAATGAAGGAATTCTGCAGCCTCACAAATATGTCAGTGAAGATCTTAATCAACAAAATATATTCATCTGAACTCACAAGCCGGCTATCGTGTTTGGGGCGTCTATGATTGCCTTCCAAGGTGGTTCGCAAGAGAATAAATTTCGAAAAGGGACGGCGGTCAGAGGAGAGCGAAGTAATGTAAGGCGCTGAAGAGGATAAAGCGTGTGAGGCTGTGTAAGCTCGTGGGTATGTATGGTTGGTATGCGTATCAATAAGACAGGGCGGCTCTCTGATTGAATCTCGAGCCTTTCGGTGTGTGGCTCCCAAGGGCCTTAATGCATGGTGGTCGGATCACATTCAGAGGGGTTGCAGGGCCCGTGGGATCAGTGGGTTGGATGTCAGCGATCCTCAACCCAACAGGGAGCATCAACCACCACACCGGTTGGGCGAGAGACGCAGCTCGCTATCCTCTCACACGGCACGCTGAGTGACCTCTATCGTCCATAACTCCAGGCAGCAAAAGCGAAGTTTCGCGGTCGTTGTGGCACCCCGGCCCCAGCCTGGCCCTCCCCGTCGCATCCACTGTCCAGTGTGCTGTTGGTGTCGTCCATGGAGAATTTGAGGGTGCGGGGGGGAGGGTTTGATGGTGCACATCACTGGCTAGCCCGCTGCAGGACTCGAAAGTCGGGCAGCAAATCAGACGTCACCGACGATTTCGAGATTCGTTGTGGTTGGCTTATGCACGGTTGTGCCAGTCCGCCTCACCATTCGATTTGCTTATACTCTTCCGCACCATATTCCTTACCCTGAACGAGAGCCACGTTGGTCCCCCCTCAGCCAAGAAGCAAGAAGGAGGAGCCCGATACCGTTAAAGAGGCTCACTGGTGGTCAAATGCTGTGGGATGGGATGGGCTTGGGAGCCTGACAACGCCCGAGTAGAGAGAGGGCCACGAGCTTCGCCACAGCCGTTTGCTTCGTCACGCAATCTATCATTTTCATAATACAGCACAGTCAATAATTTCTTCTGCCTATTATCGCCACGATCACCCAAGCCCCCCACCGACATACCGACACAAAGAAGTGCCCAAGCACCGGTGAAGAGCAACTTGGTGACTAAGCAAGCAACCAAAGCAAGCAGCCAAAGGAAGCAAGCATAAGTATGCGCACAACGATCCCGATCTCTACCTGAGGTGTGATTCCTAGCCGGTCATGATTCCGCACCGCATTGCATTTTGCATGTCACACTGCTCCCTGGCCCCCTCATTGGTGCTCCGACGTCCGTGATGTCAAATAGAGAGACAACCGTATCACCTCATCCCAATCCAGCTTCCACGACCCTCGATCTCTTTCCCAGTCGAGCCTTCCTCGTCCCGTTTCGTGCTCTCGGACCACGCTGAGGTGCATGTACGGGGGATGGGGGACGGGGAAGGAGGGGCCCATCTCATCGGCTTCGCACCGCATCGAGAGACTACCCGGATCTATTGGGTTCAGGTGAATTGCTTGGTACTGTAGATGCGGAGACACGGTCACGCAAGGGAATGATGGGGTGGTTGACAGGAGAGGTAAAACAGACACCTTGGTGGTCTGTCTCTGTGCCACCTGGTCTGTACCGGTCTGTCTGTTGTACTTCACTCATCCTCTACTTACCGGCCGGTGGTCGCTCTTTCCCCATATTTCGCCAATAGAGCCCGCAATCCAGCGACCAAATGGGTTCGTCCCGACAAGCCTCCTCCGTTACCCTGTGGGGCCCTCCCGGCCACGATGGGCGTGATCCTCTGCGCATTATGCTGGATCTAGGAGAAGCACACCACGGGCATGGGCGCGCGATCTCAGTTTCTCAATGAAGCAAGGGGAGATACCGTCATGATCCCCCCCTTCCCAGGCATAGTCCCCCGATTTGACCCAAGGCGATCTACAAACATCCCAACGTCTTCCGAACGGAACGACGCTTTGTCCAGCTGAGATCGGCCCCCGTTGCCATGCTCATCCTTCGACCCCGACTCTCCGCTCGGCTCGGTGTGGAGACGGGATTCTGGATCATGGGCAGAGACGCGGGTCCCTCTAACCTTACTTACACCTTTTCCAGTCCCAGACCTTGGCTGAGTACTGTACACACACGGGTTTTCTCCATATACTGGGTTACGGCATCCAATATACCGTACCCATACCCCTCCGCTCGGGATCTTTTACATCCACGCCATACCACGCCATACCACGCCGTCCCTGCACGGACCCATTAGTTCGCCCAGTCAGCGGAGCGGGTCTAGTATGTTCCCTGTCCCTGTACCTGTGAGTGGTTCCTTTTCACGGGCTTTGCTTCCCTTCGGTGAATCCCGCATATGTACCGTTCACATACAAAACAGTAGCATGGAGTACATCAACGCACATAGTCTAACGCCACGACTAATACTACTAACCCTACTAACCCTACTAACCCTACTAACCCTACTAACACTACTAACAGCTACTAACTCTACTAATCACAACTAACCCTACTAACACTTCCTAACACCATTCCTGTGGTAGCATCACTAGTACCATCCGTACCGTTACTTACCCACTAGTTCAATGTGACACGCCCTTCCCACGTCCACGCCTCGTTGCGCGGCCCCTCCACCCCCCTGCCCCATGCCCCCATCCCCACTCTCGGAGATCAACCCGCCCACCTCCCCATTCCGCCCAGCCTTGCAAAGCGCATCCAGATTTCCGCTGGTGGCCTCTTCTTCCTGCCCCCCCTAGTATCGGAAAACAGAGTTAGTTAGTTAGTTGGTATGTAAGTATCGTGACTTAGGGCACGCGCGGGAATCCCATTACCGTACGTACAGTACAGTACATTACTAGTGCACACTAAATGATCTTCCGCTCCGATGAACGTGCAGCAAATAGTTCGCGCCCTCGGACCTCAATATCCCTGCTCAGGGCCAGCCATCCAGCCACGATGTCGAGCATCCCGTTGCTTCGGTTGCGACCTGTCATGTATGGAGAAGTGAGTCCGTTCGGCGTGGGGGATATTGGACAGCGGTGGTGCATTGACTTTGCTGGGGACTGGGACTGGGAATGGGAATGGGCGAGACCTGGTACGCGGTGAAAGTCGCCGAATCGAATGCTAACTGTCGAAATTCAATCTACACCACCCACCCCCATCTCCACGCTGCTGCTGAACTCCCGCATTATCACCTCTATATCACCCTATAGCGTAGCCCCATTGCTGGAGTCAATTGCACATCTCTACTAATCCCATCACTACTACTACTGCCGTGTCACCAATCCACAGCATTTCACATCACAGCTTCACACTCCAACGATCACCTCTCCCTTCGATGATCATCCCTGTCCATCCACCCAGCAAGCAAGGAGGCAGAAAAGTATTTGGAATCCGGAGGATCTCCCACCCTCCCCCCGGTCCTTGCATGGCTTAACATGGCTTGGGTACAAATCCCTAACTTGGTTCCGATAGGGGAATAAAGGGGGATGATCAATGGCCAAGGTGGTGCGTTCCCTAACCCACTACTTAGTAACTAAGGCGGCTTAGCGCGGTAGGTTGAAGCGTGGGCGTGGGCGTGGGTGGGAGCCGCGAGGGCATGCTTGCGAGCTCCGAGATCCCGCGGGATGGACTGGAGAGGGCTAGCAGGCTAGAGGGCTACCGGGCCAGAAGGATTTTTTTGGACAGACGGGCAGGGTTGCGAGGTGGTTTTGATGGGATTGGGATGGGACTTGGAATATCAACGTCCCGTCCTGGCGTGCGTGCAGGAGGTAGTAGAGGACAGGGACGGCACAGGGCCATGTGTCTAGGTACTAGGATACGGATGGGATATTCACACCAATACCATTATCCCCCCTCCTCTCCCTTTGTTCGTTTGATATCACTAATCGGGAAGTAAAGAAGTGCACATGTAATTCCCTTGCATCACATCCCCCATCATGAAGCCAAATATTCGGTCCAGTACAGAACAGTACCGCGAGCGAGTGCCATATCCCGACCCCTCCACCCTTCGGTAAGTAACAGTACCTCCCCATCCCCCATTGCCAGACCCACACCCACAATCCACCACGCCGGTGTTGTGTCCACGCACTCGGGGATCTACTGTTCTAAGTAACTAGGGGATCCGGCAAACATTTTTTATCGAATCCCCCACTTTTCTTTCCCCGACAGACAAGTCTATCAAGTAGTTTTTAGTTTTGATGGAGAAAGAACTGTTCAGCACGCGAGGTTGGAGCGGGTGGGTGCCGTGTGCTCGGCTGGAGGTATGGGAGGGGGAGCGGCACAGAGCCTGGCAGACTCGTGGCCGGGGAGTGGGCTAACCGACGCGGTGGGATGGATGGGGATGGGATTGGGGGGGGTCTAGTGGTTCTAGGGGTGCGGTACCGTTGAATTCGAAGGGGTGGTGGGCGGCTGGGGAGGTCGGGAGGGAGGAATGACGAGGAGGCAGGAGTGTATCGGGCTGATCAGACAGGAGATGGTCGCTCTATTCTATATACCGCACGTAACCCGGTAGGAGAGAGGGAGGGAGCGGGTATAACGGAGGAGTGCCGTACGATATAGATTTTACCACCGGTAGTCGCACCGTCAGTCTTAAACGGAATTCCCCGTTGTGAGGAGGTCAACCGTAATCCAGGGGCGGGCGAAGTTTGATAGCCACCGGCCGGGCATCATATTTCCCGTCCCCGCAACCAACCCCTTGACCACCGACCGAGTGGCATCGGTAGGTTTAGAGAAAGAGGGAGATCGAGGGGATCGGATGAGGTGTCGCACAACCTCCTGGGAGGGAATACCTGGCTTCAACGGGGTATCACATGCGGTACAGGGAGGGAAGGGGGGAGAAGAAGGGAGAGAGGGAGGGAGGGCGTCCCGAGGCTTGGTGGGAGACAATGTCAGAGCGCGCGGTTGGTGCTGGACCATACGTATTCTCCGGAATGTAAAGGTGAGAGGAGAGGAGGGGAGTTGATACTTTTGTGTTACTGGAACAAACAGACAAACAATTGTGGTCAAGGGGGTTTTTTTTGGTGGTGGTGGTTTGTAGCTTTGGTACAGCACAGTAAATCCAGATACAACGTCGTCATCGCCTGCCACGTGAGAAAGACCGGTTCCTGAATGCCCACCGGCCAATCGCGCAGTTGGGACGGGGGGATGTTAGTTCCGAGATAAGCTCCAGTACCAGGATGCTTGCGGCGATCTCACAAACACATCTATAATGGAAAATTCGAGGGCTATAATACAGCCAGGAGGAGCTATCAATCTCATGCCAAACATCGAACCGAGGAGCGTTCCATGGGCACAGGGAGGGAAATGGAAGTTCACCTGCGTTCCTGCCTCCCTTCCCTCGGCGTCGAGTTTACTATCCGTCTGCATGTCCCTTGCGCACCCAGCCAATCCCCTTGGCTGGAATGGGCGTTCGACGAAAGTCAGAAATCCCTTGCTTGGCAGCTCACTCAGGTCGCACGGGAAACGCGCCTTCTGCGCCCCAACCACCGCAACTATTGGCGTAGCTTGGATAGCGGGCAATGGATGTAGCGCGCCTGCTCAGCGTACGGTGCAGTGCGGTTCGGGGTTTGCACACAGGAAAGGTGTAACCTGCGCCTGCCAATGTTACACGGGCAGATGATGCAAGTAGCCGTGTGGTGGTCGGTCGGTCGGGGGAGAGGTGATCCGGGGGCAGTGGTGAGGTGCTCGATACTCGACACCTCGTTCGTTCTCACTACTCACCCTCGTGACACTATACAGTCATTGAGAGCGGCAACGGAGAGGAGGTGGGAGTGAGTGAGTGAGACAAGATCGGACCAACATGGCCACGCACCCACGCAAGCCACCATCACAAACTGTGGTGCTGCACAGCAAAAAGTTGTCGATACCAAGAGCCAAGGACGGGCTGTGTGCTTCGGGGATCACCCTTTTCTGCGCGTGTCTTTTGCACCTCAACCCGCAGTTGAAGAGTCCACAGGCCACGGAGTACGATGCCTTATTAGTAGTCTACCTTATTCCAACCATGCTCCGACCGCACATCCACACACATCCACACACACGCACATCCACATCCACATCCACATCCACCCACCACTCACTGCAGGTAGGAGTCTTGTCATCAACAACGTGGCTGTCCTTGTCTTGCACACGGGATACCCAACTGTGGAGTAATAACGGACTTGTATAGTAGAGAATACCGGGTCACATACCCTTCCTGGGATCTCCGTCCTAGCCTCTCTTCAGCCTCTGTTCAGCCTATAATCGATAAGCATCTGAGACCCCTTCCTCCGCTGCCCGGGTGTGTTTGAGCCAATCAGAGGACGTATACAGGGGGCAGACGTGAAGGTAGGACACAAGTTTGGCACGCACCCGCCACCCACCTTACTATGTCGAGACTAGTGGACTGTTAGTATTACGCTTAGTTGGGTGAAGGTAGTATGTAGAGTAAGTAGGCTCACTCCGGTCTAGCTGGTCAAGGATCACCTGGATCAGGGCAATTGACCATCCGCCCTTCGCCCAAAATTCACGCGGCCCCATGCCCCACTTAGCTGAGTCCAGTAAGGTAGACTTTCTTAGTAGACCTAGTAGACCTAGTAGACCTAGTAGACCTAGTA
Source organism: Pseudogymnoascus sp. 05NY08 (assembly GCA_001662605.1). NCBI lineage: Eukaryota > Fungi > Ascomycota > Leotiomycetes > Thelebolales > Thelebolaceae > Pseudogymnoascus > Pseudogymnoascus sp. 05NY08. The sequence goes on along the minus strand of KV458781.1, from coordinate 141,149 downwards.
GACACCTCTTCGACCCTGGCCACCGCGCGACTACGGCGCCGAAACACTCACTCCACACGGGTTCGCGCACTGGTAAAAGAATGTGGGATTGTGTGGTAGACAGACAGGTACAGTAGACCTAATTAATAGTAGTGATGCACGGAGGAATCTCGAGTAGGTAGTACTTGGCCGTACTTGGATTCCACTCTTACGCCGTGCGTTGCTCGTGTCTCCCCGATGGAGGTGAGTGAACCCCACTCCACAGTATACTGCCGCCACCCCACATACTTTCTCCCGATACACACCCCCCTACATACTTTAGTGGATGGACTGTGCTACGTTGAGTACGGTGGAGGAGAAGGACTAGAGGAGACGGCTGCTTGACTGCTTGACTGCTCTACTATGATATACAGTATGATATACAGTTGACAGTATAGTAGAGTAGAGAAGAGTAGTAGAGTAGAAACTACGGCATACTGCACCCCCACGCCTATCACAATCTTCCCCCTTCACTCGTCATTACCACACTACCACCCTCCCTCCACCCTCCACCCTCCACCTGCCTTCCCTTCCGCCTCCATTTTCTCGAACGCCATCCCGATCTCTTACCCCTGTCCCTTCCTACGGACACACCTCCTTCCCACCCCTAACCATATATACACACACCCCCGTTCATATCCCACCAGCCATCCCTCCATCATCCCTCCCTCCCTCCCATCCCTCCCTCCCATCATCCCTCCTCCCACACACCCCCCTCCCTCTCTCCACCCACACCCTCCCCGCCCCGCCCCGCCCTATATCCCTCCCTCCATCTCCACCCACCCCCCCGGTCACCTGGGCGTTCTCTACTACTCTCTAAACTCAACCGTACTCCGACAAGTAGGTACTCCTACTCCTAGTAAATGTAAAAAGGTACCACTACTAGGTACAGTACAACCACACCCCCTGTCTAGTCGCAACTCGCTCCATACCGAACTATGTACCACTACAACCATCCGCTACAAACTACCACACCCCATCTACCTAAACTCTGTCACTCTCCTAACTTCCTGGTTGTCTCTCTCTGTCCGTTCTCCTCCTCCTCCTACCTTCACTTTAAACAATCTCGTGGTTCACTCCACTACTTTATACTTACTTACTACCCTTCCTTTCCTCTTCTTTCGAACCCTTCCCTTTCTTCTACTTGAAAGTCTTCCAAAAACTGTCCTTTCACCAAACAAAAAAGGAAACAAACTATACCCAAATCTTAGAACCAACTGTTCTCGAATCTGCGTTTCTGCGGCACACCTCCAGTCACTACAATTGACATCGCTACCACCAGTCCAGCCCTGGGTTCCACGTTTTTGCGCCGCCGCGCCGCGCCTTAGCTTGGCTTACTACCACCCCAACCCGTCAAATTGCTGTGATCCCCCTCTGCAGCAATCCCCGACGAAATCGTCGCATCTCGTGCTTGTTTTCTCTCTCTCTCTCTCTTGACACCATGTCCGATATAACACCAACTGTTCTGCAACCGACGCCGGTTGCTACAATTGTAGAAGTCCTCAACCCCACCAAGGAACAGCGAGACTCGGCTTATTACTCGGGCGCCAGTACTAATGGCGACGGCAGCAAACGTGAGGATTGACCCCCCAGTCCCCCAGGCCGCTCACTCTCCGGGCCGACTTCTCTCGACGCATGCTAATCAATTCTACACAGATAATTCAATAGCTGCGCCCCAGAACACAGGCTCTATTACCCCTTCGCCCTCGAACGGCTACCAATCCTCAACCGCCGATATGACACCGTCGCCTATTGCGACAACCGGGCATGCCCCCCAACCTTTGGCCTCTCCTGTCTCCGGAGGCATGTCTATCACTTCAATGGTGACTTCCCCGACGACACCTATCAGTATGGACGAAAGCATGCTCGCAAAGCTCAACCCGGCCTACAATGCGCCTTGCCAGAGAGCGTCGCTGGCCGACTCGAGGCGCGAGAGCGTAGATGGGCGCATAAACAGCGGCTTCGAGGGCATGAGACTCCAGGGCAACTCCCCTTACGCGAGCAACAACCAATCCACCACCTCCATACAGAGCAGCCTGCAGCAGCAGCGAAATCCGGGGCTGAGCGTGTCCAACTCGGACAGACTCTCGGCGCCGAGGTTCCCTAATACCTACCAACCGAACTCCCAACGTTATAACGTACGGACGGCACCTACTATTACGGGCCCCGCCGCCAGTGCAGTTGCCAATGCGGCTGAGCCCACAAAGGGACAGCCGTGGGCTTTCCCCGACGACACTGATCGCCGTGTCTCTATGAACCCTTCGGAAATCGAGAGCCATGCAACGTCGTATCTCGAGTCCCGCCGCAGCAGCATTGCTGATTCCATGGCTAGCAGCCAATACACCACCGAGTCCCGCCTACCGCACGGCCAACGGCGTCTGGAGGATGGCTATCCCCAAACCGAGTTCCCGCAGATGAACCGCGGTTCATCTGAGTTTCATGGCGCCGCGCACCACCACCATTCCCTGCAACATCGCCAGGTTGGCGATATCCGTGATGAGGAGGGTGGATCACCGGGGGGCACGCAACCTTACAGCCGTACGCCTGAGCTCCGTAAGAGTCACAAGCTGGCGGAACGTAAGCGTAGGAACGAAATGAAGGAGCTGTACGATGAGTTACGGGAGATGCTACCGTCGGAACGCGGTAACAAGACAAGCAAGTGGGAGATCTTGAGCAAATGTAAGTCTACTACCCTAGACGTAATGTGAAATATCACTAACAGACAATCTAGCTATCGCGCAGCACAAGGCACAGGAGGACAGGTGCCAGAACCTGGAGCAACATTACCGCCAAATGCAGTCGGACAACGCGAGAAAAGACTCAGAGCTGCAGAGAAGCAGAGACGAGATCTCCGAGCTCCGCGCTGAAGTCCGCACAATGCGCCACGAATTCTCATTAATCAGAGGCGACATGGCGCAACCGCACGCCGTCCCAGTCAGCCAAGCGCCACCGCCCGTAGACAACTACAGCAACGACCCCTACCGCGCACACCCCCGCCAAGAAGCCCGACCTGAAGTCGGCCTCCCGCCGCTGCGGAGTCTAAACACACCTATACCCGCGCCCTTCCCGCAGCAGCAGCAACAGCAGCCTGCCGACTCAATGACCGGCGTGCAATACCACCAGGAGCGGCCCGCGGCGAACGGATACGCACCTCCTTACCAGCCACGGGTCTGATCCATCTACGCATATCATGACTGCATATTTTAGCTATTTGATCTGTTCTAATATTGGCACGGATAAAAACGTGGATAACGGCCTTGTCTACGAGCAGACTATACCCTCGCAATCATAGCGATCGACTGCGGCTACCGCAGCGAATGCGGCGCCGACCTTGACGACGACTCCAATCTATCAGCATATGTACTGGCCATCTTATACCCGCCGCCGGGTATCTTTCTGTCGCTATAGGACTCGCCTCCTTCCCTCTTGTTCTAATCTACTGTATTTTTGGGCTGGGATTTTTTTTATCGGCACACATGCGCTCGCAAAAATAGCTCATTGTTATCACATCGGTGTATTAGGTTTTTACTTTTTTTTTTTGGCTCCAGGCGGGGTGGTGGGAGGGGGGCCATGGGGTGGGGTGGGAGGTGGGAGACATGTAATTGTTATACCCTCGCGTTTGTTTTCTTGACAAATGCGATTTTTGAGATGGTGGGAGAGAAGGGAAGGGGGTTGGCTTCGCCTTGGATGGCATGGCTAATGATGGCTGGGAATACCAGCTTGGGGGACCGCAGGGGGTCTTGGGACAGTGTCGTTACCCCTGATGACCCTTGGATGGGTTGGGATTAAAGTAATGGGGTATGTGCGATGACCTTGGGAGAGACGGAGTGAGGAGGTGGAGTGTAGAAGATAGAGATACTTTGAATGAAGCATCTGAACCAATCTACCGAATAATCAAGCTATGCTTAGTAGCCAAACACGGTTCTGCGAAAAACCAAACTCATATTCTTGATATAACTTGCCCCCATGGCGGTTCTCTGGGAGACCTGTGGCAGTCACGTGACCACTCCCTTTCCATCCCGTCTCGGAGCGCGATATAATCCGCTAGCTCAGGCAATTTCTCAATCCAGCCTAGCTTAAGGCCCGTCCGAACGAAAAGTTATCCTGCCCCCGAACGCGAGACCATAATTTTCGAAACATTCCATCCATCCCTCATTCACACCACATCACCACATCCATCTTCCCTTCGAATCCACAAAACAAGTCTCATCATCATGTAAGTCTCTCTCTTGACGGCAGAAGCATCCTTTTGCAATTCTCTTCCCCTATCTCCCGCGGAAGTCGTCCGATTTGCCATGTTAGAACACCAATGCTAATGATTCCAAAAGGCATTTCATCAAGAGAGCCGCAGCCCGCGCCCTCGCCGCCCCAGCGAGCACCCTCCTCCGCGCCGCCCCACGCACCACCACCCCCCTCTCCATCCGCCAATCCGCCTCCGTCATCTCGGCGTTCAAGCGCTACAACAGCAGTATTTCGTCCGACGAGCCCGTCTCCACCGATGCCTCTGAGCAGTCCTCTGTGAGCTCCGCTGTTGCGGCTGCTGCTGAGACGGGGGCGAGCGGGTTTGGAATGGATATTGAGGATGGGAAGCGCCCGAACTCGAGGCCGCCGATGGATTTGCAGCCGACGAATGCGGTGTATATCGGCAATTTGCTTTTTGAGGTTACGCCCCAGGATTTGGAGAGGGAGTTTGGCGCGTATGGTGAGATTGTGTCGACGAGGATTGCGCAGGACCCCAGGGGTTTGAGCAAGGGGTACGTTCCTTCCCCCCCCTCCCTTCTATGGGATTATTGGACGAGAAGCACAAACTAACACCGCCGCAGATTCGGATACATCGAATTCAAAGACATCGAATCCGCCCGCAACGCCATCGAGCAACGCAACCAAACCATCTTCGAAGGCCGCCGCCTCATCGTCAACTACATGGCCAAAACCCGCTCCGCCGCCAAGCCCAAGAACCCCCCCTCCAAGACCCTCTTCATCGGCAACCTAGCCTTCGAGATGACCGACGCCGACCTGAACAAGCTGTTCCGCGACATCGCGAATGTGATTGATGTCCGTGTTGCTATTGATCGCCGTACTGGTCAGCCGAGAGGATTCGCGCATGCGGATTTCACCGATGTGGAGTCAGCGGTTAAGGCCGCGGAGGCGTTGGAGGGGAAGGAGGTTTATAATAGGGCGTTGAGGTTGGATTATTCTCTGAGCTCGTCGAGGCAGAATGTTGGTGGTGGACGGGGGGATCGTGCGCCGAGGGGGGGAGACAGGGGTGATCGCGGTGATAGGGGAAGCAGCTTTTAAGTGCTGAGTGTGTGCTAGGAGGGGGTTTGTACAATAGGGGGTTTATTGTACGATGGGGTTACCTTGCAAGCGAGGGACATTGCGCGGGTTGGCTTGAGTCAGCAGGCGCGGTGTTCTACTCGGGGGAGTCGTTTTATAGACGTGCTCTTTTCTTGCAGAAGGTTGTTGTAAGATATATATACAAACTGGGGAAGGAAGGAAGACGTGATGGGAAAATGGGAAAAGGGGAAGGAAAGGTGCATGTAAGGTATCAGAAAGGGAGGAGGGCGTTGTTACACCATTTGTTCCATATGTAATTTTTTTATGTTCCGATATAGAATATGAGTTGAAAAGTACGTTTGTAGAACAAGACCACTCTTCACTTCACCTGATCCGCCTTCCAACTATATTTGACTCTGCGGTATGTGACGTGATATTAAAGACTTCATCCATCCACCCATCCCTGCCATATATTTAACTCAGCGGATGTGATATTAAACCTTCCAAACATCTATCCCATCCATCCCACCATACCTCCTACATCCAACTCCTCTATCCCTATATCTCATATCTCTCTAATAATACCCCCCACCCCCCGGAAACGCCCCCACCACCACACCCCTATCCGCCTCCCCCCCCTCCTCTTCAGAATCACTACTCCCCCCCTCCTCCCCTCCCTCCCCCCCCGGCGGGCCCCTCAACCTCCTTAACTCCTCCCCCCCCAACACCACCGGCTCCCAAGGTTTAACAGTATAAATCTCCCTCCCACTCGGCATCCCCGCTCCCAACAACGTCCCCGCATCGGGTATGAGTTGCGAGTTCACGGTGTCGTTTTCGCGGACCCATTTCGTTTCTAGCGCAGCCAACACGCGCGATTCTTCCGCGACACCGGCGTCGGATCCCCAGTCACCAGATTTTTCTACGCGTTTCCCTTCGCGCTTTTCGGAGAAACTCGATTTCAATCTGCTAAGCCCGCTGCGTTTCTTCCCGCCGTCATCAGAGGAAGGGGAAGGTGAGAGTCCCAACTCCCCCATCCCCGCCCTCAACCACGCAATCGCCTCCCCAGTCTTCCCATCCAAATCCCGATCAATCCCCAAAAACCGACACGCCCTCGCCCGGCCCACGCGTCTGAGATCATCCACATACCGCACCAACCCCTCATCCACCTTCCCCGCCCCGACTTTTCCAAGCAGCTTCCCCTCCGTCGCCTCGTTCCCCGCCAACAAACTCGCCGCTGTCTCCGCGTGCGCCGCGCCTGCTAGACATAGCCGCGCGAAGAGGTGGGCGCGCACTTTAGGGATGGAGGGGGCGCGGATCATCCATTCTTTGTCGTTCTCGTTGCGTTCTTGGGCCAGGGCCGCGGGGTAGGGGTCATCTTTCAAGACCGCTAGTAGCGTGGCTTCTGCGTGCGCGAGGGAGGAGAGGGCGCGTAGGGTGGGGGACGAGATGTCCAAAGCGGGTGGTGTGAGGGGGGAGGTAGTCCGCAGGGCGTCGGCGCGGTGGGAGAGGTAGAGGTGGATTTGTGAGGATTGGAGGAGGTGTTTTGTGGCTTTTGTTATTAGTGTCGTCCTCACCTCTTGTGTCGGCGACGCAGCGGTGGTTGTATAAAGCGGGTGCAGTGCTGTGCGTGCCAACAGGGTGTGGAGGTATGATAACGTCGCCAACGTAAAAAAAACCTCATACTCCAACGAACTGAGCTGCAGCCTCCCCGTCCCAGGTAAACTACTCGTCAACGTAGCCCGCCACGAGAAATTCGGCGTAGAAGTCAATACCACATCCGCACCCCCCTCGGGCGTCAACCCTGCATCCAGCGCCAGGAGGGCGGGGTAGTACGCCTCTAGGGTGCTGAGGAGAGCAGGGAGGTGCGAGGCGCGTTGGGGGGGAGGGAGACGCTTGTAGGTCTTGAGAGAGGAGCGGAGGGGGGCGCGGAGGGTGGAGGCGTGGATGGGGAGGGAGGGGTGGGTGGGGGAGTCGAAGTGGGAGGGGTGGCGGAGGGGGGAGGTGGTGGGGAGGGTAAAGGGGTAGGGCATGGCGAGGGTTGTGAGGGGCGTGAGGGACGTAAGGGGTGTGGTGGTGGTGGGTGTGTTGTGGTGGTGGTGAGGTGTGGTTGGGGCGGATTATCGCCGCATGGCGGGGTAGTTGAGGGTTTGTTGATATGACGGAGGAGCTTGGGAAGCTGTGGTTGTGTGGTGGGGTGTGAGATCCAAGGTGTAGAAGGCTTCGTATGGTGTGTAGGTCGAGGATTGTGTGTAAATAGTAGGAAGATATTGGTTTGTGAAGCTGCTGGGACGAGGCACGAGGACGAGGCTGAGTGTTTGTCGTCTAGATGTTGTAGCTTGGGCCCTCCCGTCATACCCTTGGCGTTTGGGGGGTTGTAGCCGCAATTGAAACTTTCTCATCGACCACGCACATATATTACAAGTAAGAAGACATGTATACCCGTAGTTTTATTACGGGAAAGGCACAAAATATAAAATATTAAGCATTAAGTTCGTAGTCATGGCAATTTGATATTATCCTCAGCCTCACCCAGTAAACCTACGTCAACATAGCCTGTCCCCTCCAACCCTCAAAACTACGTCACAGGTCGGCCATCGCCCAATATCACCTCCCCAACCAACCACCACAGTGCATCCCAATCCACCCCATATCAACCCTTTGAGCACTGCCAACCTCTCGACACTCCTCCGGCGCCAATCCCGCGCACCAGCATAATCAACCCTTCAATCCACACACCATGACAACCTCCCAACAAACCACCTACCTCAACGCCATCCACGGCACCTCCACCACCCTAACCCCCACAACCAACGCCCACCAACCCGGCACCAGCGCCAACACCATGGGCTCCAGCACCGCCTCGGGCCACGGCCCCCACCCCCCCGACCACCCCCACAACACCCACCCCATCCCCAGCCGCTGCGTCGGACCCCCCCAATCCGAGCTCGAGGGAGAGCAAATGGCTGACCCAGGGGAGGGAGCGGTGATGGATGCGCAGCTTGAGAAGGGGCGCGCTGGGTGGGGAGAGGAGGATTCCCTGACGGGGGGGATGGAGAGGAAGAAGAGGGAGCAGGAGGGGGAGAGGGGGAGGTGGGGGGAGGAGAGGAGGGGGGGGAGGGATGTGGATGGTGGGGGGGAGGCGAGGGGGGTGGATGAGGATACGGGGGCGGTGTAGAGTTTCTCACTGGAGGGTAGAGGGGGGGTGATTGAAGAGGTGTTGAGTGTTGATGAAATATTTGTTGGTATTTTTCTTCAAATCCGGGTTCCTTCGCCGTGACGCCTTCGCTATGCAAGTTTCGTGTATGTGTGTTGTGTGTTTCCGTCCCGAACAATCCCTAGGAAAAAACCATCCCCTCCATATCCTGATCGCCATCCCCCACCGAGCTGAGTTCCGATGACTGCCTCCGTGATGTGTCCTCCGAGCTGACAGTCTGTTTCATCGCGTTCTTATGCAGTATATCCGCCCACTCCTTCAAACTCGTGATATCCCCCCCCTCCACCGGAATCGCCCTCGGTTCCGCCTCGTGCCCGATAATCGTGCCGGTATACCTGCTCTCTTCGTCGCCTTTATCATGTTTCTTCTTCAACGCTATACGCCGTCAGTACACCCCTCCCACTCCCTCCCCAGCATCCCCAGAAAAAAACCAAACTCACCCATCAAATAATCCCCCCCCCCCTCCTCCCCCCCCTCCAAAGCCACCCTCCTAATCTCCCTATTCCCCTCCCCCCTCGCCCACTCCACAAAAACATCCACCCCCCTCCCATCCTCCTCCCCATCAAACACCTGATCCTCCCACACCTTCTCCGGCACAATCGCCGCGCAATCCTGCATCGCGAGCCGCACATCCGCGATCGAGATCCCCAGCTGCGACGGGTCGGCGGCGGCGTGGTTCGCCGTTGATGTGGCGAGGAGGTGCATGTACCGGCCTGCGATGTCGGTCAGGGCGTCGAGGACGGAGGGTTTCGTGGAGTGGTAGCCTGCGGCGCGTAGGATGTGGAGGACGCAGGGGCGGAGGAGCGCGTGGTGGATTGCGTGGGATGACATGGTGGGTGCGTGGGTGTGTAAATGGACCGATTTGGGCGTTGCTCACGGTTGAAGTGGTATTTTCGTTTTCATGGCGGAGAAACGAGGGTGTTGCTGGTGAGTGGTAAGGCGCGGAGTGAAGCTTGGGTGGATTGTAGATTGGTGAGTTTATCGCAGGGTAGTTGCGGATTGCGGAATAACGTTTAGCCGAGAGCTGTGCTTGATGTGGGGTGTAATTCACGTGACGAGTTTTCGCTCCTTTACTCAGAAACTCATGAAGCTCTCTGTCCCACCCAGGAACTCATGAAGGATTTCTTTTGTTTGTGATACTGTGCTCCTTCCTACTCACGAAGTAGCGCATGAAGGGCTTGTTTTGTTGGCATATTTTGCTTCTTCCTACTTCACTCGATGACTTATCAAGGCTTTCCTTTGTTAGCATAGCGTGCTTAACATATTCATGATAGTTTCACTGTGATTTTCGTTGCCCCGATCAAGCCTAGAATATCTATGGATCTGCGCACAAATCCTTATCTACCATAGTAGTATTTGGGTGTCTGAGAACCTCTCAGTAAATCTAGACGTTGAAGCACTCTGTTCTTTGATCTCAAACGCTGTGCTGTGTAAGCACACGACAGGATATCACCAGAGAGCCGGAAGCCACCGCCATCCGACACCTCCGCCAGCTCACAAACGCAAAACCACAATCATCCTCGGATATATACTCAGGAGAGACCTGCATTTATCCTATCCCCATGGCCAAGAGCGTCTAAAATAACTTATCCAGAGGCATAAATACTCGTACCTGTAACCCCGGGGATGCCGTTATGCATGCGAAATGTTGCTGCAAATCCACTTCCATGCGCCCATCCGACACCGCGGCGACCCCTTTTGATATCTGCTACGGCATAACCGAGTTCACCAACACACACGCACATTTTGCAATCGGAACATCCCCATTTCCCACGTGGAAGAACTCCCCATCGCAAAGACCGTACCGTCGGGTCCTAATGATCACAGCCCTCATCTCCTTTTAACTGAACTGGGCAAGGTCGAAGAAAATAATCCTAGCTTTTTTCCTCTCCCAAGAGTTTGTTCGGAAATTGTTAATGTTAACTATAGGTATAGTCCCCAGTAAGAGGGCCACAGCGGCGGAGGCGACAGCCGAAGGGACCTTGCAAGCGTACGGCATCTTGTCAGCGTGTGTGTGGGTGGGCGGGTGTGGTGGGAAGGAAGTCAAATGCTAATCGACCCGCCCGGGCTGTTCCGCTTTGGGGGACTCAAGTCCCCCACGGAAATGTGAGTGTGGGTACGGCGGAGTATGGTAAGGTGAGAGGGAGGGATGGGGATAGGAGAAAAGACCAGATGAAGAAGGGGGTTGAGACATTTGAGGCGGGCGATGGGGTGAGAAGGAAGGAGAGTAAGCTGGGATGGGATGAGATAGGGTGGGATGGGATGCAGTAATCCGATGATCGGTGTTCGTACATACAGTCCGGTGCGGAGTAACAATACTCGATCGCCGATATATTAGGCATACCGTCACTTTTCATCATATGACGAACTGGAGGCAATATTTGCAAGGTCTGTTGCAGGGCCTGGATTCCCATAACAACAACCCATACAAAACATTTATGGGATTAAAAGGATGTGTGTGTTCATTATTGTGTCACGCGACAAGGCAACAAAGGATAGTATGGTACTACTCACACTAATAACACTCTTTGTCTCCACGACTAACTGGATTTATGTATACGAGCAGTACTACATCCACAACTTTTATCGCCCGGTTGACTCACGTCTTGGCGCGCGCATTATGAGGAGGAGGCGTGTAGCACAGCCCCGTCCTAAAGCAATCGAGAGGAGGGGAGGAGGGGAGGAGGGTGGAGTTGAGGTGAGATTTCACCCATAGAGAATCCATAGAGCATCCATACACCATCCATAATCCATAGCTAACATTTAACGAGCCTGGGCAGTCGTGATGGGGTACGTGTATGGTGGATTATGGAGGGTGTGCGATGGTGGATTATGGATCATGGAGAGTGATGGTGGGTGATTGTCGCGGCAGGGACCCGCTTGGGCTCTATCTCTTTAAATGGGTCCATCATTGGTAAGTTACCGGTCGTAAATGTGATCGACTTATTATGGATATTATCGTATATTATAGTACTATTCATGCTCACAAACACACTCTAGACTCCTGCATCAAGTACGTATGAATACATATCCCCCCCTACTAAAGAGTATACTTCTAGTACACCCTCTTTTTTGTGCACAGAGCATAGCCGCCGCCTCCATCCCTCCATCCCTCCCTCCCTCTCCCTGCTCCTATAATAAACCCGTCTGCACCATCCTTTCTCCCACTCGGAGCTTCACTCCTAGATCATAGAAAGTAAACCTATATCACATCACTTTACATCACATCACATACATCACATACATCACATACATCACATACATCACATACATCACATACACATCACCATCAATAACATTCATCGCTACTTATAAGGAGTCTGTCGCGAATAGTGAAAACTGTTGTTACAAACTCTTTGACATCCAGCCTTTGAACTGTTCCTGTGTGTGCTCGTGACCTCCGCACCTTCTTGTCATAGCCCCAAACCCGATTGCCGTGGCGATTCCACAACGGGAACACTAGCATCGTCATATCAACCACCGAACTCGCGTTAACCCCTCATTCTTTAATCCTCAAATGTTCGTTCCCCCGCTCCCCTTCCTTCCTTCCTACCCAAATATCCTAACAGGACCACCATTTATTAACATATTATGATTCCCAGGGGCCGAAGAGATTACGACTCGTTCCAGGTATCGCAGCGCTCCAACGCCCTCGCCTTCGGGCCGCGCCATGTCTTCTCAGCCTCGTCGCCCTACCGAGCCCCGTCCGTAAACCTCAAGTTCCGCGCCCATGCCGCCGTTCTCGCACAGGTCGATGGCAACGGGCCCGCACGGCCGCGTGGCCTCGTCGGCCCGCCCATGGGCGTCCTAGGCGCAGATGGAGGAGGAGCGCTGGGGAAGAGACAGAATATCAGATCCCTTATACCGCCGGAGATGAACATGTCAGCTCGGCGTGCTCGGGTAGAGGGCGTTAATGTGGTTATTAGGCAGAAGCGTCGCCCGTCTTCGGCGTCGGTGAGGTCCGTCACTTCGTCCATCCGCTCGCGGAGGAGGATGCAGGGTCCGAAACCGACGCTGCTCAACCTCCCGACCGAGGTCTTGGGTGTTATATTCAAAGACTTTGAGCAGAAGGAGCTGCGCGATGTCATGCTAGTCCACTCGGCTCTGACGGAGGCTGCGGCGAACCTAATGTACCACACCCCCGTCTTCGCATCGACCTACCGCTTTGCGCAGTTCGCGTACACGGTCAGCCACCAGAAACACTACGGTGATAGGGTGAGGGTGCTGGATGTCAGTGGATTTGCGAACGTTGCGCAGTTCGAGAGACAGCCGGAGGCGGGGTGGAGGGAGTGGAAGTTTAGGAATCATGATCTTTATCAGGGGAATTCGAGGTTGCATGTGCCGGAGAGGAGGCCGACGAGGAGAAGGATGACGCACAGGAAGCATCCTCAGCCGAATCCCTTCCTTGAAGCTTGGGCACTCTCTCGCGATATCCCGCTTGGTGGATTATGTCACGCTATTCAATCATGCCAGTACCTCAAGTAAGTTGACACCTTTCCAGAGAAGAACTCGAACAATAGACTAACAGTCACAGCACCATCAACATCTCCCGCATCCAACTCGCCGAGGACTTCCTAATCGTCGACCACAACTACCCCCCCTCCGCCTGGACCGACACCATCTACGTCTCCGACCTCCCCAAGTCCTGGTCCTGGAACTCCCAAGAGCTCCGCCCCATCTACAACATCTACATCATCGACCAGCTGCGCAAGCTCAAGCACCTCGAGACCGTCATCGCTAACAACGGCGTCTTCCTGAGCACCCTGATGATCCAGGAATTAGTGGATGGCGCGCACCCGAGCCTCAAGTATGTGGATTTCGAGCACTCGGGTATGGCGCGCGCGAAGCCTTGGGCGATTAAGGGGTCGAGAGAGGAGGTGGTGAAGATTATTAGGGATATGGAGAAGACGACTCCAAGGAGCCCGGATCCGAGGAGGACCTATTTGACTCTTTAAAGTTCGAGTCTGAGCTGTTTTTTTGGCGAGCATTTGTGGTCCTCGGTCACCGTTTTTTGGCCAGGACAGGGAATTTTTTATTGGGTTTTACGGGGTTTGATTTAGCGGGTGTTATATGTGGAAGGGAGGGACTGGCGAAATGGTTGGACAAATCCTCACTCAAATTGAGCTCTCTGGATTGGGAGAGCGAGAGACTCATGGTATCTTAGTAATTAGCTATAATTGCAGTGCGCGCCGTTAGGCAGCATTTTTACGCAGAGCTTGGAGAGTTATAAATGGTGATCTATGTGTGCCCATGAGAAGCTAAGCAGCTCAGCAGCTTAGTCGATGATTTGGAAGAACAGTTGAATATAGACTCGAGGAGCTCGAAGGCAAAAATATCACGTGCCGCATCACGTGTTGACGGTTCGGACAGTTTGAAATCCTTATGTAACCGCTTAGTTTCTGTTGTAAGGCTGATTCATCATCGCAAATCAGCGCTGGTACCCCACATTAGCTGTCCGGCCGCCCCCCCACCACCGAATAACACTGATTTCAGCAGCAGTAGTAATGCTGAGATAATATGTTTGAAAGCCCTATAAGAGTATTAGTATCTTTTCGAACTTTCTCTTTCCTTCTCGTTTTTCCCTAGCTCTCTCTCTCTCTCTAGTATTTAAACACTCCATTACTTCCGATGAAGCTGTTCCTTCTTATTTTCACAATCACAATCGCAATCATCTCAATCGCATTCAGTGATACTATACTCGCACGCATCGGTCCATTGACAGACCTCTTACACAGAACCAACAACAGCAACCAAACCGCCACCACGTCTTCCTCAAACTCTCAGACCACCTCCTCCTTCGAGGGCCTCCCAGTCATTCCTCCTACCGAAATATACGGCGAGCCAAAAGCAGAAGCCATGTCCGTCCCCCGCGCAATCCGCAAAGCCTTCCTAGCGGTCCAGCAATCCGAGGGTGTAGGCGCCAAAGTGCGCCGCTCGATCGGGACACCGCAGTTGCGCAACTTCAGCCCCTTCCTCATGCTCGACCACTTCACCAGCTCCCCCGGCTCTGGCTTCCCCGATCATCCTCATAGGGGTCAAGAAACAATCACATACCTCCTCTCCGGCGCCGTCGACCACGAAGACTTCGCCGGCAACAAAGGAACCATCGAAGCGGGGGACCTGCAATTCATGACTGCGGGTCGCGGTATCATGCACGCCGAGATGCCTCGCGAGCTCGCTGACGGCGCCCCGGTAGTCGGGATGCAGCTGTGGGTCGACCTCCCCGAGAAACTGAAGATGTGCGAGCCGCGGTACCGCGATCTGCGCGCCAGCGAGATTCCGCAAGTGAAGACGGATGACGGGAAAGTCAATATCAAAGTCATCTCCGGACAAAGCCATGGCGTCGATTCAGTTAAGGAGTTGGCTTACACCCCGGTTTGGATATTCGATATTGAAGTCCAACCCGGTGGATCGATTACGCAGCCCATCCCGGCGGGTTGGAACGCTTTCGCATACACGCTCTCGGGGACTGCGAGTTTCGGCAGCGGGGAGGAGAAGACGGAGGTGGGGCAGTTCCACAATGTCGTCTTTGAGCAGGCTGGGGATACCGTCACAGCAGCTGTCGCGGCCGATGCCAAGGAGCCCGGGCACTTCTACCTCGTTGCCGGGCTACCCCTCGATCAGAAGGTCGTGCAGTACGGGCCATTCGTGTTGAATAGCCAGGATCAGGTGTATGAGGCGCTTAGGGATTATCAGAATCACCAGAATGGGTTTGAGCGTGCGAAGGGGTGGCAGAGTGAGATTGGGAAGAGGATGATGCAATAGGCAGGCGGTCCTAGGAATGGTTTATGGCGTTAGATATTGGCATGGATGATGGAGTTAAATAGGGAATTTGTATTTTAGACACAGCTTCAGGCGCGAAATTGAAGTTCATGATATCATATTTGTACACTCTTACTCTTATTTCGCCTTGTGAAACGTAGGCTTAGTCTCCTTATGCGTAGTAGAGGGATTACAGCTCATCTTTGTAGTATACCTCCTCACTCCCCTTCTCCTCCTCCTTCCCATCATTCTTCTGCTGCTCCTTAGCCATACCCTCTCCCTTCTCCTCCTTCCCCGTCTTCTTCTCCTCCTTCCCCGTCTTCTTCTCCTGCTTCACCGTTTTCTTCTCCTCCTTCACCGTTTTCTTCTCCTTCCCCGTCTTCCCCCCCTCCTTCACACCCGCCTCCTTCCACTCCCCGGTCCTATCCTCCACCTTCTGCCCAAACAACAACTCCTCCACATCCTCCCACGCCCACTCGCTCCCCCCATCCTCCTCCTTCCCCGTCGCATCAATGACCCCCCTAACCTCCCTCCCCACCACCCCCTTCCCCTCCACCAACGCAAGCGTCCACACATTCTCCCCCGCCGCTTTTCTCAGCTGCTCCGCCAACCCCTCAACAACACTCGCCGACATCCCCAGCTTCCTCAGATCCTCATCATTCATAATATGATACCCGTCATTCTGTCCCTGTCCGTGGGCTAGGATCTCTATCGCCACCGCCCCGTCGGATTCGAGGCGCGCATTGATAGCAGCAGTCAACTTCGCGGAGTCGGGGACGTCGGGAGGAGGCGCTTCTGCTGCCGCGTTCCCGCCCTTGTCGCCAGATCCGGCGGTTACTTGAGTGTTGGACTTGGCGATCATGATGGGTTTCTTGGTGTTGGCTCGTGTATTCGCGTTCCAGAATGGCGGGGGTTTAAGGAGCGGTGGGTCGGAGGCGGGGAAGTACTCTCCGCCTCCTACTACTGTGCCGCCGATAATTAGGGGTTTATCTTTCGCCCTCTCCTTCGCCAGGCTCTTCAGGATATCCGCTGCATTCTCACTAGTCTCCGCCGCTGCTTCACCGCT
Source organism: Pseudogymnoascus sp. 05NY08 (assembly GCA_001662605.1). NCBI lineage: Eukaryota > Fungi > Ascomycota > Leotiomycetes > Thelebolales > Thelebolaceae > Pseudogymnoascus > Pseudogymnoascus sp. 05NY08. The sequence continues at coordinate 124,812 of KV458781.1, read as the reverse complement.
GGCGGTACGCTCTTGCGGTGCGGAATCAGTGGAGGAGGACTCGGTAGTGCCTTCCTCGCCGGTGATGGGCTTACACAATATCTCCAGCGTTTCAGCTTGGGTTTGGGGCTGGAATGCAACGTCCTTGCAGAGGCGAGGCGTGTGTACTACCATCAGATACGAACATGTCGTCACCTCTTTGATCCACTGGACCCGGTCAACTCCGGTGGTTCCGCAGTGGTACTGGATCTCGATCTCGCGGGGGCGCATAGTGAGGTCGCAGAGGGTGCCGCTCTTCATTTTCTGAGCCAGGTAGCGGTTATCCCCATTATCCTGCAAGACTCCCTTTATCTCGTCGTCCTCGTAGAACTCTGAACCCTCCTCCTCCTGCGATCCTCTAAGCTCGATGTCACTCCCACCCTCCGCCTTCTCGCTGGACCCGTCATCGTAGAACTTCCCATGCGTCTTTGAATCTTGTCCTGGAATCTTCTTCGCGCGCCCGAGGACGAATTGGGGTGTCCGCGGGTCACGGACGGGTGGGAATTGCGGACGGCCCGGCTGGGGCGGCGCGGCGTGGAATTGCGTGATGGAGTCGTTGTAGCAGAACTTGTAAGACCACCAGCCAGACGTGTAGTAGAGGCACGATTTACCCAGCGGGGCGAGAAGCTCCCAGCCGTGGTCGTTGGCGCGCGAGAGTTCTAGGGCGAGCGAAGCTTTGTGGAGGGCTTCGCTGGTGAGGTTGCGCTCTTCGGTCGGCGGGCGCGGGATCGAACAGAGGTGAGGTTTGGAGTGTAGGAGGAGGCGGGTGTATTCGAGAGGGATTGCGGCGGGTTCGGCGCCATTTGATGGTCTTGGAGGAGAGAGAAGATCTGCTGCTTCGGAGGAGGAGATGGAGGAGGGAGAGAAGACTATGCTGTACTATAAGGACTTTTAGTATTTAGCCATGCGCGGAAGGTTGGGGTATCATACCTGTGGGAATGCATCGATGTCATCGTGGATGCTGAAGACAGTTTGACTAGCTGATGCCAGTCCAACTGCAGCAATCAGTGCTGCCAAATCTCGCCGCATCGTGCCATATACCGGCCTTTCTGTACTAAGCTTGTTGGGTCTTGTGAGCTTGATGACCGAGGGCCTCTATCAAGGTGGCATCTACAGCGGCTCGGGTAAATATTCAGCCGGTCAAGGGCCTTGTTGGGGTCTTTATAGCGCCGTCTTCATAGCACCGTCTTTATAGCACTGTCTTCATAGCACTGTCTTCATAGCACTGTCTTCATAGCACTGTCTTCATAGCACTGTCTTCATGGCACAGTCTTCATG